>JAGXJF010001400.1:0-550184 GCA_019208055.1 Stipa capillata | reverse complement strand
AGGCTGGCGTCGTTGGGGGTGATGGGGCGGTGGTGATCGACGCGACTCGGCTGGGTGCGTGAGGCCGCGTCTGACGCCGCTCTGACTCGCTGGCACGTGGACCGGGCCCGCGTGCCAACTTATGTGTGCGTCAGGTGGCCCCGCGCGAGTCCAGCTCTGCTGATGCTTGCCGCTTCTGTCCACGCGTAACTGCGAGTCTGCGACGTTGCCACATATAGGCCTATAAGGTCCAGGTAGCCACGCTTACCCTGCAAATTCTGCACTGTGTCGTAAAGAGCTCAGGTAGATTACCACCAACTGAAAGTTCATACCTGTAGGTCCTGTGCCAATGCGGTTGGTTGGACTTCAATGTTAACATGCATTTAGCTGAACGAACCAGACCCAGACCTTTTTGAATTGGCACCATTAGCTCCGAGCCTCACATCGTCCACGACTCAATCTTGTTTTTCATGGCAATAATTTGATGTGCTACATGTGAACAACATCGGTCGATTTCGCCTTTTCATTTGGCGCCTTTAATTCGGCACCATTACGCTACAAATCGTCTTTCAGCCAGTTCATCGTCTTTTGTTTCATCAACTTTTCTCTACCCCCAACACCCATGGACACTTGGACAGAGTTGCGCTGCTCCCTCCCGCACCTAACACCAATCGAATATCCCGTACAGATACACGCGAATCCATTTGGTACATGCATGTACCGGTGCAAGATCACCAACCAACACACACCAGCCAAGATCACAACAAATTCGGAGTTCAGAAAAGCGCCAACCCCCATTTCTTCGGCATCTCCCCGTTCTGTCGAGATCGAGCGAACTTCTCAGTTCTCATGCTGGTACACTTTACCCCCAAGTGACGCACCTTTCTGTTCCAGTCTAGTAGCAAACAAAGCATCCAAATAATTGCGCTATATACCGGCCAGCCTTTCAGTGATGTGATCTCCTGCTGCAATGTAATGCGCGCGGCACGACACTCCTGGAAGATACATCCGTTTTTGCTCATGGACGTCGCAAGAACGGCAGTGAACCTGAAACCGATTGATGCGGCACGGCAATACCCGCGCGGCCGTCAATTTCAAGATAGGCTCGACAGATTCTGAGATATCCGTGGCAGAATATGTAGAGACAGGAATGTACACTTGCTCATGTTGAAGTAGACGACGATAAATTGGGTTTAGCCAGTTTCAGCAACAAGTACATCTGCAAATCACAGTGTCAAGATTGCACGCAACTATGAAGTCAACTGTTGAATGTTGACTAGTAGTACTAGCTAGTACAGGTCCGACTCCTTATGCGTCTCGATGACGCAGTCGGAGGTGGGATACGCGACGCAGGTGAGCGCGTAGCCGGCGCCGACCTGCGCGTCATCGAGGAACGACTGGTCCGACTGGTCGACGGCGCCCTCCAGGACCTTGCCGGCTCAGGTGGAGCACGCGCCGGCGCGGCACGAGTAGGGCAGCTTGACGCCGGCCTCCTCGGCCGCGTCTAGGATGGGAGAAAATCCAGTTTTAGCCTCTTGCACCGGCGCAATGCCAAAATCAGCCCCCCAATTTTTTCAAAGCCAAAAACGACCGCATCAACAGATCACGCGCAGCCACGTGGCTTTACCCACACCCCGGGCATGCGGCACTGTCCTCCCGCAAGTCCAGCACGCGGCCCGCGCGTGGGGCCCGCGAGCCGAGCCTGCCGCACACCGGACCAGCGTGCCGCAGGTGGGGCATGCGGCACCCCACCTGCCGCACCTTTGGCGTGCAGGAGGTGCCTCACATCCGGCCCCGCTGCGGCCCCCCGCGGTCGCGTCACCTGGATTTGGTTCCGCGTCGCCTCGATTCCGCAAATTTGCTACAGATTAAAAAGCTTGCTACAATTTAAAGCAAGATTTCATCTCAAAATCAGTACAAAGTAAACTTTTATACAGTATATTTACTGTTTGATCATTGTTCATCTCGAAATCAGTGAAGTTTATCTCAGAATTTGTGTACGCAGTCATCTTGCGGTGCTAGGATTTAGCTCTTCGGAAAAAATCCGCTTTTAGCCCCTTGCTACAGGTCAATGCCAAAAACAGCCCCCTCTTAAAACTAAAGCCAAAATCGAACCCGTAGATCATTCTCAAACCGACATGTGGTACGTACCGCACCCCTGACCTACGCTGCGGCGTGCGGCACCCTCCCTGCCATAGGCCAGGCGTGCGGCATCCCCCACCGCAGGCCAGGCGTGCGGCGAGTGCGTGCACCGGCTTCCGGCAAATTTCGTTCGTTCTGCACGCGTACATTCCTTTGGATAAATTTCGAACGCGTAGATTCCTTACGTGCATAGAAAGGCGCGAGATGTCAATTTTGCACTATAGTGCTTTCTTTTGGACATTGTTTGCTACAGTGCTTTCTTTTTGACACTGTTCACTCAGAATCTTTTGCCCAGAAATCGCGTAGAGACGCTCATTTAAGCCTCAGCCTGCTGTAGCTCCCGCATACTTTCTTCTCTCATTCTCCAGTGCATTCCATGCACAGGTCTACCTTTGCGAATTCGCGTAGAGACGCTTGTTTAAGCCCCATCCTGGTGCAGCTCTCGCATACTATCTTCTCCATCCCATTCACAGGTTACTCACTTTAAATTCACGTGCAAGTTGGTGTTCGCGATATATTTTTGGAGTAGTTGGTGTTTGCTATATTTCATATTCGGAAGTGATGTTTTTGGTTATTTTCTGAGACAAAAATATTAATTAGCAGAATTGATACGACGATGACGATATTAGTTTAATTTGAGTACCGAAAATAATAACGTTTTCGTTAAGTACTAATTAATTAGTCAGATTGAAGTTCTTTTTATTACTATAGGTAGTCATGTTATTTTCTATGTTGACAAAATAAGTTAAATAGCAAATAATTAGTATGTTTGAAGGGTGCTATAAATTTTAATAACAATGTTGTTATTTATAATGTAGTGACCCGAGTATATATGATGATGGCTTGAATAGTGAATTGTGGATCATATTTGTGTTCTAATTAGAAGATTGGTGCATTAAACGGTGAAGCACCATGTAAGGTAATTAAATTTTACATGCAAATAATTATGTACCTCGACTGTTATATTTTAAAACGTGCATATATAAATTAATGTTAAACATTTGTGTACGTTTACAAAAATTTATTACAACTAAACTGAGAAAAATAATGTCAGAAATTGAAAACCTAACACATTGTAGTAAAAAACATTTTATGCGGTGGAAAAATTAAAAAAAGACATTTCATTTTATAATATGAATAAAAAGATTACACACATCGCAAACCATCTTTAGTATGAAAGATACTAATCATTTCTATAACATGTGAGTATGTTAATTTTTTTTACTAGAAGTAGTACTGAGTAATTTTAAAAGTATTATTCGTCCATATCTTATGAAATTATATTGTTAGTATATTTATTATGGTAGTACACGAAATGAAAATGAGAATAACATATTTATATCTATTTCATGTGTATATAGGTACAATGAATGAATTATTAGTGTTCTACAGAGGCAGTGTAATACGGGACGGGCCTTGTGGGCTTGATCTGTCACAATGCCAGTTTAAGGTAGCACGAATAGAAGATTTTTGCATTAACTCTGGGTGAATACATAAATTGAATCGAACTACTGACATTTAACAGTCCGACGTGCGTGGGGACACTTCACTCTTGAGGATATCCTCTAGGCGAGTTGGCAGAGGACTGCAGGTACGATACATTTAGCACACAGACTCATCCAACCTAATTACATATAGATTTGTAGTACGCAATGATCACATATTTTATATAGTACGACTCGGCGCACGAGCAAGGCCAGACGTCACGGGGAGGTGCAGCTTGAGAGGTATGCCTTTGCTAACAGAGCACACATTTTCCATATATCGTTACTATGATATTTTGCGTATACCTTTTTCCTAACTTTTTTAGTCGGACGTACGTGCGGACACATCGCACATGGTAACGTTGTCTACGCGAGCTCCTCGAGGACTTCAGGTGTACTTAATTTTGTGCATATCAATATTATACAAATGATGAGGTTAAAAATAAGGACTAAGCGATTATCAAATTTGTATATAGTTCGACATGGATTCACCACAAGAACAGGCCCAGGGGTCTCAGAGAGGTCAATTTAGTCAGGTATGTAATGGCACATTTTTTAAGTTATGTGCAGCAGTTGTACCTTAAATTAAATTTTCAATAATACTTTTATATTTTTTTAGAGCATGGACCACATTGATTCGTCGCAGGACGATGACACTTTTGCCGTCCAGACCCATGGATGCAACCTAATATTCAGTACCAGTCCCTGGTTGGAGGAGGAGGTTACGAGGCTGGTTCGTCCCACGACCCGGGCAACGATTGGGTACAAGATTTATTTGGATAGCATCCTCTCGGTCATAGCCAGATTTCTAGTCAACCCGAACCTACTCAGGAGACTCCTTGCTACGGCCTCCGGACTAACCCGGTGCCACACGAACATTTCACTTTCCCCTCAGATCACATGCCGCCCAGACACAAGAGGGGAAGAGGTCGTTGATCTGTCACCCTATTGTAACACCCTAATTTTCCGAAACCTGAAAATCAGGGTCAACAAAAACTTTTTGTTAATAATGCCAGTTAAGATGCATCATATTAAAACTTTATTCCAAATCATGCCTCCGCAAAATCCTAAAGTGAGACAACCAGAACCCTCCACCTCCGTCCCTATCCTCCTTGACCTCCGCTCTGTTGAAACTCTGTCTGGCAAGGATATTCAGACCTTACCTTGCACCTCGCCTCCATATGTGGCCACTCGTCCTTACATTCATGCCACAGATATATCTTCGGCATTCCTTTCCCTTTCCATCTAGTCAGTGCAACCTAAATCCACATCTGTCGCTAAGTGCCCATTCGGTACTTATGCGAAATTGAAACATATACACCTCTTAAACCTCATCCGAATGACCTAATCTTTTGCCACCATCTTCGTTATGGCATATCTCGAGCTTGTGCAAAAATATACTGCCTTTGAAAATATGCACATATGCCAAACCCTAATTCCTTCCTTTCGAGCTACGGAACAAAACCCTAATTCGTCGTACGGCTCTACCACAACTCCTTGCATATATATATGCATATATTAGTGGCAATATTCAACCCCAACTCCCTGTGACTTCGTATGATCATTCCACCTACAAACAAATCCCATATATGCAAAAATATCCAAGTATATGTGGGCACATATACTCCAAACCCTAGCTTATTTCTTTTCTCGGCAAAACCCTAATCACTCTGGTTTATTCGTCTCAGTAAAAATCCTTTTACCATATGATCAAGAAAATATCCCCGGCTCATTCACCATGGTTATCTCTCTTTTTACCAAATGACATCCAAACATTTTCCACCTCTACCAAGTTACCATGCCGAAAGATAAATATCTGACCTATTACATTTCTACCAAATAACCATTCGCCCATTTATCCGTTTACAAATTTATCCTTTTGCTATGGTCAAAACCTGATTTACCGTTTGCCATACTCATCCCTCACTCGGACACGAGTGTTATGTCAATCCTGGTACATGTACAGGGATACATATTTCCCCCAGGAACTATGCCACTTTTTCTCTCTCCCGATAACAAGTTAAACCTAAAACCTGACCCCTAACCCTATACATCCAAATGCCCCTCAGAGAAATCCACAACTATTCTACCACCCCCTCCAATGTCCTAGCAAAAATCCAACTATGCAGACATATTTGCGTCTCTCGTATAAAAGTATCCGATGAACTCCATAAATACCTTTGCCCTAAAACTTTCTCCGTAAAACCATGCCAAAACCCCTTTACTTTTTTCTCTGCCAACTATGCCACACCAACCACGCAGCTACATATGAGGAGTCCACTAACACAACTGCAAGCACGACACTAGCACAGCTGCTCTCAGTTTCCTTTTCTCCCTTGTCCATTTTCTTTGCTTCCCTGCCACCTGTTTTCCTTTAGCATGCACCTACAGCAAACCCTGCACGCCACCTTTCTTTTTCTTTCTCTCATCAGCAACAAGTCAACCGAGCAGCCCTGCTCTCTCTTTTCTTCCAAGCCAGCCGAGCATTTCTAAGCATCAGCCAACCACTCCCCTATTGTGTTTGACCACTATTTCTTTTATTAGTTCCCACCAATCAGCTGCCCCCATTTCTTTCTTCCTCCCTTGCCTTTTCTCTCCCCTGCGCACACAACAGCAGCAACCATGCATGCACTGCATGCCATTTTTCTTTTAGTACCAGCCGCACCATACCTCTCCCCCCTCTCTCCTTGCTTTCTTTCTTTCTCACATCAGCTCACAAGTCAACCAGCAGCAGCAGTCATCACCAGTGCACCCCCTCTCCTTTCTTTTCCCTTGTTCTCTTTTCTATGCGCACAGCAGCAGCTCCTCCCTCACCCCATTGCTTTCCTCCTGCACCAACAGTACCACTGCATGCAACTACCAACAACTTTACTATTGCGTTTGACCCAGCTCTTGACTTGTTTCTTTTCCCTGCTAGCACCCGAGCGCACCACTTTCTTTTTCCTTGCTCTCTCCTCAAGTACAACATGCAGCCCCATCTCTCTCCCCTAGCTCCTTTATTTGTTTCTTTGCCAAGCTCAAACACCAGCTCCCTCTCCCTCTAAGCTGCGCCCAGCTCTTTTGATTCCTGGTCTAGAGCAGCCGAGCCCTTGTAGCCTCTCCCCATGGCAGCCGCACCACCTTCCCCATCTCTCTCCCCAAGACCAGCTACCCTTTTCCCCTCTCTATCCCTTGAGCTCAGCTAGGCCACAACCGCCCCCAACTCCCTCAAGCTCCATGGTCGTTCCCATCAACTGCCGAGCTCACCAGTTCCTCCTCTTCCCCATTTTGTTTTCTCAGCTTCTTGCCGCGCGTTCTGCAACGCTAGCTGAGCTGAATCCCTCAGCTCCTCCTCCCAGCCAAGTTACCTTTCTCTTCACTCGAGCTTGCTGCCCCTGAGTCCTCTAGCTTAGCTCCCCAAGCATCAGCGCCGGCCAAAGCTTTGTTCTCCCCTTGCTCTCAACCCATCCGAGCTCCTCCAACTCAAGCACTCTCGCTCCCGAGCTCCAACCCCCAACCCCAGCTAGCTATTCCCAGGAATCAACTCAAATCCGAGCTGCACAAAACCCCAACCCGAGCTCCAACTCCTCCCCCTAACCCCCTTGCCATGGCCGCTAAAATCCTGCCGAGGCAGCCCAAGTCGCTGCCAACTCCCTGCCGCGGCAGCCAAAAGTTCCTGCCGCAGCTCAATCTCCCTGCCGCGGCAGCCCAAATGCCCCCTTTTCCTTGCCGCGGCAGCCCACCCCTACCACTGCTGTTGCCCCCATTTCTGGCCGGTACAGCCTCATCCAAGCCGAATCTCAGGAAAAGTCCCAAATAAAAGTTGTTCAAAACTTTATCTTCCATCTTTTTCATATAGACCACTTTTCGAAAATCTCAATGGTTCTCCCTGTACAGCCCAGTCCAGTACACAGTTCAAATTTCAAACAGTCTTTTGAATTCCCTTTTTGAATAGGTGTTTAGCTCTAGGTTGCTCCAGCATGTAAACATGTTTATTTTTGAGCATTGCACTAGTTACCTTCATGCATTCGTGTTGCATAACTCCAAGATTAAAAAGATGGATTGAATCATGAAACCCTAAGCCCTAAGTATGCATTTGTAGTGTTACTCCTTTTCCAAACCTAAGATGAATTGATGATCCATTCCAATGTCCAGTAGGTTTAGGGTTTAACCCTTGTAAATCCTAGTGGTCCCTTATTCCCACCTAATGCATGATTCCAAAATCCTAGAAGCAGGTGCTTATCACCGAAGCCCTAGAAACCCTAACGTCGGTATCATGCATATATATACATGTTTATTACACTTAGTGTCATCTCCTCCATTTTAAAACTTCCAAAAATATGATTTGGTCCAGAGCATATACATGTAAGAGGGCACTCATGATGTTAGTACAAAGATATTCAGGGAAGAGACAAGTCGCAAAACCCTAGATTCCAAGCATGCATATTTATATACTTATATACATGTTGCATAGTTCAAAGATGAAAGGGCATCGTAAAACCCTGAAAACCCTAGCCACCCTCTAAGATCGAGGTATGGTTTTAAATATTGTTTGAGCATATTTTGGATCTTAAATGGTTCTTCCTCGCGCCATTAGTGATTCGTTGTTTTCACGACGTGTAGTTGCGACGCGGCGATACCTCACGCGCAGGACTCCCGACGTCGACGTACCAAGGTCGCGACTGAAATTCGGCCATTAGCGCCAGGCAAGCTCTCCGCCCTTGATCATGTTGAATCCCAGTTTTACGAAATATTATTTTGTTTTCGAACCATGCATGCTATATTTTATCCCTGTTACTTTATGTAGAGTAGATATCACCGATGATAGGAAACCCTAGTCCGACCCCGTAATCCTTGTCGCCTTAAGACTATTGTATTCCGAAGATTTATCGGAAACTTAGGGTAGTGTAGATATATATATATACATATGCTTAGCCCCGCAATAGATGAAGTAGGTTTTCGAAAAGGAAAAGGAAAGCAACACCCCATATTTCATGTGGTGAAATATCGAAACGGACCGTCGCGTCCGGTTGTAGAGGTGCATGGAAGGTAGGATATGCATGGGTTGGGATATTCTACCGTGAAATGGTTTGTGAAACCAAGCTGAAAATGGAGAAGATTTTGATCCGGGTCGGAGATGAAGGGGGGAATGCAGGGAGCATGTTGAGTGTGAGGTAATGCCCGGCGTGGTTCTCGCAGCCCGTTCCGGGGTGAGGTGTGGAGTCCTTCTCGGATCACCTAAGGACCTGTCTTAAGTGCCGTTTGGTCAAGTCTTACTGTACGACCACATGTCCTTTGTGGGAAGGACTTGATCTAGTAGCCGACCTGGACTAGCATGAACCCGTGGGCAGTTAGTAGAGTGCAGATGGGGTGGGTTTAACCCCTGTAGAGAATAAACCCGTGGTTTTAACGAGGTATTATTCGCCACAGAGTTGGAACACCAACCTCCTTGTAGCGATGATACTGACTCAAGCTAGGTGTGGGACATGTCCTTCTGACGGGTTCATGGCTGGGTTCACAGCGGTGAAGAGTCTCGTTGTACGAGCTCTGGTAGTATGCTGGGCCCGGTATGCCCAGGGTGAACTACATCGTGTGGGTAAAGTCGTACCACCTCTGCAGAGGGTTGAAACTATTCGAATAGCCGCGTCCGCGGTCATGGACGAACTTGGTCGGGCCACACTAAAGTAGTCTGGCTTTCTGAGCCCCAAAAAGGATTTCTGGGTTATGGGTTTAAGGACGCGAACCGTCGTGTTCGCAGGGCAATTTGCCAAGTTCCCGCCGTAGCGGGAGGTGTGAAGTCGGGTTTTCCCGTAGCTACGGGCAAACCCTAGAATCCCCGTAAGTACGAGGTGAGCGTCGTCTACCTGAGGAACCGGGTGATTGGGAACCCCGTAAGTACGAGGCGAGCTGCGTCTCCCTGTGGAACCGGGTAAGTACCGTGCTGTACCGTTGTAACGGTAAGCACAAAAGTGAACTCCCCGTTGCAACGGGCGAGTGTTTTGAGCAGTACTTTATCTCGCTGCGTCGAGATAATTTGGATAAAATCGCTTTTACATCTATGTATTTATTTCAAATGCAAACTTACTTTCTCGCACAACATGAAACTTAAGATAGAGCCATGTTATTGTTAAATTCCGAGCATGTTCATATCCGTACTAAACTCCCCGGTGGAGCGCTTGCGAGTACATTCAATGTACTCACCTGGCTTGTTGATTTGGCCAGACCGATGGGCGACCGTTCGAAAGCAACGGCGGTATCCGCGATAACTAGGGCGAACCCCCAGTCAGTTGCCTGTTGGGAACGGCATATTGATGGGCTCATCACCGCTCGATTTTCCGCTGCAAGATTTCTAGCCGTTGGGCTAAAGGTATAGTTATTCGATCTTGAAGATCGGATTCCGTATTTTATTCTAATAAGTGCGTGTATGATTTTGATACACAGGTAGACTTGTGGGTATCGGCTACTGATCCAGGGACCGGTACCGTAAACACAAGGGCTTATCCGGCCTTAAAACCGGGTGCGCCACACCTATTCAGTGGTTTCACATAATTGTACTACTGTACTTTGTTGTTTGGACTACTAAGTACTGTTGTTGCTCTTCTCTGCTCTTCACATGAGGAGCACAAGAATCGGAGATGGGAGAACGTACAAACTGCAAATAGAATTTGAGACCGAGCTGCACAACCCCTTCATTTAAAACGACTAATGCCATTGCTTCAACAGTTCCGACAAGACTACACAATGTTGGGTCTAATCACAACAGCGTAAAAATATCACGCTAGAAGAGCTAAATCCAACCACCGCGAGATGCCTGCGTACACAAATTGTGAGACAAACTTCGTTGATTTTGAGATAAACAGTGACCAAACAGGAAATATATTGTACAAAATTTGAGATAGAATCTCACTTCACACTTAGACACATTGTGCAGGAGCACTGTAGAAATGATCTGCAAAAGAATCTACATCGTGTACGAGCACTATAGGAGGCGCCACCACCAAGGCGGCCGGGTCCCGCGGGTGAGCCGGCAGCAGGGCAGACGGGGCCGGAGCGAGGCGGGTTCCGCACCAGGGACCTGCGGGAGGTGTGGCCGCGCAGCTCGGACGTGCGGCAGGTGGGTGCCGCAGGCCCCACCTGCGGCAGGTCGCCTCGGGTCTGCGGGAGATTCCGGACGCGGGCCCCATGCGCGGGCCGCAGGCCAGATATGCGGTAGGAGGTCTCGTGCCACGTGTAGGTTATTTTTGACTTTGACGACAGAACAGGGCTATATTTGGCATTGAGCTGTGGCCGGGGGAGGGGGGCTAAAAGTGGATTTTTTCCGTCCAGGATGTAGCTGTCCTCTGGCATGTCGATTACGCTCTCCTTCCCCTCCGGCCCGATGAGCTTCACCTTGTAGACGGCCACGGCGCGGAATTCGTTGGATGCCCTGGAGCCTGGAGACGTGGGCATGATTCTCGCCGAGCTAAGGTGCAAATGCGGTGGTCGTCTGGTGCTGCTGTTCAGGCAAGGCATCAGCAGGCGCAGGTTGTTCTGTGGGTTGGCCCTGAAGTTGCAGAGAATTGGTGTTGTGAGCGTAGTTGCCATCTTGGATGCTTGAGACCTGAAAAATAGTAATCAGAAAAAAGAGAGGAGAAGTTACATTACATCCACCAGGGGTAAGTACCTTTCTAGTCCACAAAATTTACAGACACGAATTAGCAAGTTAACGTATCGTTCATCTACTATACGCTAAAAATAGAATATGAATATAGTAAAAAAATAAAAAAGGCTAGAAATTCTTAAAAAAACAAAATATCATATTATTAATTTAGTGGACTCTTTTATTATTAGTGGACTACAACCAATAGATCTTCATAATTGCACCTAAACAGATCATAGCTGATAGATCTTCATAACTGAAACTAAACATATCACAGTCAATAGATCTTCGTAACTGAAACTAAATATATCACAGTCAATAGATCATCATAACTGTACCTAAACAAATCACATCCCGTAGATCATCATAATTGTACCTAGATAGACGGCTCAGTACAACTGCTAGCGGGCCGTCTCATGATCTGAACTTTTATTTCCTATATTAATATAATATCACACGTATGGATAAATTTTTTTAAAGAGAATTAAAAACGTTTTCCCACTGTGCTAGTTTAATGTAACAGTAGGAAAGGGTCCAGAGCTCGGAAGAGAGCAAAGAAAACAAAGGTTTACAGGTACAACAAGTACGGATACTTGACGGATACTTGACCCCCAAAGTTCCATTTTTTAGCTGTAAGACCAAACATGTGTACCTAATAAATTAGAAAAGATAAGGTTCGGTCCTTTGGTTCTACTTGAAAGCTCAAGACTTTGATTAGACCTATTCACAAATCAAACTTAAAGGCCATAAGCGGGTCTTATCATATGAAACGGTAGCTAAGGTTCTGAGTATAAACGTCTAACATGACAAGATAGTGTTGATTAAATTAGCTATAGGATGTAACCACGCAACCAAATTAGTATTTCTGGCTACAGAATGCAGCTGAAAGCAACGGCTAATAAAGTAAAGCTTCACATCAATTTTCTAACAATCTTAGCAGGTAGCAGTTACAAAAGAGTAGCAATGCCGTCTGATCACAGAAGTTTGGCATATCCATTTCTAACAAAGCCATATAACTCTTCCCCTGGACCCCTTTCTCATGAAAAAGCATAAAGAATATTTCAAATAGGCCATAAAAAGTGGAGACCAGAAGCTGGTTGATCGCCGTGGACCAATTTTTTTTTAATCTCTGACAATGACCTATAAAATCCTTGGCCACCTGCTAAAAGTACAAACAATGGTATTACAGTCAAGCACCTGATCAAGAAAGGATATCCAATTCCAACCAATAGTTTTTCACAACTAGTAGTTCGGATTGGGATATGGATGAGATTGCAAGTGCATGACACATATCAAGTCTATCGTAATGAGTGAACTTTTCCATTTCTGTGGGGAACTCTATGTGGATCTCTGTCATACCCACTTGAATTACCATGATATAATATCAAGATCTTTAAGAGTTCCTTTCCACCACTAAGCTGTTTTCGAGTAAGGCGAAATCCTTTTGACATAAGTAATGCCATTAAGAGTAAGCATGACATCTTCCGCAGTATGTGTTGCATATTAAACCCAATACTTTACATATTTGCTGATAAGGTTGTGGTTCTTTGTGCCCACTAAGTGATACTACTGCTTCTCATGAAAGGCAAATTGTGTGCCAAGGGATGTTTCTTGCATGGCTACTTGACACTGTCAGATCCCCAAAAGGACCATTACCAAGCCAACAAGATGGACCCAATTGTTCGTCCAAATGCTAACGTCTAGCCTTCCAATATTTGACTGATAAGTTGGCGGATACAAGGCAATTCAGTACAACTGAATAACCGCATGCTTAGTTCACTTCAGAATGCTGGAGAGTAGCGCTGGAGTATTAGATTTGGGCACCTATGGAAACCTGAACCTGGAGCTAATCAGCGCGACTCCTACGCATCCATCAGAGGGGGCAGAGCAGACTCCTACACATCCATCAGAGGGGGCAGAGCAGAGTAGAGCATCCATGGAAAAAAAATCACCATTGCTATATAGGCTAAGGATGTATACAACGGAAGAAACATAGAATCCACAAGAAACAGCAACGCTCCGCGTAATCGTCTTCACATCCTCACCCCACGACACTGGTGTTTATCTCTCGCGGAATTGGAAGATGGGATAAGAAGAACAGAACAGAGCAGAGCAGACTGACCTAGTAGACGGGCGCTGGCGCGATGCAATCCGGAGCAAGGCTAAGGGGACGGAGGGGAAGAGGAGCGTGGAAATGGAACGGTCACGGGGGACTGGGATTCGGATTGGAGAGAGAAACAGCGAATCGACGCAGCGCAGCTCAGCATGCACTGCAGCTTTTCGGCTTGAGTAAAATGCTCTCGCCGTCATTTAACTTGTTATGCTCAGTTTAGTCTTTCTAGTCTCAAAATGCTCATTTAACCTTAATGGCTTTGACCGTTGACGTGGCGTATGGACTATATTACGGTGGCATCCAAGTCAGCACCTATCAGCTACCCCTCTTTTTTTCTCTCCCTCCTTATCTGCTCTCTCTCTCTCTCTCCGCGCTTCTAGGGCACATTGAGACCACCATGCCGCCTTGCCACTCTCAAACCTTACGGATGTGCTTCTCGAGAACCACCACCTCACCACGTCAACTGCACCTTGAAACGATCTCGTAAGGCACTAGCCACACAGCGGATTTGAGGACAATGTCATAGGGGGTATTTGGTTAAACTTTTCAGCAGCTTTTAACCAGAAAAAACTGCAACCCAACCAAACAGCCAGCTTTCCAGCAACTTTTGCTAACGGTAGCTGTGGGCTTTTCAGTACAAATTTAGCTGTTTGGAAAAGCTGCCTTTTGCCAGCTTTTTGCAATGTGCTGAAGTTTCTATGCTCATTTTCTAAAATGTTGTAAATGGTTTGGATGAACCAAAAGCCATATGCTCACTTTCCCACAGCCACAATAGCTTTTCCAGACAGCCAGCTAACAACAGCTTTATCAACAACCACAGCCTAACCAAACAGGCCCATAGTACCTGAGCTCACCGTCAATGAGGGTGCAGGCAAAGCAGAGCGAAGCGCTAGCATGAAGGTTGGGGCACACAGTACCTGGCGCGGCCACATGGCACGAGGTCATACCACTTGTCCTGTTCCTCGCAGAACTGCTTGAAGCTCGTGGCTTGTTGGGTCGTGCTATCATTTCGGTTGCAAAGGAGATGGAGCTAGGGTTTCTTGCCCATTGGGCATTCGCCAAGCTAAAGACGGCACAGCCGGATGCATCACGGGCAACAATAGTCAGCAGGTGTAGTTCTTGTGCATAGACAGGAGGTCGTTCATGGACCCGAAAATTCCTCGTGTACAAGCTTTTGTTTTAGTGATGCATATAGATATTGAAATTCCCATGTGCATGTGCTATGACCTATGAATCAAACCGTGTGAAGAATGAACTGAAATTATCTAAGGCAGTAGCGAATTGATTCTGGAACACATCTAACTCATTGTGCTCCTCACCTTCTTTGAGTGGTCCGGATGCGTGCTGAGCCGTGAAGTGCCGGCTACAGCTCGCCCAATTGGAGAAGATCGAGCTAGATCTCGCCGATAATCCATTTTGTGGAGGGGAAGAGTGGCACCACCAGTGTGAGTGTCAACCACACAGTTGCTTCGGTTGTGGACAGGTGGGATCGGGAATCACGCTGTCGTCTCCCTTCTCCTCCCTCTTGGCTCTTGGACGTTCATGGTTGCGATAAGGTCAGTGTTGAGTGGATCTATTGCGTGCAACCCTTGCAGGTACAATGCTAAACAAGTTCTTGGACAGTGTGACAAAGTTGCTCAAAATGAACGACAAGGGGAACAGGACAATGCTCATGCGACCAATGCCATGAAGGTGGAGGATGGTGAGGTGTCGTGAATATCAACGGGGCACGTGCGTG
The DNA here is from genome assembly GCA_019208055.1 of Stipa capillata. Classification (NCBI taxonomy): domain Eukaryota; kingdom Viridiplantae; phylum Streptophyta; class Magnoliopsida; order Poales; family Poaceae; genus Stipa; species Stipa capillata. The sequence goes on along the minus strand of JAGXJF010001400.1, from coordinate 535,110 downwards.
AGCAAGCAGGGTGGGGTTGCAGGGTTCCATACTGACTTGGATGCCGCCGTGGCATGGTCGATATGACTCGTCAGCATTCAATGCCAGCAAAACACGTCGCGGACCAAAGTGAACCCCTTTATCAAGTTTAGGGCCCAAATGGGCATTTTGAGAGTAGATGAAATAACACTACCTCAGAAAACATCTCTGCTACACGAACATCACTGACGGGCAAGAAAAGGCCCATCGCTGGTTAGATAAAACACTGACGGGCCCGTTGAAGCCCGTCAGTAAATGTAACGCGGAGGGTGAGGCGGCCAATCTTTACTGACGGGCACATTAAACAACCGTCAGTAGAAGTGTCACGAAGCTGACATGAATCTTCACTGACGGGCGCTACCTCACGGCCCGTCAGTGAAGAAACAACTTCCACTAACGGGTAAAACTTCGCCCGTTAGTGTAAAGTGGCACGAGGTATGCCTCCGAGGGCGAACCATCATTGACGGGCGCCGAGGCACTGCCCGTCAGTGAAGATGCAGTTTCCACTAACGGGTCAAACTTAGCCCGTCAGCGTGAAGTTGCTCCTGGTAGGTCTCTGATGTCATACTTAGCACTAACGGGCCATGCTTTGTGCCCGTCAATGATAACTCTGCACCTATATAAACAGGGGAGGCGCCCACAGCTGGCCATTGAGCTCGCGCGCCTCACACGGCCAGCTGCGGGCGCCTCCCAAGACCTCGTGGCCGCGATGCTGGTTCTCCTCCCATCCTCCCCCTCCTCCATCCCTCCTCCCTCTAGATCTACTATAATCTAGGTCTAGATCTCTCTCAATCCTCTCCTTCCTCCTCTCCACCCCTTTTTCCCTCTCTTTCCCCCCCCCCTCTCTCAATCCTCTCCCTCCTCCTCTCCACCCCTTTTCCCTCTCTTTCCCCCTCCCCTCCTCCCTCACTCCTCCTCCTAGATATACAATCTTGATGTCAATCTAGCGAGCTCTCTTTGGTACGATGTCGTACATGGAAGAAAAGAATAAATTTTGTGTATTATTTTGTTAATTTGGAATATAATCAATTAGTTTGTTGTTGTAGGGATCGATGGATCAAAGTTGATGTACGGCGAAAGGGCAACACGGAGTTTCGTCGATACTTTGAATGGGTTTCTAGATGCGGCCGAGGAAGATCGGGAGAAAAAGGGTGCGAACAAAATGTGTTGTCCATGTTGTGGATGCAAGAACACGATAATGTTCAGGGAGAGAGGCATGTTGCAGCTACACTTGTTGACTCGAGGTTTCATGGAAGGTTATATACGGTGGACAAGTCACGGTGAGGAGACGGAAATTTTAGCTACTCCTGAATGTTTAGAGGAAGCGGCCATACACGAAGACGCAGAAGAAGATGAAGACCATATGTCTGAATGTAGGGACGACTTGACGGGAGAGGCGGGGAACAATTTGGCTGAAATGTTGAGGGATAGTCACATGGCGGATCAGGTGGTCGAAGACCCCGAGGATGAAAGAGAGGTCGCAAAGTTTGCGAAACTGATGGAAGACTCGACAAAACCGCTGTATCCCACCTGCGATCCTGAGCACACGCGTCTGTCAGTCACGCTAGAACTTCTAAGGATCAAGGCGGCCCACAACTGTCCCGACGCAAGCTTCGATGAGACACTGGTTTACCTTGCGACGGTTTTTCCAAAGGAGAACGTGTTGCCTACGAACACCGAGGAAGCTAAGAAGGTGGTCTGCCCCCTTGGATTGGATGTAGAGAGACTCCATGCTTGTCGGAACAACTGCATTATTTATCGCAAGGAGTATACAGAGTTGCACAAATATCCGGTGTGCAACACATCTCGATATAAGCGGGACAGAAACCAAGACGATGATGAGGAAGAAGTGACGAGTGGTGCACCTGCAAAGGTTGTATGGTACCTTCCAGTTCTCCCCGTCTGAAGCGTTTATTCGGTAACAAGAAGGAGGCAAAGCTGATGCGTTGGCACGAAGAGGGGCGAAGAAAGGACGGGGTGCTAAGACACCCAGCTGATGCTTGTCAGTGGAGGGCAATCGATGCGGAATACCCAGATTTCAGTAGTGATCCGAGGAATATCAGGTTTGGTATGAGTACGGACGGAATAAATCCATTCGGCAACATGAGCAGCAGACACAGCACATGGCTCGTAGTTCTTTGGATCTACAACCTCCCTCCATGGTTGTGCATGAAGTGGAAGTACATGCACCTCTCTATTCTCATTCAAGGGCCAAAACAACCTGGAATGGATCTTAACGTGTATCAACAGCTACTAAAGGATGAACTAGTTACACTGTGGGAAGAAGGGGCTCAGGTATGGGATGCGGACAGAGAAGAGTTCTTCACTCTGAAAGGCATGTTGTTCACAACGGTCCAAGATTATCCGGCATACGGGAACAACGCGTGTCAGTGCACCAAAGGATACGAAGCTTGTGTTAAGTGCATGGAGGAAACCACAAGTGTTTTCTTAGAGGGCTCTAGAAAAATCGTGTTCATGGGACACCGAAAGGTGCCTGACCATGAACGACCCATGGAGAAAGGACACGGAAAGGTTCGACGGAACAAAAGAAATCCGTCCAAAGCCTCGCGAGAAGATCGGACAAGAAATCTATGATCTCTTAAATGAAATGGATGAAGTTGAGCAAGGAAAAGGAAAGAAACAACCGTCGGTAAAGGGCGTCTGGAAAAGAAAATTTATTTTCTGGGAGTTGCCTTACTGGCCTCACCTAGATACACATCATAGCATTGATATAATGCATGTCGAGAAAAATGTCTGCGACAACTTGCTTGGTCTCTTGCTCAGCATTCCAGACAAGACAAAAGATGGGCCGAAGGCACGAGCAGACATGCAACACATGAATATAAGACCTGAGCTGTGGGCAACCAGAGAAACGAGCAAGAAGGGGAAGAATGGTATCAGAGTCAAGACCAGCTGTCCTGCTGTCTACTACACTCTGAGTACAGACGAGCTCCATAGCCTTTGCGAATGCCTCCATGGTGGCAAAGTTTCTTCGGGTTACTCCGCAAACATCTGAAAACTTGTTGACATGAAGACTCACCGACTGATTGGCATGAAGTCTCATGACTGCCACGTGATGATAACACAGATACTGCCTGTTGCAATTAGAGGTATCATGGAGCCAGGTGTTCGCAAGACGATCACGGATCTTTGCAACTTCTTCAACACTATCTGTCAGAAGTCAATCACGGTGCAACGCTGCCTGAAACTGAAGGCCGAGGTCATTGTCATACTATGTGAACTTGAGATGTATTTTCCTCCAGCATTCTTCGATGTCATGGTACATCTCATGATCCATATCGTCCGGGAGATACTGGACCTCGGTCCCGTGTTTTTGCACAACATGTACCCGTTTGAAAGGTACAACGGGGTTATCAAGCGCTACGTTCGTAACAGAGCACATCCAGAAGGTAGCATCATTCAAGGCTATGCTACTGAAGAGGGCGTCGAGTTCTGCACGGATTACATGCATGATCAAAAACCTATAGGCACTACTGCAGAAACAGCTATAGAAGCCAACTTATCAGTGACGAGCAACAAAAAAACACGTCACTGGTAAAACAAAAATTTACCAGTGGCGGGCGTGAACTGCCACGTGTCACTGGTAAATAATTACCAGTGACGAGCATCTATTACTGCCCGTCACTGGTAAAGTACAAATTACTAGTGGCGGGCGCCAATGGGAGCTCGTCACTGATATATTGTATACCAGTGACGTGCGCACCATGGAACCCGTCACCGCTAATATTTCCCGCCAAAATCGCTCCCTGCCTTCATACCAGTGGCGGGTGTACGTTGTGCTCGTCACTGGTACCTTGTTTACCAGTGGCGGGCTCTTATGTGTGCCCGTCACTGGTAAGATGCCCTATAAAAACCATCAGCGAGCTCGCTGCTGGCCAGTCGTAGCTCACTGGCCAGCAGCGAGCTCGCCGATCGCCTGCACGTCCGCCGCCGCCGTAGACGCCCCTGGTAAATTCCTAACCCTCCAAAAGCTTCCCCCACCTCCCCTAGCTCCCTTGCCATCTCTCTCTCCCTCCAAATCGATCTATGATCATCCATCCATGATCTTCATCCATCCATCCATCCATGATCATCCCCCACCTCCCCTAGCTCTCTCCCATCCATGATCATCAAGGCTAGCTAACTTGCTCTCCCCCAAATTTGCTCCAATTAGCTTTAAAACTGATAAGAGCAGATATCTCCCCCAAATTTGCTTAAATTTTGGTTGAGCCATCTAGAGTTAAAGGATGGTTATAGATGTATATGTTAAAGGATGCTTCAATTGCATCATATGTTTGAGGAACATATGGATATGTTAAAGGATGTTTAAGGATAGATGCTTCCATCATATGTTTGAGGAGCATCTTATATACATCTATAAGAGCACATGTATATGTTAAAGGATGTTAAAGGAACTGTTGTTGTTTTCCCCTAAATTGATCAGTGATCATTTGTTACTCGTATGCCTTGCTATATGAAATTATGTATACATTGGTTCATATATGTGTAATTATGTATACATTGGTTCATATATGTGTAATTATGTTTCTTATGCACTGAGGCAGAATCATATATATATATGTAATTATATATGACAAGCAAATGATACTTTGATTCGGTGGATCTGTGGTGATATGAGATGTGCATGAAATGTATTTCATAAATGTGAATGGGAGATATGCTTGTGGCACCGGCCGTCGAGCCGAGGCAACATCCGTTGCTTTGTTTATTTTTTCAGGGAAACTGAGTTCAACGTTTTGGTGAAATGTTGCTTCGTCAACATTTTGTCAACGTTCGATACTCAATTTTGCATAATTTTAGCGAAGGTCATGCCGAAATTTTCAATTTTGAACAATTTATTTTAATAACCTGCCAAATTTTGAAATGTTTTATGTAATATTTCAAAATCTCAATTGGAAAGAAAACTTTTATCTCAATTGGAAAGAAAATTTTGTTTTAGCCTCTCATGAAAGGTTGGTACTAATTAATTTTCGTATATCTTAGGGATCGAACGACCGATGGATCGAAGTTGGATGTATGACGGCGATCGGAACACACAGAGTTTCTATACATCTTTGAATGAGTTCTTTGATTTCGCCGAGCAAGATATGGTGCGAAAGGGTGGCACGAAGATATGCTGTCCGTGTCGTGATTGCAAAAACCTGAAGATGTACGAAAGGAAATCTGGTTTTCTGCACATGCACCTGGTGCGATGGGGTTTCATGGCAGGTTACACACGGTGGACAAGTCACGGTGAGGAGGATGAGGTTGTTGCCGACGACGAAGGGTTAGATGAAGAAGCAGGACATGGGGAGCCGGAAGCAGAACGGTTGGATTATAAAGATGCCGGAGGACATGAAGAGGCCGAAGCGGATACGCGAAGCACGGGGGACAATTTGGCCGGAATGGTCCAGGACCGTCATGTGCAAGAGCAGGTTGTGAAGGAGACGAATAACGATAGTGCGGCTCGTAGAGAGGCTGCCAAGTTGGAGACACTGCTGAAAGACTCCGAGACTCCCTTGTATCCCGGATGCAATCCTGAGCACACCCGCCTCTCAGTCACGCTCGAACTTCTAAGACTGAAGGCACTCCACAACAGCACGGACACAAGCCTCGATGAGACATTGGAGTATCTCGCAAAAGTTCTGCCGGAGGGGAACGTGTTGCCTCGTGGTTGCGATGAGGCCAAGAAGGTCGTGTGCCCTCTTGAATTGGAGGTGACGAGATACCACGCGTGTCCAAATGACTGCATCATATATCGGAAGCAGTACGCGGAGCTAAGCAAGTGTCCCGAGTGCAAAGCATCCCGGTTCAAGCGGGGAAAGAACTACCAACCAGATGGTGAGAACGGAGTGAAGAGCGGTGCTCCTGCGAAGGTTGTATGGTACCTTGCACTCATTCCCCGTTTGAAGCGTCTATTCGCAAACAAGAAGGAGGCAAAGCTGATGCGTTGGCACGACGAGAGGCCAAGGAAAGATGACGCCGTGCTGAGACACCCTGCGGACGGTTGCCAGTGGAAAGCAATCGACGACCAATACCCCGAATTCGGAGGAGAGCCGAGGAATATCAGAATTGGAATGAGTACGGACGGACTCAATCCTTTTGGAAAGATGAGCAGCAGGCACAGCACCTGGCCCGTGGTCGTATGGATGTACAACCTCCCTCCGTGGCTCTGTTTTAAGCGGAAGTACCTACACCTGTCTATGCTAATTCAAGGTCCACAGCAACCAGGGAACGATCTGAACGTGTATCACCAACTACTGAAGGAGGAGCTAGATACACTGTGGGCTGAACCAGGGGTCCGGGTCTGGGACGCTCACGAAGGAGACTACTTCAATATGAGAGCTATGATGATCACAACGGTGCAAGACTATCCTGCTTATGGATATCAATCCGGCCAGGTTTGCCACGGATACCAAGGATGTGTTAAGTGCATGGAAGATACAACAAGTCGTCACCTACCGGGCTCTCACAAAATCGTCTACATGGGCCACCGAAGATGGCTTCAACAGGACGACCCGTGGAGACAAGATAAAGAAAAGTTCGACAATACGGTTGAGACCCGAGGACCACCACGTAAGAGGAGTGGGGAAGAAATATACGAGATGTTGAACTCTTGGGGTGAGTGCCCTAGGGCGGGAAAGAAGCAGAAGAAGGTAAAGCCGCTGGGAGGCGTGTGGAAAACGAAATCTGTATTCTGGGATCTGCCTTACTGGCCTTTTCTCGAGACGCGCCACTGCATAGATGTCATGCATATTGAGAAAAATGTCTGTGAGAGTGTGCTCGGTCTCTTGCTCCACATGGCAGACAAGACAAAGGATGGGCCGAAGGCACGAGCTGACTACGAGCAACTGGGGATAAGACGAGAGCTGTGGGCCAAGGAGGAGAAGACCAAATTGGGCAGGAATGTTACGAAAATCAAGACGGACTGTCCCGCCGCTTGCTACACTCTAAGTACAGACGAGCTGGATAAAATCTTCAAATGCCTCAGATGTGTCAAAGTAACTTCCGGCTACTCGGCAAACATACAGAGATTTCTAGACACGCAGAACCACAAACTAATCGGTATGAAGTCTCATGACTGTCACGTGATGATCACGCAGATACTTCCGGTTGCAATTAGAGGGCTAATGGAGCCATGGATCCGCGGGACACTGCTTGACCTCTGTAACTTTTTCGACACTATCTCTCAGAAGTCCATCACTAAGAAGCGTTGCCGGCTACTGCAGGCGGAGATCATTGTCATACTCTGCGAGCTCGAGATGTACTTTCCGCCCGCATTCTTCGACGTCATGGTTCATCTCATGATCCATATCGTCCCGGAGATCATCGACCTAGGTCCAGTATTCCTACACAACATGTACCCGTTGGAGAGGTTCAACGGGGTCGTCAAGCGATACGTTCGCAACAGGTCTCATCCGGACGGGAGCATCGTCCAGGGCTTTCTCACGGAGGAGAGCGTCGAGTTCTGCACGGATTACATGAAAGCCGACAAACCTATAGGCGTGCCTGTTAATCGGCACATTGGCAGGCTCGATGGCGTAGGTCACCGACGCGGAAAGAAGGATTTACATGTGCACAGTGACTCTCCGAACCGATCAGACGATTACGTCAGAGCGCACACAGTAGTGCTACAGCACCTGTCAGTGGTCCGTCCTTACGTTATTCAGCACATGGCTATGTTAAAAACAAAGCACGGCTCAAGAAAGACCGAGGCGGCTCTCATGAAAGAGCACAACGCAACGTTCGCCAGGTGGCTAAAAAACTACTTCGACGAACATAGCTTCTCAAAAGATGATGACGTAGCACGGACGGTGTTCCACGTGGCACAGGGACCCCTGATGAATGTCGGGACGTACCAAGCATACGACATCAACGGATACACGTTCTATACAGAGGCACAAGACCAGAAGAGCGTGTACCAGAACTCTGGGGTGACGATGGAGGCCCTGACCGGTAAGAAAAAGGACAGATACTACGGTAGGCTGGAAGAGATTTGGGAACTGGACTACACCGTAACCAAGATCCCCATGTTCCGGGTAAGATGGGCGAAGAATGTCGAAACGGAAGACTATTTCACTACCATGGTCATACCGAAAGCAGTTCCTATTGAGACAGTAAATGTGAAAGCGATCAGTGCCAAAAATGAGCCGTGGGTATTAGCTAAACAAGTGGCCCAATGCTTCTACATAGCCGACCCGACGAGACCAAGCCGTCATGTCATGAGGAGGGGCAAAAGGAGTATCGTTGGAATCGATGGTGTCGTTGACGAAGACGACTATGACCAATTTGACGACCCGGATATGGAGGAAGACAATCAGCCACGGCCCAGCAGAAGGAGAAATACTACATGTCCCGCCGTGCGTCCCTTCAAAAGACGAAGTCACTCCGAGGGGTTAACCTATACCAGGAAGAAGACCAAGACTACCGTTGAGAAGACTGTCGAAGAGTGACAAGATTGCCGAAGAATGTCGTAATTTAATTAAGTTAATTAATGATGTATAGCTCACTTTTGTGAAATTTATGTATATAACAATAATGGTATTTATGTTAATTGTATATGTACGCATAAACTAATCATTGCCCACGCAAATAATGAACAAACGGTCTCGTAAATAATTATTTAAGAAAGTTATATCGTAAATAATTATTTAAGATAGTTATATCGATAAGAAAATTGCCTAAGTTTGGATTCGAAAAGATTGGGCCATAAGTACTAACCCTAACTAACCCTAGACTAACAAACCCTAACTAATTAACAAACCCTAACTAACTAACTAACCCTAACTAAGTAATTAACCCGTACTAACTAACCCTTACTAACTAACAAACCCTAACTAATTAACTAACCCTAACTAATGAACTAACCCTTACTAACTAACAAACCCTAACTAGCTAATTAACTCACCCTAAGTAACTAACAATAACTGATGAACTAACCCTAACTAAGTAACTAACCCTAACTAATGAACTAACCCTAACTAACTAACCCTAACTAACTAACAATAACTAATTAACTAACCCTAACTAACTAACTCTAAGCACTAACCCTAACTAACTAATGAACTAAGTAACTAACTAATTAACAAACCCTAACTAATTAACTAACCGTAACTAACTAACTCTAAGCACTAACCCTAATTACTAAATTATCAGTGACGAGCATTTATATGTGAGCGTCACTGGTAAATTATTTACCAGTGACGATCGGTTATGTCTACGCGTCACTGGTAAATTATTTACCAGTGACGAGCAGACTTGCCGGCCCGTCACTGCTAAAATTTACCAGTGACGAGCAGCCTTGCCGGCCCGTCACTGCTAACGGCGAAATAAATAGGCGCGGATCCGCGGGACTTAGAGAAAAACTCTCCAAATCCCGCCCGCCCGCCCTAACTCTCCCTCACCGACGCCCTCGCGCGACCCGACGCCGCCGCCGCTCCTCGCCGGACGCCGCCCTCGCGCCTCCCTCACCGACGCCGCCCTCGCGCCTCCCTCACCGACGCCGCCTCCTCTCACCGGACGCCGCCTCCCTCACCGACGCCGCCTCCCTCACCGACGCCGACTCGTCTCACCCACGCCGCCTCCCTCACCGACGCCGCCTCCCTCACCGACGCCGCCTCCTCTCACCCGACGCCGCCTCCCTCACCGACGCCGCCTCCCTCACCGACGCCGCGTCGTCTCACCGGACGCCGCCCTCGCGCTTCCCCAACCGCCGCCCTAGCACTACCACCGCCGTCCTCCAGGTGCCCCGCCCTTTTGGTTGAAGTATGAGTTGAAAATCCACACCGAGCTAGCTATTGTTTCAGAAAATAGATATTGTTTTAGATGACACTAGACAAATGTGTGCTTTTATATATATATGAAAATATATCTGTAGATGACACTGTTCTTATTTTGAAATGAAATGTAACACATCTTCTTGATCATTGGTTAGTTTCCTGTATATGGGTTATTAATAGCATGAAAGCTAAGAAAATTGAAGATTTCATGCAAACAACACTTCAAGAAAATCATGAAAGTTTAGTGAGTATGTTCATAAAAAACCAATACAAACAATATTAAGACTATTTTTGTTGTGCACTGAAGAGACGAGTTGTTATATTATCCCGCAGAAGTGATGAGTTAACTCTTCTAATAAAATATTTAAGTTATATTTACGATCATTTACTCTTTACTAGTTTGGGTGTTCCATGGACACGTTTATAGTTTTCTATATATAGGCTTTGTTCAAAGTATGAAGCATTGAGGCTTTGTTCAAAGTATGAAGCATTGAGGCTTTGTTCAAAGTATGAAGCATTGAGGCTTGTTTGATTCAATTGTCGTGTTCATATATGCTTGTGGTACCGGCCGTCGAGCCGAGGCAACACTCGTTGCTTTTGTTTATTTTTCAGGGAAACTGAGTTCAACGTTTAGACTAAATGTTGCTTCGTCAACATTTTGTCAACGTTCGATACTCAATTTTGCATAATTTTAGCAAAGGTCATGCCGAAATTTTCAATTTTCATTGTATGTACGGTATATTCGTGTCATTGTTGTTCATTGTCATGCACAGTTATATGCTTTTGTTTAACAAGATTTCATAATCTCAATTGCAAATAAAATTTTAATTCCCACCCTTGTTTGCTATAATGAATGGATATTAGAAAATGGCTGGAAGTAGCCCCTCTCCATCGCGGACACCAACGGATGTCCCCGCATCGTCCCGAGATATCGAGGGGCGTGCGGAAGCTCCCCGGGACCTGGCCCTCCAACAAACATCTCAGGGGGCCGCCATCGTCGACGACCCTGCTTCCGGGGATAACAACGAGTACGAGTCGTCCCACGAAGAGTCCGGCGGTGCTGAAGACGCGACCGATCGTGACGAAGGGACCGGCCGTGAATACGAGACCGGTATGGAAGAAGAAAAGGCGGACGGGGCTCCACCAGCCAAACGGAAAAGGCGGCTCGCGCCTAGGAGACCTAACAAGTTGAGTACCGAGACGTTCGTAATCACTCGAGTGGACGATCTCGGTAAACCTGCCAGTCCTGTAAGAGCCGCACAGGGGTACTCAAACGCCGTAGGCTGCATCCTGCGTGAAACGGTGAAGATCACAACTCCCGACATAAGGACGAGAGAAACCGAGCATCTTCGAACTCTCCTCCTGGACAGGCTATTCAGCAGGTATTCCGTCCCGGAGGCCGACAGAAATAGAGTCGCAACGAAAGCCCTCAGCATGATGTCGAAATCGTTGAATACCTGGCGATACCATGCCAATAAGATGAAGGATCAAGATTTCGAGACCGTGATAAAGCCGAAATGGCCCACGATAGATGAGGCGGACTGGACCGAGTTCATTCAAACTCGCTCCGGCGAGGAATTCAGGAGGAAGAGTGATTGGGGGAAGGACATGCGGGGGAAGATCGTGGGTGACCACAGACTTGGCAGCCGTGGTTACCAAGGGAAGAGGCCTAAATGGGACAAGGAGGATGCGAGGTTGATTGCGGCTGGGAAAGAACCCCCTTTCTCGGACATCCAGCCAGGGCGCGGAAAAGACTTTGTGAGGGCCCGCGCAAAATTTGACCCAGCGACGGGGGAACCGATCTTCACGCACGAGAAAATGAAGGACGTGCACGAAGAACTGGTAACCTCTGAACCCATTTTACTTTATTTGTCCTACGTAGATTAATTTCCTAAAGATTACGTTTCTGAACGGTTCATGTTGCTTGCAGAGAAAGCTGAGCCAGCAACCTGAGAGCTCCCAGGACTCTGTCGGTACCGAGAGGTGGCAAGACCCTATCAACAAGGCTCTCGGGAAGCCGGAGACTCGTGGCCGCGTCATGGGCGTCGGGTATGGGGCTCGGTGGGCTGATTACGGTCCCCAAACCCGCGAGGCTGCCCGCGAGAGGAGGAAAGCCAAGCAGGATGAAGAATTCGATGCGCGAGTGGAGGCGGCTGTGAAACGTCTGTTAGGGCCTCTATACGATCAACTACGACGCCCACCCACGCATCCTGATACGCAGCCGCCGCCCTATAATCTGGATACGCAGCCGCCGGCCTTCACTGCTGCAAGGAGTAGCAGCCCCTCCGTATCGGGCGTTGGCCCCGGGTCGCCAAATACAATCGACGGCCTAACGGTAAGCGTCGTCGGCTCAACAAACCGTAAGGGTCTCGTACAGATTTCGTTGTTTGGACTCTAACATCGCTGACCCGTACGTATGTTCCGCAGGTGATAACTCCGTGCCATCTCCAGACCCAAGTGCTCGGCTCGATGGTGACGGTCGCGTACGGTCGAGTCCACCCAATAACGCCGGAGAACAGGATGCACTGCGTGGATTTACCACCAAACATGGCGAGGGTGGAGTTGACTAAGGTGGTCGGCACCTTTGAGGACCTGGTTCTGAATGACCCCCCTGAAGAGGGATACGAGAAGCTAGGAGCCTGCAAGGGGTTTTTCCTTAGGTGGCCGAAGGACGCGATTAAGTTGATTGAGACCTCCAATCGTCCAGCACCTTCGCCGAGCCACACCGACAGTCCATCAGCAAGACCATCTCCTCTGGGTATTTCCGCGCCTCTATCCTACAAGGATCTGGAGATGGAGCATGCCGAGGAGGGCGCGGAGCATGGCATGCCTCGTGACGAGGAGGCACGAGAAGTTGTAGATACGCCGCCACCCAAGCATGACAGGCAAGACCAAACGAAGTTGACTCCTAAAACACTCGTGGGCGCAGCCAAAGAAGCGATGGCCGGTCAGAGGGCCGTATCCCTGGATACGGAGCGCACGAGCAAAAAAGGGGCGGCGAAGAAGGCACATGCTAGCACCGGAACTTACGATAGACAGGGTGAGGCCAGGTTGAAGAAATCCTTAACGTACGCAGCATCTTCCCAGTCAGCACAGACAGCAAAGGGTCGTCAGTGGCGGGCCTATCACATCCCGGGTCACCCGATGGTACCGAAGGATGAGTTCGACGTCCTCCCGAACGAGATGAAGATTCTGCACGAGAACATTCGAGACATTGAATTAGGACCCGATGAAACGAATGTCTCGTATTACACGGCGAAGGTGCCAGAGGGTTTCCATTTCGTCGAGCAGTATCCCGCGGACAAGTTCTATCTGGACTTTGCGGAGATCTTCGGCATGTTCAACCTTTATCGGCTCGAAGCATCCTTCGTCAGGCTATGGGCGCTTCACCTAACCAGAGAGATCAGACGCCTGAAGATTCTCGATGTTGCAATAGCAGATCCGTTTCACATGCACGAGAACAACGTTCGCTCCCAAGAAGGTAGGGAGATTATGAAAGAATGCCTCGTGAGTGCGATGATAGCGCATAAGGGCAAGGACTACCTACTCGTGCCCTACAATCCCTTGTAAGTCATTCTCTACTTTGTGCTTTCGTAAATTTCTCTTTCGCTTGTGCACCTAGCCAACTTCGTGGTTTGTTCACATGTCTGCGCAGCGACCACTGGATCCTCTTAGTGCTAACGCCGAAGGAAAGGAAGGTTGTTTACTTTGATTCCATGAAGAGGGTGAAGAAAGACTACACCCTGCTCAAGAAAGTTCTGGATGATGCTCTCTTCGACTTTGCACAGAAGGGAGGAGGAGCAACTATGGTAAAAAGAAGTGGCGCTCCACGCTTTAAACACGTGACCGATTGGTGGTGCAGACAGCAGCCGGAGGGTAGTGTGACGTGCGGCTACTACGTCTGCTGCCACATGGACGACTTTGTACGGGCGCGGAACACGTTTCGCAAACAAGACGACCTACGCAAGTGGAGTAATAACCTCGAGCACAAGCCATATGACTGGAAGCAAGAGTTTGCACGCCTCCAGAATGCGTTCGCGAACATCATCAACAAGGACGTCGTCTCCGATACGGGGCTTTTCTACGCCGGCACTGACCCAAGGGAGGAACACGCCGCTCGCACAGAGCAGCGAGTTCGCCAAATCCCGACCGAAGACCCATTCGCGCGCCCACATGTAGCTTGGCCCTAGAGGACGGAAAAACATTGCATATGTATTGTGTTTGTGGTCGTGTATTCCCGAACTGGTCTACTTTGTACGTTTCTGCACATATTTACGTATTGGCACTTGTTACTTTCGTACTCGGTTTTACATATGTACTTATCGTGTGCGACATCCGAGAGCGCGAGTGAGGTGGCCTTCGAAGCATACCGGGCACGTAGCATGCCGACGCAACGAGGCATCGTCGCAAGCGCTATTAGGCCACAGCGGCACGCCCTAGGAGAACGGCGACCGAAGGGGTACACCCCCTCCAGGACCCCTGTAGTACACAGGGGCTGGAGAGCGCCCTAGGAGAACGGCGACCGACGCCCTAGGAGCGCCAGCGAAAATGGTTGCCGCGGCAGCGAAAATGGCTGCCGCGGCAGCCAAAATGGCTGTTTATGCTGCCGCGGCAGCCATTTTGGCTGCCGCGGCAGCAAAAACAGCCATTTTGGCTGTCGCGGCAGACAAAATGGCTGCCGCGGCAGCCAAAACGGCTGTTTTTGCTGCCGCGGCAGCCAAAATGGCTGCTGCGGCACCCAAGCACGTTGCTGCCGCGGCAGCAAAATCAGCACTTTTGGCTGCCGCGGCAGACATAATGGCTGCCGCGGCAGCCAAAACGGCTGTTTTTGCTGCCGCGGCAGCAACGTGCTTGGGAGCCTCATAACAGCAGTGACGAGCGGACCGGAGAGCTCGTCACTGCTGTATACCTTACCAGTGACGGGCCTAAACTATGGCTCGTCACTGCTGTATACCTTAGCAGTGACGGGCTCTCATGTGTGCCCGTCACTGGTAACTAAATTACCAGTGACGAGCGGGTGGCCCGCCACTGATAACCAGTTACCAGTGGCTGGTCACCAGTGACGGGCCGGCCCGCTCGTCACTACTGGGCTTTTTAGGCCCGTCACTGGTGTCCCTATCTGCAGTAGTGAGGTGTTCCAGTTTCACGGCACACAGGCAGGCTCGACGATAAAGGTGCGATTGAGCATAAAAGTTTACACGTGTATCGATCAAAAAGATCAGATGACTACAACAGAGCACATTTCGTGGTGTTGCAACACTTGGCTGTGGTACGGCCTTATATTCAGATCCACATGAAACAGTTGCGTGAACCGAATCCGAAAAAGGGCACAGTTGCGCTCACGAAAGAGCATAACGCAAAGTTTTCCGGGTGGCTAAAGAACAACTGGTATGAAAGGGAGCCGTCAAATGGGGAAGAAGAAACCGTCCGAATGTTGTCACAAGAACCCGATAGCAAAGTCGTGACATGGCAATCGTATGATATCAACGGATACACATTCTATACTGAGGCTCAAGACCGGCACAGTATGTACCAGAACAGCGGTGTAACGCAGGAGTCTAGAACTAGTCATCAGGGCAAGAACTGTAGGTACTACGGCGTGATCGAAGAGATCTGGGAACTTGACTACACCGTGACCAAGATCCCGTTTTCTTGTTTACCCTCGTTTTGTGTATGTTCAGAGTTTTCAGTTTGTAATGGCACATGCACGTAAGGCTATTATCTCCTGCTTGATGATCTTCATTTGTTAAACAAGAATTGATCAGAGAATTTGAGGATTTTAGAAACAAGGTAAATAAATATTTATTACAAAGCTTGTTACTTTGTGTGAAGTTTTACTCGCTCTTTTAAGAAATGAGCTAAGAAATACTACATTCATTTAAAAATAGATAATATTTTAAAAACATGCCGTCAACTTTTCTAATTTTGACTACCCTATACCCTATATCCCTATAAAGATAAAATAAATATGCAAAAGATAAATTCACCATATACCCTATAAAGATAAATTCACCATATACACCCTATATCCTTATAAAGATAAATTCACCATATACACACAGTATCCCAAAACCAAAAATAACCTTCACTGACAGGCAACTCAATACGTGCCCGTCAGTGGAGTAGGCAGCTCAAACCCTAAACCAACATCACTGACGGGCAACCACATCGCGGACGTCAGTGTTTATCTATTATCACTGACAGGCAGGAGTTTTATCGCCCGTCAGTGATGTAGGCCGGACTTCCACTGATGGGTATTTAATATGTGCCCGTCAGTGATGATTCTGCACTACTTACCGTGGACTTGGTGAAAATTTCAAGCTGTTCTCGCGTGTTCTCATTCGAACCAGCCGCGAAGACCTAGCCCGCCGCCAGGCCGCGCTGCCACTGACCGTTCCCGTCCACGTCACCACCCCCCGACGCCCCGTTCGCGCCGCCGCTGGCCGAGCCCGTCCACGCCGCCACCCCCCGACGCCCCGTCTGCGTCGCCGCTGAAAGGACCGAAGGTGCCGACTAGAGGGGAGGTGAATAGGAGGCTAATTAAAATTACTTCTTTTAATTTTGTTGAACCGATTAGGCCTTAGTCAGAAGCAGAGTGAGCTAACTGTGTAACAGATGATCAGCACAGGCAAGGTATTAAGTATGATTTAACACGTGGCTGTCACACAGGTGGCTAACACAGGTGAGCTAAGGACTTAGAAATAATGTGCAACCTAGCTGGCTGTGTAACAGGTAGCTGACACAGGTGAGAGATATGATCAATAGCAACTGTGACACAGCTAAGATAGCACAGGTAAAAAGCAGATCTACAATAAATGAGCAGAATAAGTCTAAGATCACACAAGCATGCAAGAATAGCAAGTACTCTAAGAAATGCAGTAAGTACTCAGAGACACGATGTTTTTCACCGAAGTTCCCTGCTCTTATTATAGAGTTACGTCTCCGTTGGAGAGACTACTCCGAAGAGATAGCCAGCACTGAATCGTGCTTGTTCTCCGAGTACCTGACGATCAGGCCCCTTGCTTTGCTTGTGGAAGTTCTTTTGCCTTGCAGCAGGTAGACTTCAGATCACCTTCACAGACTACTGGTTCAGCCCACACAAGCTTGGGTGATACCAGCAACTCCTATGCCCGTCTAGGAGTAGACACTCCAAGAGTAATAGATTAAGCAGCAACGAATCTTGAAGGAACCAAATGCTCTTTTACTCAAGGACTCTAACTCTCTTAGGAAGGTTTGTTTTTGTTCCGAGTGAAAGAGGCTTGCAACGGTAGGATGTGCTTTACTGGTTGGTTGGTTGAGGTCGAAGACCTCCCCTGGTCCCCTATATATAGGGTTCGCAGGAACCCGACCGTTATACTGTTGCCACGTAGGATTAAGTGAGCCACCGGTGACAGGCACCGGTAACACAGCTACACACTACGCCCAACCTTTAACCGGCTCGGGCAGACCGACACCTGTGTCACTGGAGGCTGACACAGGTGAACCCTTAACTGACATAGCAGCACTACTCAGCCCGGTCCTGGCACATGACATGCCCTTAGCATACAACTACTCTGATCCCTAATAAGGAGAGAACCTCCGACAGTCTTCTGACTCAGCAGACAAACTATCGCAGTGCAGGTCCCTTAGCATTTACAAGCTCTCCCCTGATACAGAGACGTACCTGAGTCATAGAGCGCTAGACCACCTGTGATACAGCTGTGTCACACCGGTGACTCTAACCCCTAGGGTTTTCTACTGCTAGCACTGCAAAGTGCTAACAAAAACCAGTTTCACACTTGTGCAAAACTGTTGACACAGGGCCACTGACCTCAAAACATCAGTGCCACTGTCCAACATCCTGAGCATTGAGCAAAAGATCATCCACAGATTATTACTACTTCATCCCTCTTGATAGTACGGGTGTTTCCTATGGACTCAAAGAAACTAGCAAATCTAGGCTTTACC
This sequence comes from Stipa capillata, assembly GCA_019208055.1. Lineage (NCBI taxonomy): Eukaryota > Viridiplantae > Streptophyta > Magnoliopsida > Poales > Poaceae > Stipa > Stipa capillata. Next base: position 517,366 of record JAGXJF010001400.1, on the reverse strand, counting down.
TGCCACCTACTGTATTCACGGTCCTTGATGCATTAAGCCACCATCACCTCGCTTGCAACTCCTTGCACAGCACCGGCTTCTTCACAGCTGTGACACAGCTGCCTACCACAGCCATTACTTTGTCCTGGAAACCACCTTTGAACTTTTTGGGTGGTCATCATTCCCTTGATGACCCTTCTTCCTGGAACCTATTTAACCTGCTTACACCCATTGTAAACGTTAGATCCCAGATTGAGTTGTCATTAACCATCAAAACCACTTAGAGGCCTAGATGCTCTTTCAGCCGCTCCCGACGCTCTCATCCGTGCCGCCGCCCCCGACGCCCTGTCCGCGCCACCGCCCCCGACGCCCTGTCCGCGCCGCCGCCGGTCCCCGTCGCCCCTTCCCCAAGGCCGCCGCTCCCCGATGCCCCTTCCCCAAGGTCGAGAAGCCTCGGTGATTTGCTCTTTGTGATTTGCTTGGTGAATGGATGCAAGATAATGCTCTCTGTGATTTGCTGGGTATATGAGTTTTATCTCAACAGTGGATGCTTGGTGAATGATAATGTGAGTGTGAATGTTTGGATAAAGAAGCATGCATGTAACACTCGAGGTTTAATGCAGTACTGTAACGCTGGTTTGCATGTACATTGTTAGATGAATAAAGGTTTAGCGCCTAGAAATTCATACTTAAGAAAGAAAACCGCACTGGTCAGGGCCATCCATTTTCATAGTTGTCGCTACAGCATCTCTGTCAACAATTGATACTAACTTCACTTGGTAAGCTGTTAGAGCTGAAAAGGTTAATAGAGTGGCACTGGTACCTAACACCTTCTAAATTTGTAGGAATGCTAATGGTTGTCATTAAGGCTCGAATGATTCTAGTTGAGATCAGGTCTATGCTCGTCATTTTGATTATTTCAGGCTGTTTACTCGGATGCTAATCTCATACATGCAAGGATTTCTGTCTAGCTCCAGTGGTCCATCCATCACATATTAGTAGGATTTTTCTTGCAAGAGTACACACCCTGTTTACTTCCTCTCTGAAACATGACAAGAAAAGAAAGATTATGTTCCGATCTTTTGTAGTTTACATTGGGTATCAGTTTCTATGTGGATGTAGTTTACATATACATATACATGTATAGATAATTGTGCTATTTAACGAAAAAATGTTGGTATACTTATCCATCTTTTGTAGGCTGAGGAGGGAGAGATAATAGTACATTGTGATTTGAGGAATGATACTTACTTACCCGCCACTTAAAGCATCACCGATGCTGAAAAGACAAATTCGAAAAGTCAACTAACTTGAATTGTGTATGGTACATTGTTGAGAACATCTAGTGTATAGACGATTGCTGCTCATGCTTGCTATTCTCCTTGTTTCCTTGGTCCAAAACAAATTGCAATAGTCTTTTGTGAGATTTGTAAGGAGGAAGTGGATGCTAGCAATAGGGCCATTGAATATAGATTGTTTTATGTGAGAGAGATAGTTTTTTTCTGAAGGATAGTGAGATGGATTGTTTTTAAAGGAGAGAGGTAGATTTTTAAAGGATAGATAAATTGATTTTCTAATGAACAGATAGATAATATGAATGCTCATTTTTTCTAGTACAGACGTAAGTCCACTTTGGGGTTTACATTCGTTTATCGCTAATTCGTTCAAACTTGCTGAACAGATTCAGGAATAGTAAGTACTACCTGAATTTGGGCCGAAAATGTAAATGAAGAGATTCGGGTTTTATATTTCCACAACTACTTAAGTTCGATAATTTGACGCGTCTGCTCCTACAATTCTTAGTCTTCTTGCCAATGATATATTATGACGGTAGTTAGAGAATTAGATATTCTAGTCTATGCGTTGCCTTATTCTCATTTTATTTATCCTAATCAAAATCGTACTGCATAATAATTGTTTTGTATTTTCATTTTTTAAGTTTCTTAATCGGAAATGGACTCGTTGCCAACCCGGAAACTAGCCCGCGTAGATGATGACAGGGCGGCGCCCCTAGATGTGGCGGCCCCGATTGACGCCGCGCCCCGAACCGATCAAACAGCCCCTGAGCCGGCAAGTGAACCTGTCGTCGAGTCGGCCAGTGTAGCTGCTGTCGAGCCGGCCAGCGTACCTTTAGCACCAGCACCTCCCTCGGCGCGAGATGAAGAAAGTGCGTCTGGCTCGTCTGATGATTCTCGGTCTTGTGAATCGGGATCGAAAGCAGAGGTGGTGCCCGAGCCAACACCATCAAAACCGAAGAGACGGTACAACCCTAGAGGAGGGAACCAGCTGATAAACGAGACATTCGTGGTCACTCGAGTCGGCATAACAGTTCCTGCAAGTCCCGATAAGGCTGCGAGGTCGTTCAGTAACATCTGCGGGTGCATTGTCCGTGATCATGTCAGGATCACATGCCGGGACTTCAAGAAAATGACCGACGCCCAGAAAAAGGTCCTGTTCGACCAGCTGTGGGATAAGTACACTGTCCCAGAGGCTGACAAGGAAAGAGTGCAGAGGAAAGCCGACAGCATCATGTGTGCTGCGCTAAGGACATGGCGATATGAAGCAGTAAAGCTGCTAGACGCCGATTTCAAAACTGCAGTGAAAACTAAATGGCCGAAGATAGAACTGGAACACTGGGAGGATTTTGTTGCCAACAAGAAGAGTGACGCATTCAAGGAGAAGAGCCGCCGGGCGAAGGAGCTGCGTGCGAAGAACAAATTCCCCCACCACCTTGGCAGCCGAGGTGTCCCTGGGAAAAGACCGATCTGGGCGAAAGAGGACGCCGCGCTAATAGCGGCTGGCAAACCGGTTTCCTTCGCCGATATCAAGTAGGAACGTGCCCAGATTTGGATGAGGGCGCACACTGTTTCTGACCTAGCCACTGGGTCACCAATTATCACGGACCTCGAGCTTCAGGCGGTGTCTGAACGTTTGGTATGATCTAAACCCAATGTCTTCTTCAAATATACTGTTGTGCTTCCAATACACTAACGGCCCGTACCTCGTGCCGTTTTCCTTGCAGAGGCAGCTGTCCCAGCACCCAGAGAGCTCCCAGGACTCCGTCCAGAGTGAGAGGTGGGAAGACCATCTCTCGAAGGCTCTAGGAACGAGGGAGAAGATAGGGCGTGTCCGAGGGATCGAGAGCGGGGCTATATGGGACGAAGTCTTTCCTCAAGACCGCGAGGCTGCCCGCCAGAGGAGGAGAGGAAGGCAAACATCTCTTATGCAAGAGATGATAAGGGTAGCCCAGGAGGCTGGCAAGCTGGCGGCGCAAGAATTTTTTGCGTCCAGAGGCTACGACGCAGCCCGCGATGCATCTCGTCCGCCTGTGCATCCTCATGGATATCAAGGCTCCTATCCTGCTGGATGGAGTAGCTGCGCCTCAACCTCGGACGTTGGCCCCGAGTCGCCAAGTCCCGTCGAAGACATCGCTGTAAGCTTCCTCGCTACCATGAATCACTTGTATGAGGGCTCTAATTCACAGCATAGTGCGGATAACAATGGGTACCTTTATTATGCAGGGGCCTACGAAATGCCACCTCACTATCCCTTTGCCCGGCGTGAAGAAGACGGTTGCGCATGCCTTAGTATTCCCAACAGTAGGGGGCGCGACATGCCACAATGTCGCTATACCTTCCCACATGGTGAGAGTGCAGGTGGACCGCGTTGTGGCCGAGTTTAGTGACGTCGTAGTCCCTGTCGCGCCTGAATAGGATGTCACGAAGCTAGGAGACTGCAAGGGGTACTACATCCTGTGGCTGAAGAGCCAGATAACTATTCCTGGAGTGTCATCTCCTAGTACGTCAGTCACCCCCTCTCCATCAACCAGAGCCGGCTCGTCTCCGCTCGGCCTGTGCAGTATGCCGGTTTCGTTCGATGATCGGGACGACGATCTTGCTAGGCATCAAGACACGACAATCCTTCTGTCCCAGGAGGAGGAGCAACCCAAGACGGACTCGCCGCCCCGCGAAAGGCGCTCCAAGCATCACCACGACGCGAAGGCAGCAGGAAAGACGGTCTTATATCCAAGCACGCTCAATGCCGCAGTGGACGAAGCATTGACGGGAGGCAAGAGGGCCTCCTCTCTGGAGCCGGAGAGGAAAAGAAAAGGACCACACAGACGGGGCGGCACCGCTGCGAAGGAGGCAAGCAAGGAGAGCAAGAAAAAGGCCTTATCCTTCCAGACATCTGCCGAAGCTGTCAAGAAGACTCGACGATTAGTGTACGAGGCAGGTGAGCCCTTGCTCCCAGACGATGAGGTGCAGAGGTTGCCCACACAGATGAAACTTCTCCATGACACGATCATGATGAGGTCACGGAATCGGGACAATTATGAGCTACACTTTAAAGTCGAGGTGCCAAAAGATTTCGGTTTCTTCCTGGACAGACACCATGACACCTTCGACATCAATTTTGAAGATATCTTTAATTTGTTCAATCTCTTCCGGCTCGACACCATGCTTGTCAGGCTGTGGGCGCTTTACCAAGCCCAAGAATCTAGGCGTCTGCCCAACTGCGCTTTTGGAATAGTGGATCCGGTCGTCATGAACGAGTACTATGTACGAGAAGCGAAGCCGGTCCTAATAAATTTCCTCACAGAGTCATTGATGTACCATAAGGACAAAGACTACGTGCTCATGCCCTACAACCCCCCGTAAGTTACTTACTACCGTCCCTAGTTTGTTTTTCTTAGGCACGTATCCCCGTCTATTTATATTCATTCGTTACCTTTTACGCAGCGACCACTGGATCCTCATTGTCATCCACAAGCCTTCCAGAATGATATACTATTTTGATTCCCAAAGAAGTGCCAAGCGGGACTACTCCGAAATTAAGGAAGTTTTGGAAGCCACCTTTTGGGAATACAACTTGCGAGGGGGAGGAGTAGAAAGCAAGAGCAAGAAGCTGATCCATAAATTCAACTTCCCTTGCAGGCAACAGCCGGAAAATACCGTTACATGTGGGTACTACGTCTGCGCTCACATAGATGCGTTCATCATATCCCACAACCTGCAATGGAGCCAGGATCAGTTCAATAACTTCATACATGACCTGGCCGACGATAAGTACGACTGGAGGAAAGACTTTGCCCGCATCCAGAAGACCTTCGCGTACGTTATCAATAACGAAGTCATCTGGCCAAGCGGTGATTTCTACGCGGGAGTCCAATTACCTGCTTACCACCGCACTGGAAGTACTAGCCAAGCGTCGTAGACGTAGATTAGTAGGGCTAGTGAGAATAAACATTGTTAAATTTATTTGTTTATCGTTTTAATTCGTTGTAAACTTGCATTTATATGTGTACTTAATATTTGTGATATTAATTGCTATATGTGCTTAATATTTGTGATATTAAATGTTATATATGCTTAATATTTGTGATATTAATTGCTGCATATGCTTCATATTACCTTTCCAGAAATGATTTAAAAAAATATGTGAAAATACTTTCACTAAGGGCACACACAACCTACCCATCAGTGGAAAGCCTCAGCACTGACGGGCGGAACAACACCGCCCGTCAGTGAAAGCACGGCCAGGATGTTGACAGGCACCGCTGCTCTGCATCTCTGCTGACGGACAAGTTTCACCCGTCAGTGCATCTTTACCTCTACTGACGGGCCGTGCGCCCGTCAATGAAAGTTGAACTTCCACTGACGGGTCGTTACTGACGGGCACGTAACCCGTCAGCAATGGACTTTTTGTGCCCGTCAGTGAAGATGTTTTCTGAGGTAGTGTAAACTGAGCCCACCACACAAGTTAAATGACCGTGAGTGCATTTTATTCTTTTGGTTTTAACTATAACACCACGCCACGGCACACCAGCAGTGTCACCATGGTAGGCAGCAGCGGGCCCGGTCCTCGAGTCTGTTGGATCTCGCATCCACGGCTTGGATCACGAACCATCTGACGGTGTGCTCGTGCTGGAGCCCTTGATCCGACGGCCGGGTGCGGCGTGTTCAGGATGCTTTGGTTGCCCAGCTCATGTTGGACGAACACGTCGGGTAGATCTTGACTAATTTAACTCTTTTTTGTGATTATTTCTAAAAATAAACTTGTTTTGAAACTATGACTAGATCTAACCCCTCGGATTGGTGCCGAAACTGATAGTGCCGAGGTTAATTATACATATTGGCACTACTTAAAATGCCGCTGAGATAGGCCAGCGTGGACGACGAAGTGCCTACGTGGAAGAGGTTGGCGCCAGCCGTCCTGGCACGGAGCTTGATGAACTCGGTGCCAGTTCCATTGGCGTTGATCTCACTTCTAGCGAGTAGTCATGTGTACGTCACATTCCAACTTCCAATTCAACTCATCTATAACGTGAGCCAACTACACCTCTCTCGAAACCTCTCTCTGCTACAGGAACAAGGGGCGAAAAAGAGGGCGATTTGGTTTTCGTCTCCTCCCTCCGGTGAGTTCGCCGGCCCGTCTCGCCTCTGGTGACCTGTTAGGTCTCGCGAGGCGAGCCAGTCCCCGGGCTTGCTGGGGGGTGGCCTCTTTCTTTTTCTTGTTTTTGCGCAGGTTTTCTTCTCCGTTCGGCAGCGGCGAGGCGATGGCGGCGCCGTCGGTTTGGAATAAGGTCTCCCCGCCTCGTCCTCGTTCCGGTGAAGCTTCGTTCTGCCGGGAGGCGAGTGGAGTTTTTGGTCCTTGCTGGGGCGGTGCTTGGAGGTTGGCGGCGCTTCGTTGCCGGGTTGTTCTTCCGGGCTCTGTTCCTCCTCGAGTTCTTCCGGCTGGTTGGACTCGACGGAGCTCCGGTGGCGTAGTTTCCTGCTGTTCCCTAGGGACGGCGGGGCTAGGGGTTCTCGTCGGGCGCGTGCGCCGGCGTTCTCCCTCGCCTGGATCTGGGTTTCTTCTCTTCGGTTCGTCGGCGGCGGCTTCGGCTCCTGGGCGCTGGCCCTTCGAGGCACGTGACCGAGGACTTCCCAGCTGTCTGCATCTTTGTCAAAAATGTTTGGACGGCTCCGGTGGAGGAGCGGCAGCGCCGGCGCGTCTTCGGCTCGCTCGGGCGGTGGTAGCGGTCGCCGGGAGGTCCAGGGACCTTGTCGTAATTTTCTTTACTTTCGGGGTCCTTGTACTTCTGATGAATTGTTGAATGAATCCAGGTCCTTTTCGTAAAAAAAAATTCAACTCATCTATATGGCATCCTCTCCTGACTCGTCACGTTTTGACGCAACCGTTTTCTCTTGGCGTTAATCAAATGATCTCAATCATGCATGTGGCACGGATGTGTTTTCTCTTTCTTGATTTGTATTTTAGATGGTCTCGTATACTGTATATACTTGCTTTCTTATACTCAATATATCATCTATTCTAGTATATTCATCATCTTACATGGTATTCGACTACATATGTAAATAGAGAAAAACACATCAAAAGAGAGGTGGCCAGAGAGAAAAGAAGAGAAAAGAAAATGAGAAGATCGAAGACAGAGAAGCCAATCTAAATTCATTTCCACCTCCATCTATTAGACATTTTTATGTTTATTAGATGCAGTTAGTAGTTGTGAGTGAGACTAATATGGATGGTTTGGTGGATACAAAAACCGTTTGTGATAGCCGCATATTATTATTGACGTGTAAAGTCAGATGGTCTAAAAAGCTGTCTATAATAATGCTTTTTGAACCGCATGTGACGTTCTCTGTAGTTATGACTTTCACGATGCTTTCATTCTGATTGCCAGGGGATGTTAGGATATAAGCTGTCATGATTTGTGTTTATCTCTTTCTTAACTTGTACTCCAAGATGATCCCGTAGTATATATATATATACTCACTCTGAGACTCGGTCCATAATCCATTTTGACATATTCATCCTCTTACGCAGTACATTATTCGACTTCGGTATATTCATCCTCCTATATATCATACTATCCGTCTCCGACAGTGTCTTGCACCAAAACACACTACGCGTATGCTAGCATTCTTTTTGGCACATGAAGTGCTAGCAGTACGTAGGGCAAGATGAATCTGCAACCAAATTCCAATTCAGGGGGGAGGGGGACTAGTCAAACAAGTATTTCAAGACCTAGTTTCATGACTAGAAATTTGATTTTTACATGATGATGTACGTAATTTGAAAGGTTTATCCTCTTTCCCACCTTCATTTGTTTATCTAATATGAGATGGCACAGTATGGACACACTCGGGTGGCAGTTGGTGGAATGACCAATAGAAACGCAAACGGGTCAGGTGTCGGTAGAGGGTGAACATGATGGTTGAGATAACTTGATTAACGCCAGGAGAAAACGCACTCGTCGAAATATGACGTGCACGGCTACTCGCTAGCAGTAAGATCAGCGCCAAAGGTACTGGCGCTGAGTTTGCCAAGTGCCGCATCAAAAAGGCTGGCGCCGACCTCTTCCACTTAGGCATCTTACCTTCCACACTGGCATAGCTCAATGCGGTCGCAAGTGGCGCCAAGATGTATAACCTCAGCGCCTCAAGATGGCAACGGGGACGATCCCCGGCAGGGAGTGGTACCCCGTCCCCATCCCCGCGTCCCCAGAATTTCCCCGTCACCCGTCCCCGTCCCCGCCTTCGGGGCTGGATTTTCCCCATCCCCGTCCCCCGTCGGGTATCGGGTCCCCGCGGGTTCCCCGTCCCCGCCGCAAATGCAGCACGTACCAGAAAATCTCTCACAAGATAGAGAAACAACATACCAAAAAAGATCTTCTCACAAGTCACACGGACAGATAAACAACATATCAGAAAAGTTCATACACACCCGCAATAGCCCTGAACATTGGGCATTCACATAATAGTTCATACATACACTCAATAGTCAATACTAGCAAATCTGACATAATAGTTCACATAAAAAAAAGTTCACATCAGTCAAATTGACACATAAATATGCAGCACAGCAGCAGCAGCTTGAACATTGGGCATTCACACTTTTCCAACTCTAGCTCATAGCCTCATATTGTCATGTCCTATGTAAGAATAAGATAGAGAATAAATAAGCACTTGAAAGTTACATGTAATACATTCACATTATATTGATTGAAATTGTATCTATTTACCTGCATCCCCTCTTGAATGTCTTGAAGACAAGTCCAGAAGCTTGCTTCATCTCCCTTTTCAGCATCTACAAGAAACAAAATAGAATTAACATGTACAAGATAGAAAGTAGAAAGATAAATATAAAATCTTCTATACACATACCTTTATATTTGTTTCTAAACCAATCCTGTGAGCACATTAATGCCTCCAACATTTCAGAAGTAAGACGGCTGCGATGATCGCTAAGAACTCTACCACTTGTGCTAAATGCTGACTCTGAAGCAACCGTGCTGACCGGAATAGCAAAAATGTCTCGTGCCACCATTCTCAAAGTTGGATAGCGTGTTCCAGCTACCTTCCACCAATCTAACACATTAAAATTCTCCTTTGACAGTGGAACTAATTCATCCTCAAAGTAATGATCTAACTCGGATTTCAGCCTAAAGGATGCCGGCTTTTTCTTAGCAACACGTGCTGTGAACATTGACATAACTTCTGGAGCTTCCATTGCAGACTTAGAGGATGATGGCAATGTATTATCTTCATCATTGTCAACTTGGTATTCCTCCAATAAGCCACATAACTTGGCAACGATATCACTAACATGACTCTCACACTCTTCAGGACTAACACCATGTAGCATTGCATAGCAAACTAGCAAAATTTCAGTTTTATATCGAGGATCAAGAAGTGTAGCTATGCCCATTAGACACTGAATGTCAGACCAATACTTACTAAACTTTTCATTCATGCTAATTGTCATAGCCTCTATTATTGGATTGCCACAAGCGGACCACAGCCTCATTTTCATTTTAATTTCACAAATTTTGGGGAAGTAAATATTGGCAGTAACATAATCAGTTCCAGAAAACATTTCAGTGATCTCAAAGAACAATCTCAACTTCTCTACAACATCAGCAGCAAATGCCCATTCTTCAGCACTAGGAAGACAATCATATTGTTTCTCAACCTTTTTTGCACGCTCAAAAATAGCCTTGTAGGGTAAAGCAACACTAAGCATAGTAAAAGTTGAGTTCCATCTAGTTTTGCAATCAAGTATCAACTTTTTGGTTATTGGGACTTTTTGAAACTTAGCAATTTCCTCAAATTTCTCTACCCTTTTTGGTGAGGCAGTCCAAAATGCTACACTATCACGAATTTGTTCTATTGCATATTTCATCACATCCAAGCCATCCTTGATAATTAAATTCAGAATATGCACACAACAACGCATGTGAAGTAATGTACCTTTTAAGATGAGCTTGTTCTCCCCTATCTTCTTCACCAACAAGTCGATTGACTTGTCATTTGAGGAGCAATTGTCAACAGTCACAGTCAATAGCTTCTCATCAAGGTTCCAAGCAACCAACGACTCATGTAGTTCTTCAGCTATGACTTCTGTAGTATGTGGAGCTGGCACATAAATAAACCTCATGATAACACTCCTAAGCTTCCAAGAATCATCAATGAAATGGGCTGTGATAGCCATGTATCCTTTCTTTTGGTTGTCGGACGTCCACATATCAGTAGTGATTGCCACTCTAGATCTAACTACTGCCATGTAATCAATAGCCCTCTTCCTTTCTTCTTTGTATTGAGCCATAATGTCCTTCCTAACAAATCAGAATTAAAAATTAAACATTGCAATACATAGCAAATTGACAATTTAAGCTTGCATTGCATACCTAATAGTGTTCCTTGTCACCATTTTGAAAAGGGGCTGGAGTGCACTAACAAATCTGCGAAAACCAGCATGATCAACCATAGATAATGGATATTCATGCAATACCATCATGGTAGCAAGCTCCTTTCTAGCAATTCCTTGGTCAAATGTATAGTTCTCCACCGATACTTTGCCTTCATCTTTAGAACTAAACCTCAAAGAAGTCTGAGCCAATGGTTTGCCCTTGATGTTATTTACCCTCACATATGGACATGTCTTCAGATGATCGTGAAGATGCTTAGTTCCATTCTTTGTTTCTCCTCCAAGATTCTTCTTACAGTGAATGCATTTTGCCTTCCATTTACCATTGATCTTCACTCGTTTGAAATCATTCCAAACAACTGAAGTGAGCTTCCTCTTTGAGCCAACACTGCATTCTATTTCCTCATCATCGCCTGAAACATGAACATCATGGTCCTGTTCCTCGTTGGCCGATTCGATCGGGGATGAGAAATTGAATGCTTCAGCTTCACCATGGCCTTCGCTGCTACTTCCAACTTGAGTCATAGTTTCATACAAGAAAATCCGAAATAAAACTTGGCTTGATTCTGCAGATCAAAAAAATAATTAAGCACAACTGACAAAGACACAAAGTGCACCAAATCACACCATCCTTAATCCTTATCAAGTTTACATCCTCAGTTAGTCAGTTCCTCACCTTGCTTGATGCCACTAGAGTGCTCGACGGTGGGGGTAGGAGTTGGCCAGGGGTGGAGGAGGCACCGGTGGGGGGAGCCGGGGGAGCACCTCGATCGCCTGGGGTGGAAGAGCTAGCCCGGGGCGGTGGCTGCAGGTTGGCCAGGGGTGGAGGAGGCACCGCCGCCATGCCACTGCCCATGTAGCATCCGAGGACGACCAGCAGCAGCGCCGCCGCGACGATGATCCCTACATGCACGCACGCATGCAAACACACCTATGTTGGATCAAACATATATACACGAAGAAAAAGATTAATCATATTGGGATCACGAGATCAGGGACTCCCCCATGCATGCACATACAAAGAGAGGAACTAATATGAGTTTTTGGGGAAGTTTGTTAGAGAGAGTTTTGGGAAGTTTGTTTGTTTGTTGACATACCAACAATATAGTCTTAGTTTTTAGAAAAGTTTGTTAGAGAAATTTTAGAAAAGTTTGTTTGTTTGTTTATTGGTGGTGAGGGTGTGACACCACCATGGAGAGTGTGGCAACACCATCACCACCAACTGGTATATTATATATAGTAAAGATAATAGTAAAGATGATTAGTTTTAGACTCTTTGTTTTCTTATATTTTATAAGTAATTTTAGACATCTTTAGTTTCTTATTTGGTACCTTTCAACTAGGGAATGGTCTAGGAGCACTACTATAGATATGCACATCACAGACGGGTGAAAACCGTCATCCGAGACGGTTTTCTCACCCGTCTATGATTAGTGGTCTGTGATGAACTATTTTTATCCAAGACGGTAGCATTCACCCGTCTGCGATGTCCATATTACAAAAATAAAAAAACAGCCCCCAAACGGTGGCTACATTAACGCCGTTGGTCGTCGTCCTGCACTATCGGCCACCGGCAGCGGAGTGCCACCGGATCCGCCCACCGCCGCCTCCGGATCAGGCCGTTCCTGGCTCGAGGGCCGTGCCGCCGCCGGATCTGGCCGTCCCGGGCTCAAGGCCGCTGCGCCGCCGCCGGGTCCGGCGGCTCCGGGCTCGAGGCAGCCGCGCCGCCGCTAGATCCAGCCGCTCCGGGCTCGAGGCCACCGCGCCACCGCTAGATCTGCCTGCCCCGGGCTCGAGGCCATCGCGCCACCGCTGGAGCCGCCTGCCCCGGGCTCGAGGCTGCCGGGCCGCCACCGGATCCGGCCGACCTGGGCTCGATGCCGCCGCCAGTCAAGCCCTCGCGGTGTGGGAGGCAAGGGGGAGGGAGGTGAGAGGAGAAGGCCGGGATGGGCTCGGCTACAGGGTGGGAAGGACTTAGAAAATTTCGGGCAGCTAGGGTTTGTGGGGTGAGTTTATATACCAGATTTTTGGGCCGAATGGGTGTTGCTTCGCAGACGGGTTGGCAAAAATAGCCCATTTGTGATATCAGACCCATTATCACAGACGATTCAAGAATAAAAACCCGTCTGCGATGGCCTCCTTATCACAGACGGTTGACCAAAAAACCTGTCTGTGATGTAAATTTTGACAAAACCTGTCTATAATGTATGTGATTAGAGACGGGTTTTGATGAACCGTCTGAGATGAAGTGTCCAGGATGATGCTTTCTGTAGTAATGGAGGATGCTTGGCCACGCAACAGACTCCTTAATCAACAATATCCTTTTCTTTTGGCAGATCTGACGAGTACAGTCTCTCTTAATGCTTCATTCCGAATAACTGGGCCTAAACTGTTGTGCGGAATGAGCACATCTCAAGAATCTCCAATATTCAATTATCAACGGAGCAGGATAATTTTAAATATAATTTGTACACAAATGAACAATTACCGTCCAATCAACGTATGCTGCTCCGAAGTTCTGAACAAATTTCTGAAAGTTGAAATTACCTAAAAAAGGAAGGTCCACTTATGATATTTTTCTTTAGAGGTGATTTTAAGAAACGGTAATCTGTGCAAGAGTAATGAGAGAGGGAGCAAACAATATTGTTGTTTTTATAGCCAGAAAGAGACCATCCAACATTTAAAAGTTTCAGTTGGCTCATTTTGCATGGCAGACTGTTTTAGTTGCTTTCAAGTTATCGCCATCATTTAGCATTACTGAATATATTTGGGAGTCGGCTTTTAGGAATCAGCAATGGGTTCCGGGTATAAATTATAATTGAGGTTGTACGATATGCTTTTGACTAGATACGAGAATATTAAAGGTAGAGTTGCATTTGCTATCCAACTTATGATTGTAAATATAGTTATATTTTCTATACAACTGTAAACAGAGTTAGTATAGAGTTAAGGAAAACTCTACACGCCGTCATGCTGATTCGCGTCCTCTGTACTCCTCGTCTAGAGCCGTTGATTGAACCAAATCCGGCGGCCCAAAACCAGTCCGCTTAATTACGGAAAATTGCCACCGCCCGAGATGTATTCCTGATTTTTCGCACTGTGACGGTAGGGTGTTTCATTGTTTCCATCGCGTTGAGTCCTTTCGTCTTCTCCAGCGGACAGACTGTTCATCTTCCACCGTGTAGCGGAACCCCGCACGGCGCCGGTCCCTCTTGCATTCTCCGGCGCGGCGACGCCGGTCGTCGTTTCTCCCGCGCGGCGCACTCTCCTTCGTCTTCTCCGGCGGCGGCATTCTTATTCTCCGGTGCCGCGGACTCTCCTTCGTCTTCTCCAGTGCGGCGGTGCGGCTATCCGGCGGTCCCTTCCAAACCGAGGTACATTCCCTCCCTCTCTTTCTTCAACATTTTTTCTATGGTTTTGTGTTCATCCTTTCCGATTTGTAGCTCAATCGTTATTTATATGCTAGGTTATTTCGTACGATTTTGGAATGCATCCCATTGAACCTTTCTCCGGTTATGCTAGGGTTGTGAACTCCGATTATGCTAGGGTTGTGAATTATGCTAGGGTTGTGAATTGGGATTTCATGTTTTTCGATTATGCTAGGGTTTCGAAATCTGATTTGATTATGGAATGCTCTTCGACCGGTTCATGTATAAAATTCTCGGCTTGTGTAACCTACCTGAGTTCACATAGGCTAATGTTGTACCGTATTCAATTTCATGAATTGATCATGCACTGTTTGTAGTGTTCTATATTTTTGTTTGGTTAGCCTTGGGTAATGTTTCATCGAAATTATGGCGGGATGTGTGGTCCTGCAAATTCAAATAGATCTTTGTTTCTATCCCATACCATACATGTTGCCACCGCACATAAGTTTTGTTGTTTAAGTTTTTGTTTCCCCCATGAACTATATATGTTTCCAATGCATAATTACTATGTTGCTGTGGCTTCGGTAATGTTTCATCGAAATTATGGCGGGATGTGTGGTCCTGCAAATTCAAAAGATCTTTGTTTCTATCCCATACCGTACATGTTGCCACCGCATAGAAGTTTTGTTGTTCTAGTTTTTGTTTCCACCATTAACTATATATGTTTCCAATGCATAATTACTATGTTCTTATAGTATATGATTCCATCTCACACTATATAGGTTGCCAATGCAAAATTATTTTGTTGTTACATTCTTTTCTTTATATATCACAGCATTTATGTTGCCACTTCATATTAATTATGTTGTTACAGCACAATTAGTATGTTTCACCAGCATAATGTTTTTGTTGCATGTTTGTGTTCCTTTTGACTATCCATAAGTAATTACCTGCAGCTATGTTCATTTTGATGTTCTTTTATCAGGATTCCTATTTGCAAAAATGAAGGAATCAGGTGTTGATTTATTGAATCGCTTCTCTGCTAAACGTTTTAAGAAAGTAGTTGATGGGTTAACCGAGCCACAAAAAGCTATTGTTCGGGAGAGTGGCCTTGGAATTCTTTTGGATGTTAACTCTTATTCTGTGCCTGACGGGTTGCTTCAGTGGATTATTGAGAGGATTACTCCAGAACTCTGTGAGTTTAGGAACAACCGCAATGGGACAAGTATTTTGTTCACAAAAGAAATGGTGCAGAAGGTTACAGGTCTTCCATCTGGCACTCGGCTTGTCATTGTTCTTGGCAGTCATGAGGAATCGGAGTTTCGTGATGTGTACAAAAGAGACTACGCAACCACAAGACGGGCGCCAATTGCTGATGCTATTGAGATGCTGAAAACAGATATGGATAAGGAGACATTCTTGAGGACCTTTTTTCTCATAGCATTGTCAACATATCTTTGTCCTGGAACTAATAACATGCTGCGACTGGGTTATCCTGGTAACCTCAATGATGTTGACAATATCTGTCAATATGATTGGAGTGCACACATCTTAAAACATGTCATGGAAGAGGTTGCTAAGTTCCAGAAGAAGCAAACATCTGGGTTGGCAAAAGTAAACATCGGTGGATTCATTGATCTACTTGCCGTATGCCCACTTCACTTACAAATTGTTATTTTTCCACTTTTTGTTATTGTATTTCACAGAATCTCACGCTTGGTTGGAACACTTGTTTTAATTGCAGATTATATATATGGATCACTTGGATTTCCCTCCGTCAATCTTGTCCGATCATCGTTTTGATTACTCCCTGCCAAGGGCGTCTCACGTGAAAGATGAAGATTTTGATTTCGTCATGAAACAGGATAAGAACAAATTATCTTTGAAGCCACATTCTTATGGTGCCCGCCCCGTAAGTTCATGCATAACTCAAGTTTGTCCCTCCGGTTGATGGCCCCCAATGTTGTATAGACAATTAAATTATTTTTTTTGTAGTTCCGTCCATTTCACATGACTCCATACTTTGATCGTCTTTCGACCGATGACATCAGAGACAAAGCAATGGGTGACCAGCGCAGTCGTCCTTCAAGCTCGCAAGCTCCATGGGTAAACTTCGTATGTTTACTTATCTTTGAAGTACATTAGTATGTTTCCATAACATATAAGTATTGTTATCCATACTATCCCCTGTAGACATCATTTCATTGAATGTTATATTAAATGTTTCATTCTCATGGCTTCCATGCTTCCATTCATATAGCAGTATGTTCCCACCTCTCCAACATTCCATACCTATGTTGTTGTCCATGTCTTTTTGCTGTTTTTCAAAAAATTCATTAGTTACAGTTCAAATGTTTCCATATAACTCTATATATGTTTAGTCACTGAAGTTTTGTTTCATGCACAGATATCAGTTATTTTTCATTATAACTTTCAATGTTTCATTCTTGCCAATGTCTTTTTCAACAGATTCCAGGTTATTTGCTACATATTATAGAAAAGCACAATGCCCTTTGGGACGCAGACTTAGAAAGAAACCATGCAATAATGAGAACAATGCATGCCAAACGCATGGAAGAGTTTGCCATGGAGGTTATCGCTACTTCCAAGCTTCATGAGGTCCGAGGGGAAGCAACCCGCAACACCGCTGTACCATGTGTACAGCTAGCCCATCTCCGGGAGTAGCTGTGGGTGGGGATAGTGAGCCCCAGGATGTTGCTGATGGTGGCTCTAATGGGAAAAATGAGGACGAATTCTGGGAGAGTGTTTCCAAGGCAGCGGAAGAAGTAGAACAAGCACGTGCCAAAGAAGATGAAAATATATCCATTAGCAATAACAAGTCTACTCAAGAGCCAGCAGAGGCCCCTCTCCGTGATATTCCAACCAGGGCAACACGAAGCCGCACTGTTTTGGAGGCTGCTGAACTAGGTACCTTAGTCAACCCGAAATATCGTTTTTATGTATTATTGGTTCCCTCACATGTTTCACTCCGTTCATGTTTAGGACGTGCGCTGAGTGAACTAGACAGAAGCATCGGAACACTCTCACTTGACAAGAAGAACCGGAAAAAAGGGCGTTCATTGGTACTGATGACAATGTCATGAATAAGAAGGTTAAGGTTAATAAAGATGTTGAGGATATCTACAAGACGTACATACTAAAGAAATGCGTCAACCCGCCAAGAAGGGTGAAGAACAGTAAGCATTTTTCTTCACCTTAATGTTTCATATCTTCTTCTTTGTTTCATTCAACATTGCACTGATTTTGGATGTTTGATGTTCCATGTTTGTTTTACAGGCCACATTTCATTGTCTTTAAGGATTACCATATATCATATCGAAATTTCCGGGAGTCATTAAAGCCTTGTTCGAAGATCAGCACGAAGGTCATGGAGCTTTACATTAGGCACTTCAACCTTGTGCTAACAAAACAATATCAAACCAGCCAATTTGCAAGAAATTCGCCTTTTCCCAATCTATTATGGTAATGTCGATGTTAACTACTTTGCATGGAAATGTTTCATTGCTGCAATAAATATTGTTTCCTTTGTAGTCAAAACTCATGGTGGATGATAGAACATTCGATCCAAACACATGCAAGGGAGAATTCATGCGAGTTACGAAGAATTCAAGCTTGAGAAATTTGATCTAGTTAGTCCCTATTCCACCATGTTATTGCAGTTCTTATCTCCAATTTCTTTGCATTAATACAACTCTCATCTTCATCGCTGCAGCTGTACTTTGCGATTGTTCACGGGGACCATTGGATCCTTTGTTGTGTCAATCTACTCTACAAGACATCCAACGTTTTTAACTCGTTGAAAAGAAGCAGCTTAGACGACATATATGAGGCAGCTGACAATGTGGTATGTATTTCTGTTTCAATTCCATTACCTATGTGTAATCCTTACTACTTGGTTTTGTTTCACAACAATGCCATCTATTTTCTAACATTACCAATGGCAGGTCGTGAACTTCTTTGAACTCGCACATGCTACAAACACATTCATTAGGTACAAAAGAGGGAAATTCAAATCTGACTATCCACAAGACTGCCCACAGCAGCGGACCATGTTAGTGCTCATATGTGCAATCTTTAACACAAGATATGCCAATATTACATAATTGAGAAGCATTAATAGTTGATCTTTCTTGTCATATGCACTAGTTATGATTGCGGGATCTTCACAATGCTTTTCATGGAAAAATGGGATGGCAAGGCACTGAAGAAATTTGACCCGGTATAGTCTCATATTCCTATCACTCTATGTGTGCACTTGCTGATCAATTCTAACAATATATTTTTTCATTGCAGGACCATATCACAGACTTCCGCAAGCTCATCGCTGAGGGGCTCATCAGGTCGCCATTGAATACGCAAGATTCTTCATGGGTTTTCACATGGAAGAAATGAATCATTACTCGTCTTAAACTTGTCCTCGGATTGTCAACCTTGTTGTATTATATGACATATATGGATTGTTACTATGTGTCATATATGGATTGTTACTATGCCGTGAATTAAGTTGAATTATGAACCTATGAGTCTGTTATGTCCGTACTATTATATGACATGTATGTATGTTACCATGTCGTCAGTGGAATGATATATCGTGTTTCATATGCAGTCCAAATATGTTGCTTCCTTTGCATATATTTGTTACCTTCACATGTGTATGACACATTCTTATATGCCAGTGGAAACATAATGTGCTGGCGGAAGGAACATCTCACTATATTCACATCAACAGGGACGTCAAGGCCATTTTTGTTTCACATGAATCACAACTTTGTTTCACTCCTCATATGTTAATGTTTCATTTTCTGTGTAACAACGTTTCATCCATGCAAAGTAGTTAACATCATTCTTCGGCCTCATCCAAAGTCTAATTCCTTTGTCCATCCAGATATTACCGTAATAGCTTCAGAAACATTTTAATGTGCTGGCGGAAACATAACGTGCTGGCCGAAGGAACATCTCACTATATTCACATCAACAGGGACGTCAAGGCCATTTTTGTTTCACATGAATCACAACTTTGTTTCACTCCTCATATGTTAATGTTTCATTTTCTGTGTAACAATGTTTCATCCATGCAAAGTAGCTAACATCATTCTTCGGCCTCATCCAAAGTCTAATTCCTTTGTCCATTTCTGTATGAAACATTTTACAGCGCAAATAAACTGGTAACTTGTTGATCATTCAGTATATTTTTGTTCCCCTCAATTACTTCTATCAAGGAGAAGCATAGAAAAGCAAAGTATGAATCCAGTTGCATAGTTTCACACACTGAGAAGCAAAACAAACCAAACTACAGCTCCAACTTAACTAAACACACAAGTTCTTTCAAAATGTCCCGAACAAAACAAATATATATGTTCATCCGATCCGATCGTCACAATGTGAGCTCAGTTTCATGCCTAACTCTTTCAGCTTCGTCACTTTCTCTCTTATTCTGAAGTGCTAACTGTGGGCAAGTCTTTCTATTGTGTGTGTCCTCCCTGCAAAACGAGCAACAATTCTTTGCCCTGTTAGTACGTTTCTTGCTATTCATTGCCCTAATCTCCACTCCTGGCATCTTCCTCTTCTTTTTCTCCGGTGGACGACCCTTCGTAGCACTCCGTGGCGGGTTACGTACAATGCTCGAAACTTCAACATTCAGTGGTTCGTCCACACCACCATCATTTATTCTAGCTTTAGCAACTAGGCTACACAAGTGCTCAATCTCTCCATACACAACCTTGTATGTATCTACAGAAAAGCACGCATCAGATGCTAGCTGTGCCATTTTCCTGCATAAAGCATTAAATCTAAGAGTATTAGTTTCTGGAACTCCAATCAAGCATGTTTGCCACTCGTTGCTTCTATGTAGCACAGTTGTTGCCTCCGCAGACCACCTCTCAAGCAAGTACTTTTCGGGTATTTCTTGCACATTTAGGTGCACCATAACCTTCAAGATATGAGCACACAGCAGCCCATCCATGCTGAACATGTTGCAAGAGCACACGTATGCACTGTCCTCTAGTTTAACCGAGACTACATGCTTTTTTGGCCTTTGGCATAGCTGAAACATCAACCTAGTATCTTCAACTCTGTGATGATCAACGCCGAGGTACCTTTCAACAATGATTTGAATTTTTCAAACAATGCCCTTGTGTAGAACTTTGCTGCTGCTCCTCTATTTTAAAACTATCAACAAAATAAAGTAACATAAGCACTCGTTACATGCAAAATAGTATGGAATCTATATTCATCATGTCATTGTGGAAAACATACCTCGACCACAGGGGGGCCGTTGTCACCTCACCAGTGAAACCCGCATTGTCCTCCCTATCAAGTGTTCTTTCAACTATGTAGTCGTACTGTTTCACAAATTGCCATACGGAGTCTTGAGGGTGGACAAGCTTCTTAAAAAAATGAGTTTAAGCCTTCTGATCTCCCGATCGTGCTCGTGAAGGGGAAAAAATCTTTCTTGAAGTAGGCCGGTGCCCAAGTCTCCCTAGTGACCCACATGTTACTTAGGTGAATGTTATTACATAGGTCATGCTTCACTATCAGTTGTTGCCATGACAATTCGAATTCCCCAACGGTGTCTGTGTCATTGATACATGCAAAGAAATCAGTTTCGAACCCTTCCCTTGTATTGAATAACCTCCCAAGCTTCTCTTGCGCTTTCCGCAACACATGCCACTTGCAACACCTATGTTTACTGTTTGGAAACATCTCATATATAGCTGTTTTCATTGCTTAGTCCTGATCCGTCATCAAACAGTTCGGATGTTCTCCATCCATAGCAACCATCCAATTCTCAAACACCCATTTGAATGTCTCAATAGTTTCATCAGGAATAAGGGCACATCCCAACATTATCGTCTGGTTGTGGTTGTTGATCCCTACAATTGGCCAGCGAACGGCATGTTATACCTATTTGTACAGAAAGTGGTGTCAAAAAAAGCACAATCCCTGAACTTCTTGTACAGCTGTCTTGTCTTTCCATCAACCCAAAACAATCCCCTCACTGCATGGTTTTCATCTAGTTTCAATGCATAGTAAAATTGTGGGCTCTCTGCTTGAAGCCTCTGAAAATACTCCATAGTGACCGCCATGTCGCGCCAATTCAGTCCTTGCCTCAGGACTGTCCTTATGTTTTCAACATCTCTAGTTGTGTATGGAAGATTGCGGAGGCCCCCATGCAGGTCTCCTAACAGTGCCATGATGTGCGAGGTCTGGATGTTGCGATGATGCAACATCTTCAAGAACTCATATTCTTCATATGATACTTTACGGTGAGATCTATAGAACCGTGTTCTCTCCACCTGAGTGACCATAGGGTGGGTGTGCTCCACGCGCATAACCGTAACCATCCACTTCCCATTCCGACTACCAAACAACCATGCTTGCTTTGCAATCGTGACGTTTCATCAATTTTTGTGCCCTAGTATCACCATTCTTTCAGGTAAACCATCTTCGTTCTCACAGGTTGATTCAATTCCACAATCGACCATTGTTTCGCTAACTTTGACACTCGTTCTCCTTGTATGAGCACACTCAAACACCCTCCTGATCAACTGATTACTACCCTTTTTTTGGCTCTTCCTCGAGGACCCTATCCTTGTTCCAAACCCTAACCTGTGTGCATACTCATTATAGATCTTTTGTGCCTCCTCTACTGTATCAAACACCATTCCCACATATGGAACAAGATGCGCCATCATACTTTCATTTCCGACAGCAGTGCTTGTTTCATCACCATCATAAGTACGTGCTTCCTCATCATCTATGTCCTGAGGCAGTCTTGTTGGCTCTATTTTGTCATCGCTGAGCTGCAATCGATGTTTCAACGAGTTAGTCCATAATCATTTATTGCAATCAATATTTGTTTCTCACGTAAACGTTAAATGTTTATTCAGGTCGCTAAACATGTTTGTACAGTGGATATGCACCATAATGTTCATCACCCTATCATAAAATGTTTCCCAAGCACTGTATATGTGTTACAGATACCTCACTGTGCATCTTCAACCTTAGACTGGATGCAATAATCGTGTTTTCCATCAAATTTACAAGGAGGACGAAACAAAACATATCGAAACAAAGCTTTACAAGGAGCAAGATCAAAGATTGGTTCCGAAACTCACCGAAACAACTGGAATGGAGCTGGCCTCCCGATCATCCACGAAAGCAATAGGGTGATTAAGAAAGTTCATCTGCTCCCCAATACCTGCCGCCCTGGTTAAGTCGTCCATCACACTTGGTCCAACAATTCGTGGCAGGGATCTATGATTATTTGAGGGAGGAATCTCTAAATCACGAATCAAATGCGCCATTTTCTTGTTGTTTGAAGCAAGAACTCGCTGCAGAGATCTGGCACGCGAGCTGTACAGAACGAGAAATGAAGAAGAAGATGCCCGCCATGCAGCACAAAGCAACAAAGCATTCATTTCTGCTCTTTCCTTACAATCAAGGCGTCAATCCCGGGTTATTAGCTATTTGTTTCACGGAAACAATCCGCCGATTTGGACCCAGCTATTGCATGCCGATCCAACCGTCCGTGAAAATGAAAATCAACGTTGCAGGGCTATGCCTAGAAATCCTAGGATAGGCATACCAATTTGTAGCGTCCGCCTAGAGTTAATTATATATTCTGCATCCCACCGACATGGCTACTTATCCTCGCTGGAGCCCTCTACACGCCATCAATCCCGATGTTATACACGGACGCTAGCTGCACTCGACCGCACGTATCCATTATCGTTGTGTTTTTCTGCTCACCAGGAATCCTGCGAATTGAGCTAAGACATGAGCAACACTGCAACTGTTGAAAAGTGATCCGAATTTAGTTACCGTGTTGGACACGGCACCGAATCATGCTAGACGTAGCATCGTACGGTGTGGGGATTCGCGCTGGTACCGGCGTAACCGAGTACAACTCGTTGTCTTGTCCTTCAAGGACTCTTGTAATTACCCTTATATATATGCCCCGGTAGTCGCACCTAAAGACCGTCCTGTAGTCTCGTGCTTGTAATACTTTTCCCATTATAGTGAGATTGCGCCTTCGTGCGTCCGTGGTTTTTTCCCGCAGGGGTTTTCCACGTAAAAATCTTTGTCTCTTGTCTCTAGATCAATTTCTAATATCGCAACAAGTGGAATCAGAGCGAGGTTTCAAGATTGGATCTTGAAGACACGAAGAGCAAGTTTGTCCGCGCATCGCCTCCGTGCTAACTCACCGAGCTGTTATTTCTGTCGTCACGTTTGTCTCGCCGAGGTCGCCTGCCGTCGCCGCTCGAACAATTCCAATATGTTCCAGATCAGTTTCTCTTCCGTCCTCACGTTGTGTCCGAAGCCGATTCCAAAGACAAGATCAACCACAGCAGCAAAGGCAGATCAGAAACCTGTCGGCAATAAAAAAAAAGAGTTCAGAAGCCTCACATCCACACTCACGTCAACAGCACAAAGATCAAAACCTTTTTGATCATCGCTACGTGCACCCAAAGAAACCTACCAGGAGGTTCATATTTCCTAATTTTGCTACATCCACCCACAGAAACTACCTGGGAAGTTTATCTTTTCAAATTTCTTTGCTGTCCACACCCATTAATTCTACCAGGAATTTTTCCCTTTTGGCTTGTACTACTTTGTGTTAACAGGAGCTCATCTATTAATGGCTTCCCTAAAGTATGATATTCCGCTATTGGATGGTGACACAAGGTTTTCTCTCTGGCAAGTTAAGATGCGGACTGTTCTAGCACAAATGGACCTGGATGACACTCTTTTGGGATTTGACAAGATGCCAACGGCATGGTCCGCTGATGAGAAGAAACGCAAAGATCGTAAGGCTTTATCTCAAATTCATCTTCATCTATCTAATAATATTCTACAGGAGGTTTTAAAGTAGAAGACCACCGCCGCATTGTGGCTAAAGCTAGAGCAAATATGTATGACCAAGGACCTGACCAGCAAGATGCACCTTAAGCAAAAGCTCTATTTACACAAGTTGATGGAAGGCAGATCAGTATTAAACCACCTGACAGAATTCAAGGAAATTGTTGCCGACCTCAAATCTATGGAGGTAAAATATGATGACGAAGATTTGGGTCTTATTCTGTTATGCTCTCTGCCCAGTTCATACTCTACTTTCAGAGATACTATTTTATATAGCCGAGATACTCTCACTCTTAATGAAGTTTATGAAGCACTGTATGCTAAAGAGAATATGAAACATATGGTTTCTGGTGAAAACTCAAACTCACATGTAGAAGGCTTGGTTGTCCGAGGCAGGCAACACGAGAAGAGTTCAAGCGGCAATTCTAGGGGCAGAAGCTCTAGCAAGAATAATAGAGGCAGATCTAAGTCTAGGAACAGAAAGTCATGCAAATACTGCAAGAAAGGTGGTCATGACATATCCAAATGCTGGAAGTTACAAAACAAGGAAAAGAGGAATGGCACATACAAACCAAAAGGTAACAAAGAAGATGAAAATTCTGCTAATTGTGCTCGTGATAGTAATTCTGAAGGTGATGTGCTTGTCGTTGTTGCTGGATGTGCTAAAATTAATGATGAATAGATTCTTGATACTGCTTGCACCTTTCATATGTGCCCACATAGAGATTGGTTTACAACTTTTGAACCCGTTACTACTGTTGGTTCTGTTTTGGGTTTTGATGACACTCCACGCAAGATTGAAGGCATTGGCTCTATTCAGATCAAGATGTTTGATGGCATAGTCAGAACTTTAACAGATGTTCGATACATTCCCAAGATGAAGAGAAATCTTATCTCTTTAAGTACTCTTGATGATAAGGGGTACAAATATTCAGGTGGAGGTGGAGTCCTGAAGATCACTAAAGATTCTCTTATTGTAATGAAGGGTGACATGAGGAAGGCTAATGGTCTTTACTATCTTCAAGGTACTACAATTTTAGGTAATGCCGCCCCTGTTATTTCAAATGATACTTCTGATTGTGATGCTACTAATCTTTGGCATATGCGTCTTGGTCATATGAGTGAAACTGGAATGATGGAGCTATGCAAAAGAGGTCTACTTGATGGTCAAAACATCGATAAGTTGAAATTCTATGAACATTGTGTCTTTGGCAAGCAAACATGGGTGAAATTTGGCACTGGAATTCACTCTATAAAAGACATATTGGAGTATGTTCACTCAGATTTGTGGGGAGAGTCCCGCGTTCCGTCACTTGGAGGTGCAGGTTACATGTTGACCATCATTGATGATTACTCAAGAAGAGTTTGGGCATATTTTCTGAAGCACAAATCAGATGTATTCAAGACATTCAAGGAGTGGAAGATTATGATTGAAAGACAGACTGGCAAGCATGTCAAGAAGCTGCGTACTGATAATGGCTTGGAGTTTTGTTCTGGAGAGTTTGAAGCCTTGTGCAAATCAAAGGGAATTGTTAGACATTATACTGTCCTAGGTACTTCTCAACAAAATGGTGTAGCCGAACGCATGAATAGAACCATCATGGAGAAGGTACGCTGCATGTTATCTAGTTTTGGATTATCTAGAAGTTTTTGGGCAGAAGTCGCTTCCACTGCTTGTTACATAATTAATCGGTCACCTAACCTGGCTATTGGAAAGAAGACTCCCATTGAGGTATGGTCTGGTTCTCCAGCAAATTATTCTGATTTGAGAATATTTGGTTGCCCTGCTTATGCTCTTGTTAATAATGGCAAATTGGAGCCTAGAGCTATTAAGTGTATTTTTTCTTGGTTTTAAACCTGGTGTGAAAGGTTATAAATTATGGAATCCTGAAACTAGAAAGGTGGTAATTAGCAGAAGTGTTACTTTTGATGAATCTGCTATGTTACATGATAAGCCATCTAATGATGTTCCTATTGAGAAGCCACATAAAACAAGTGTGCAGGTGGAGCATGTTATTAATTCAGGTGATACACCAGACAAAGAGAATATTGTTGTTCATGATGATGCACCTATTACTGAGGATCCTCCTGAGATTGTGCAGCCACCACAACATCCTGTTGCAATTCAGCCTAGAAGGTCTACAAGGGAACATAAGCGTCCCAATAGGCTTATTGAAGAATGCAATGTTGTTGCTTATGCTTTTAGTATGGCAGAAGACATTGAAAGTACTGTTGAACCTTCAACTTATTCAGAGGCTATTACTTCTGTTGATTCAAATAAATGGATGGCTGCCATGCATGATGAGATGGAATCACTTGAGAAAAATAGTACTTGGGAGCTAGTCAAATTACCAATTGAGAAGAAGGCTATTCGCAGAAAAAGGAGGGCATTACACCAACCGAAGACATTAGATACAAAGCAAGACTAGTTGTTAAAGGTTATAGCCAGATTCCAGGTATTGATTTTACAGATGTCTTTTCCCCTGTTGTGAAGCATAGTTCTATTCGTACTTTACTCAGCATTGTGGCTATGCGTGATTATGAGCTTGAGCAATTAGATGTGAAAACTGCATTCTTACATGGGGAATTAGAAGAAGACATTTATATGGAGCAGCCGGAAGGTATTGTCGTTCCGGGAAAGGAGAATTATGCTTGTAAGTTAAAAAAATCTCTTTATGGTTTAAAGCAATCACCAAGACAGTGGTACAAGAGGTTTGACTCCTTTATGATCTCTCAAGGTTTTAGAAGATCAAATTATGATAGTTGTGTTTATTTAAATACTGTTAATGGTTCAGCTATCTACTTGCTCCTATATGTTGATGATATGTTGATTGCTGCAAAAGACAAAGCAGAGATTGTAAAATTAAAGGCACAGTTGAGCAGTGAATTTGAGATGAAGGATCTTGGTGCAGCAAAGAAGATTCTTGGCATGGAGATTAATAGAGATAGACACTCTGAAAAATTATACCTAAGTCAGAAAGGGTATATTGATAAGGTACTTCATCGTTTTAATATGCACAATGCAAAACCAGTGAGTACTCCTTTAGCTGCACATTTCTGACTTTCTTCAGATTCATGTCCACAGTTAGATGATGAAATTGAGTACATGTCTAGAGTTCCATATGCCAGTGTAGTTGGCTCACTCATGTATGCCATGGTATGTCCTTGCCCTGATTTATCCCATGCATTGAGTGTTGTTAGTAGATATATGTCTAATCCTGGTAAAGAGCATTGGAAAGCAGTTCAATGGATTTTTAGATATTTGAGGGGCACTTCTAATGCTTGTTTACAGTTTAGAAAATCTAGAGATGGACTTGTTGGTTATGTGGATTCAGATTTTGCTGGAGATTTAGATAAAAGAAGATCTCTTACTGGTTATGTGTTCACTGTTGGAGGATGTGCTGTTAGTTGGAAAGCAAGTCTTCAAGCTACTGTCGCCTTGTCCACTACAGAAGCCGAGTATATGGCTATTTCAGAAGCTTGCAAAGAAGCCATTTGGCTAAGAGGTTTGTTTACTGAGCTTTGTGGAAGTACGTCTTCCACTACAATATTTTGTGATAGTCAAAGTGCTATTTATCTCGCAAAGGATCAGATGTTCCATGAGAGAACAAAGCACATTGATGTGAGGTATCACTTTATTCGAGGTATCATCGCTCAAGGAGATATCAAGGTCAGCAAGATAAGTACACATGATAATCCAGCTGATATGATAACAAAGCCAGTTCCTGCCACTAAGTTTGAGCTTTGCTCTGATTTAGTTGGTATTGCTCACTAGTCCTATGTGACTTTGACGCACAAGGTGTTTATGCTTATTTGATTGGAGAAGTTCATTACTTTCTTCGACTATTGGAGGGAATTCGGCTCAAGATGGAGATTGTTGAAAAGTGATCCGAGTTCAGTTACCGTGTTGGACACGGCACCAAATCATGCTAGCGGTAGCATCGTACAGTGTGGGGATTCGTGCTGGTACCGGCGTAACCGAGTACAACTCATTGTCTTGTCCTTCAAGGACTCTTGTAATTATCCCTATATATATACCCCGGTAGTCGCACCTAAAGACCGTCCTGTGGTCTCGTGCTTATAATACTTTTCCCATCGTAGTGAGATTGCGCCTTCGTGCGTCCGTGGTTTTTTCCCGCAAGGGTTTTCCACGTAAAAATCTTTGTCTCTTGTCTCTAGAAGTAGCCGGACAGCCTGCTTGATCTACTTTATATAGGATTGGGTTATATTCCTTTCAGAACCCTACGTGTTTACGATTACCGTTATAATATCCCATTAATAACCTATGTATATCTTATTTGATACTATCAGATTTCTACAACTTTTTTCTAACATTTCATGTGCAAAGAAACGATCAAAATTATATATTAGAGACTGTATTGCAAAACAACATGTAATTACGAACAGAGGGAGTAGATTAGATCTACATTGTTGTATGAAGGGTCCACGTGCTACCCCAACTCGATGCAAATAACCTGGTAACTTGAAAACTGACCACTTCGTTAATATGTTTATACTTACCCTTGTCTTATAAGGATTTTAACATGATCCCAAGACGACATACCTTCATCTCTATCCACTACGGACTCCTACAAGCTCCTTACACAAGTACCGAGTTACAAGCCTCAGTCACTAGCCCATCATCCGTTTACACTCCGTCATCTGTCCAGGATCCATCATCCGTTCGGGATCCATCGCCCGTCCATCCGTCTGTCCGTCCGTCTATCCGTCCATCATCCGTCTACGCTTTGTAATATGCCAGTCATTCGTTTACGCTCCGTCATCCGTTCGGGATCTGTCATCCGACCGGAAGCCATCATCTGCCTGTCATCCGTAATAGGGCACCCACCCAGGTGAGACCCGCAAAAAATCGCTCCCAAGATGCCCCATGATATTCCTCTAGGGGCAGGGGAAGCAATGACCAAAATACCCCCAATAGAATTATAAATTGAAAGATATAATCGTAAATTGCCTATGGACAACACTGTAATTGCACACTACCTCTCTCATTCCCCTATAAATAGGGGAGCCCCTCTCTCATTTTGGGAGATTTTGATTCTCTCTTGATAAAGCTCACAATTTTTGTATTTATTTGGAAAATACTAGTGAGGAACGAAGCACGACATGAACATGGGCTCTATACGAATGACATACATACCTCCCTCCATGTTCCAAACATAGTTCGACTATGTGTAGTTTGTGCGTCATCCTAGGTCGCTTGATACCCTTTGCACCTTCATTGGTGCATGTATCCGAATGGGGGTGTCTCAAATACACTGCCTAAGATTGCACCTACAACAGTTGGCACTGACCATATGTATTGATACGACAAGATATGTTGCAACTAGCTGTGGGCATAACAAGTATGACTACTCCGAAGCACCGCCAACCGAAGCCTCATGTCTCCCAAAACAACTATAGGCACCAAGAGGAAGACCGCAACTACACTCACTGCGGAGGCGTTGACCAAGTCGGCAAAGCAGCAACCATGCTAGTCACGACCATCCCAACCTATCCTGGTTCTGTCGTTGTCGTGTCTGGAGGAACCAACCTAGAGGGAGAGCCCATCGTTGTGGCCGATGGAATCATGTCCGACACAACCACCACTATGGGAAATGTTAACAGTGCCACTCTCACAACTCAGGTGAGTGAAGCCAATGCTGGGAATTCCAACAAAGGGGCTGATGGAGGGGCGGATGAGCTTCGTTGAGACATCATCGACACTCGAGTTCGTGCCATGCCACCCTCTTCCCCGTTAGCCCAAGATGCCGTAGTGCTGTTGTCATTTCCAAGGGAATAGAAACAAGAAGCTTACCTCCTTAGATCCAAAGGCTCTCAAGCAAAGGCCACAAGAAACAATACAGGAGTTTCAAAACTTCTTTGCAACTCTACAATCACAAGTCAGCAAAATCACTGAATAGAGCAATTATCAACAACGACCTCACAGTGAAAGTCTGACAAAAATAATTTTAGCACCATAAATGAATTGTAGGACATCATGGCAGTGTATGCTCATGTTGAGGAAGGGAAAGCACTTTGCAAGGCTGAACGTGCAACACGTCACACAGATATGAGCCATACTATGACAACAATGACAAATGTCGACACAGGCAGAGAGAAGTGCGTCATATCACAGACATCAAGCCCATACCTCCTGCTCGTGCAGCCTATAGAGATGACCGATATCGTTCATGCGACAACACAAGTCCAAGAGTGCGAGCGGAAGAGCCACTCTTTGAGCAACAACCGCACGCGTGCAATGATGGCCACGACTGCTATCGGCACGAACGCCAAGGCTGAATCAACAAGATGATCGAGATGCAAAGGCAAGTCAATCAAGCATGGAGCAATGAGCCAAGACAAAGGTAGTGGGGTTGCCCACAAGAAAGATACTGTGAAATACATCAAACGAATACACACTCAACAGCCGAATGTGATGTCATTCGTCAGTACTAGCATCAACAGCAGTAGCGTGGCGGGGCAAGTTAAGACAGCAACTACTAGACCATCCAAACAAACCAAGAGTCCCCGCTTTGCCATCTTCGCCACCACCACCTCCACGAGGGGCTCAAGCACCAAATGTTGCAGGGCAGCACCACATGGTACATGCAACCACTGGGGGTAGCACTCACACTTTCTCATCCAAGAGGCAATGCAAAGAATATGACAGAAGAGTGCAACATAAAGCTCATATCCACTAACAGAGTTTCCCACATGGATGAACATATCAATTACATCCAGTCAAGAGGACGCAACAGGTGTTGCACTCCCACATCATAATGCTTTGGTGATCTCCATATTCATTTCAGACATCGAGGTTAGACGTATCTTTGTTAATGGAGGAAGCTCAATTGATATCATGTTTACCTTAGCATTGGAAGAGATGCACATTCCAAGGAGATTCTTACATGCCCCAGGAGTCCCACTTTTAGGTTTTGGCAGTGAACTAGTCAATGCATTAGGATGCATTGAGTTACCTGTATCATTCAAGGATGGAGAATGAACACGCATAGAGGACATACTCTTTGACATTATCAACATGCCATATCACTCTTTGACATTGTCAACATGCCATATCAGTACAATGTCATATTAGGCTTACCACATCACGCCTATCCGTGCATGAAGGTTCCCGCCCCAGAAGATGTGATAACAGTAATAGGTGATCAAGATCTCTCACACAAAATTGAGAGACATGACATGGAAACCATGAAGTACGTTCACAATGTGCAAGCAAACAATGATCATCACGTGAAGGCGCAATGTATTGAAGCCACTGTAGCAAACACAAAACAACACGCATGTGACGACAACATCCTTAGCTCTACCAATGATGAGCATATGTGGGAAGTTGACACCATCATATCAAGTCAACAAGTCCTGCCAAGCAAACTTATAAGCATGGACATCTCAATTGATCCAACCATCCCACCAACATCAGGATGGTGGGTTCCCAAGCTGAAGCCAGATGAGGAGAATCGTGCTATTGGTGCTGGCTGAAGACACCTCAAACAAGACCGTACTCATGTAACCTCACCACTGAAGTTGTGCACGCCATCCTCCACAAACTAAGATCTAATAGAGATATCTTTAAGACCTCCCTGGAGTACCCCATGATATAATCAAACATCAGTTGTCAGTCAATCAAACACGAGCCCGATCAAGCAGAAACTCCGCAAGATGTCAGAAAATCGTCAAGTCACGAGGAGAGAGCAAGTTAATCTACTCAAGGCAGGGGTTATTCATGAAATCATGCATCATAAATGGTTGGCTAACCCCATCCTCGTCACGAAAGCAAATGGCAAGTGGCGCATGTGTGTGTGGACTATGCCAATCTCAACCGTGCATGTCCCAAAGATGACTTCCCGTTGCCAAGGATTGATCAACTCGTCGATGCCGCTATTGCTGTGAGCAAATGAGCATCTTATATGCATATTGTGTCTACCATCAAGTGTGGATGGCGAGAGAGGATGAGGAGAAAATGAGCTTCATCACACTGTCTAGAACATCCTGTTACATTCGAATGACGTTTGGCTTGAAGAATGCATGAGCAACATTTGCAAGGCTAGTCTACAAGGCTTTCTTGTGTTAGGTGGGACGAAACATCGAAGGCTATGTAGATGACATAGTCATGAAGAGCATACTCGCCAACACACATGCTGCAGACTTGTAAGAAACGTTTAAAAACCATCGCCGAGCAGGGATGAAACTCAACACGGAGAAATGTGTGTTTGGAATATAGTCTGGAAAGTTGCTCGTATATCTCGTGTTGAAGAGAGGGATTGAGGCAAACCCATGAGAAAACAAAGCCGTTCTTGACATGCAGTCGCCACAGAGTGTCAAAGAAGCAACAATTAACAGGGCGTTTGGCTGCATTGGGAAGATTTGTCTCTCACTTAGCAAATAAAGGACTTCCATTCTTCAAAGCATTAAGGTGTGCTCTAATAGCTTTGAGTAGACAGTGGAGAAAGCGGAAGAACATTTGAGGACCCGAACAAGAATACTTGACATCACCGCCACTCTTGCAAAGTCTAGGTTCCCAAGATAACTTGATATTGTACCTAGTTGTCATGCCATCCGCAGTAAGCGTAGTTCTAGTCAAAGAGAAGGATAGAACCCATCGTCTAGTGTATTATGTTTCAGAATCTCTTTAGGGCACCAAGATATGTTACAAAGAGTTAGAGGAAATCACGTACATGCTCCTCATGGTGTGAAGGAAGTTGTGACACTACTTCATGGCACACTCTATTTAGATACATTCGTCATATCCAATCAGGGAGATGCTTCATAATAGGGAAGCTTTGAGAAGAGTTGGCAAATGGGTAGCTGAGTTAGCACAGCCGTCAAGTCCACTCGCAAATTTCTTGGTGGAGTGGGTACCTAATGAATAGCCTAATCACACAGAGTTCTCAAGACCACTGTGGGTGATATATGTTGATGGCTCATGGTGTTTAGAGGGTGCAGACGTGGGAGTCGTGCTAAATCACCAGGTGGAGTGCTGACAAAGTACTGCGTGCGACTCAAATTCAAGACAACAAACAACATCGCTGAATATGAAGCACTCCTTATCGGTCTTCACAAGGCTAGTGCTGCACACGTGCAATGTGTTCTGGTCAAAAATGATTCTCAACTAGTCACGGGGCATATGGATAAAAATTTCCAAGAAAATGATCCAAAAATGATGAAATACTTGGATTTAGCACGAGCAATGGAGAAACGTTTCGCTGGCATCACCGTGCGTAGCATCCCACGCATAGAGAATGCAGAGGCAGATGCACTGGCACGCATCGCTAGCACAAGAGTTGAGACCCCGCACGGTGTATTTATGAAGTCCTTTCGTCACCAACAACTAGAGAGTTGTCTGAAGTATGCGTTATCACTACTCAAGATTGGAGAGCACAATATTTGCAAGATTAAATAGAGCAAGTGACCAAGCTGAAGCAAACTGTGGTAGGGGAACTTCGCCAGGAGGTACGGCGAGGTACCCTCAGATTTGGGGACGGGGGAGATTTGCTCTGACTAGTTTTTAAGTTCTTTCATAGAAGCTCTGGGCGAGGTGAACCTGTGCGACATCTCGGAGGAGATGTGCCACGAAGCTCAGGACAAGGCTGAATTGGGTGACATGCAATGGGTCCCAAAACAGCGCGCGGGGCTCTAAGGGCGGGCAGTCTTGGCAGGGTGTTCGGGGGACCTACTGGTGAGACAATCAGAATTCTCATAGGACATGGGAACACACTTGAACAAGGTGCACCAGGGCATTGCGGCATTACATGCTTGGGCAAGGTGCATATGGGCGAGGCGCATCCAGGCGAGATAGCAAGGTGGACCCGGCTGAGGCACCAGTGAGTAGAGTCCAGGGGCAGGTCAAGCCCCAAGGCCTTGTTGAGGAGACGTGGGGCTGGCCAGCGTTTCGTGCTGGTGAGGAGCATCTGAATAGATTCCAGTGAATGTGTTAGGTAGAGGCGAGGAGGAAATAGCAAAACTACCCCAGATGTTGTACTAAGATAGATGAAAGAACCGTAAACTGTCTAGGGGCAGAAATGTATATACACTTGGAGGTCAATCCCTCCTATAAAGGGGGAGCGACCCTTCCCATTCTTAAAAAAAAAGGAGGGATAAATTTTTTTTCCCGAAAGGAGTTCGATATAGTTTCTCCACTCTTATTTTCCGCATTAATTAATATTTCGAGAGAATTCAGGAGAGACAGTAGCAAGTGTGAGGGCTATTTAGCAGCTCGTCCTCTTTGTATCTCAGTCGACCGAATCTGGGTATCTCAAATTTACTGTCTGACGGTAACTTCGTCGACACGAACTTTACAAACATGGCATATGCGTGTTGTACCTCAAGCGCATATCAAAGGAAGAGGAGATGGAGCTGGTATGCGACATACATCAAGGTGCATGTGGGTCTCATCTAACACCACGTGCACACTTGTATCTAAGGCATTTAGTTGTTGTTTCTATTGGCCAACGGCTTTACATAATGCAAAAAACCTTATCAAGACATGTCCAACATGACAATGGATGGGAAGGGGTTCAAGCCAACCTATTCATGAGTTGCAACCAATTCCACTGTCGTGGCCTCTCGCATGTTGGAGTGTGCGTTTGCTAGGGCCGTTCAAAATGGCTAGTCATGGAGGAAAATTTAGTACGTTTTATACAGTGATAATGTTTTGGTCTGACAATAGCCGGTTGGTTTGATTAATATGTTTCAAAAATTTCAGCTGAAGCCAGGTGTTTTATTGAATAGCTTCTCCATAGCTTCTCAGGAAACTATTATTTACCTGGCCGAACATACCTGAGTGCATTGTCCCGAATGTCACACTCAAAAAAGTTTTTCCGGTGCTTTTCTACCTTGCTGAGTGTTTCTGGCACTCGGGAGCGTTATAGATTCTGGTAGTGTGATGCAGTAGGCCAGCCAACAGGAGTCCTATAGGCCGACTCAGTGGCACACCTTAGTCCACGATCATATCGACTTGACCACGCATGCAGATATATATGAAACTTCTAGAAGCAGCCATTAGCAAGCAAAGATTCCTGCACTGTTCGAAACTAGGTGTGCCGTGTGCTGTAAAACCACAGTGCTATATTACGTGCGTGTACTTCTGAATTTATTCCATGATGATTTTGAGCTCGCTAGCTAGGGTACGTACGTATATGCAGTACTAGGTCACGTTTCCACGATATGAGATGCCATATGGATACTAGCAAGTTAGAACCGACGAAAGAGGCGAAAATCTGTTCCTGTAAAGGAGAAGAAACGAAAGAATGGCAAGAATCCACGTCACGAATGTTGAAAAAGGTCACCTGACGAAACAGCAAGCACAAAATAATTCCTAAGCTTTATGGCCGGCGATCTAACCTGCAGTCCAATCGTATGACTCATTGAAGTCATAGATATTTCTTCACCAGACTATATAAAGCCAGCAAACGGTCTAATCAAAGGTAGCAAATTAATTGACCAAAGCTAGCTACGTACATATGATATGCCCCTTGACACTAGCAAAACATGAAAGCACAACTCCAAGATACATGCATCTGTAGCAAATCTCTTTGATAATCACTAGTACTGAAATTATGCAACAATCGATCGACCGAGATGATTGTTTCTGGATTATTAGCAGTGTAAGCTAAATAAGGTAAAGGCTCGTATCTAAATGTAATTCACATGATCACCATTAAAACACAAAAAGACCTTCAATTCACAACACCGAAACAAGAAGGATATCTTATTTGAGCAAGACGAAGGCAGATATATGCACGCAGGTGAAGCACTAGCTCAGGACCAGCCGTTCTGCATCCGGAGAGGGCTGGAGCTGGCGGGTGGCGTCTGGGCCGGGCGGCGCGCGCAGGACTCGGCGACGAGAGCCCGTCGCGCCTTGAGCAGGCCGGCCGGCACGAGCGGGCGGTCGAAGGCGGAGCAGTCCATCCAGTCCTTGAGCAGCTTCTCCTGCCCCCACATCTCCGGCACCCACACCCTCCCCGCCATCTCCCTCCTGTGCCGCTTCAGCTTTTCCCGCGCGCTCTCCTGACCATCCGCCTCCTCCTTGGCCGGCGCAGGCGGTAGCAGCTTCTCCTCCTCTCCCTCCTTCGACGTCGACATTTTTACAGCCTGCTCGCGGGCCACCGCCTCGTGGTGATCGGACGTCGTCTCGGCCGCGACCGGCCGGCTTTTCTCCATCGTCTCCGGACCCGCCAAGCCGCCGCCGTTGCCCATGCATGCTTCGGCCGGGTGACGAGTGCCGGGCTCCGGCACCTCTTCGACGTCACCGGAGAGCGCCATGCAGCTGATCGAGCTACAAACGCAGGCAGGCTAGAGCAGCAGTGATTCAGACATTGGCAACACCGGTTCTTTGCGGGCTTCCTGACCAATATGACGGGCGTGGGGGAGATTAAAAGATGAGGGGAGGTGGGGGACGGGTGGGGCAAGAGGCGGACACGTTAGGAGGAGAGGGGAAGGAGATGGAAGCGGCTCGCCTATGGTGGCTGCGAGGTGAGCGTGGCCTGCCGGCCGCTGCGGCGCATTGCGCATATATGTGGCTGCCCTTGCCACGCGACGTGGCCGGAGCCGTGGAAGTAGTAGGTAAAGTAACTGCGAGGGGCGTGCGTAAATGTATGTGTGCCTGAGACTGCATCTGCGTGTGGGTGTTTTGGTTTGGTTATATGTTTGTGAGGCTGGTGGCAGCGCGGGGCGGGCTGGAATGCTGGATGCACCAGAGCCAATGGGTTGATACTGCCAGTAGATTTTATTTTTTGCAGGGGCCACCGGGCAGTTCGTCCAACCCCCCTTAACTTCAAGAATTGACCGGGCATTACTGCTAGCTAGGAATGCAAGTGGAAGGACAAATCCACCCCACCCATCCAGCTTTATTAATGTTTTATTTCCCACTTATTGGTGGTTCACCTTGCAGACATATGTCGAACTCCGGTGAATAATATATGCGGCACGCGCCAGTTACCACGTACCGTGTTCGTGGCGCATGGCAGCTAGTTTGTTTCGTTTTCCTTACCTACAAAGCGGCTCAAGGCCGACGTTGGCGGCGACAACGGGGACTTTGGTGGGGTTTAGATTTTGCTTAGGTTATAAACGTGTTCACCGGACGCCCTGGATGTAGATGGGGAGGGTTTGGAGGAGGGCAACCGACGTAGAGCCACAGCGTTTGGGCATGGTAGAGGAGGATTGGCGCCAGTGGCGACTCTAGGGGAGTGCACCTGGTGCACGGCACCAGGAAAACGAAAATTATATAGAGATTAGGTAGGAATAGGATATGTGAGTGATTAGCGGAATATGGAAGGAGAATTCAGTGACTTTCACGTGGTTGGTAAATATGAAAGGAAAATTATATCTGTACATGACTGAATGTTTACTTTGTAGCGTGCACCACCATCTAAAAATTCCTGAGTCCGCCAGTGTTTGACGCTGCGAAGGAAGAAGATCGATGGGGAGAAGAAAGAAAAGGATGAGGCGCGACAGCTTGTAATCCGACACACCTGCATTCCTAACGTCAACTAAGGTTGCCTAGGCCTGTTGGTGGTGGATGACTGATATAGTGGTACTGCTCCAAGGTTACCTAGGCCTATTGGTGGTGTATGGTATAGTGGGCACTGCTCCAAGGTTGCCCAGGCTTGTTACTGGTGGATGCCTGGATGTGCGGTTACCGAGTCTCAGATCGCGGGTTGGACTCCGGGGAGAAAGTTCATGTAGCCTAAGACAGTAAGACGTGGTAGAATCAATCAATTATACATGCCCCTGCACAGTCTCGTTCATCCACAACCTTGCTTGGTTCCTGGCTCCTGCAAATCTCGTTCATGTGCGTGGCGTGGGTTGCGCGCGCGGTGCGTGTCGCTAATGACGCCCTCATATATATTCCTGACACGTGCGTGCTGACCAGCTACGCCAGCGATGGCCCACTCAGCGAGCAGGAGGTGCCGCGCGGGCAGCTTGCAATCTACGTTGCCTCGTTACGCCACTGGATGCCGTCGTGGGGACGGGTTGTTTACTCCGAGAGGTGCACGCTTTTCTGGTCTGTTTGTTTGCCGAGGCAAAAGGCAAATGCTCTGTTGAACGGTTCAGGCTTTTGATTTTGAGTTCAGGATTACCGGATGTACCATCCAAGAATAACATATGCTTTGCCATCATTTATCACGACTAGCTGGTAAAAAAGGGAAAAAACATATTAGTGTATAACATCGAGTCAACTTCTCGTCAATCTCTGTTTACACTATGCATCGGTAACTGAAAAGGGTGAAAGGTTGTGAAGGGGAAGATTTGAAGTCAAAAAATGGTCATGCTATTACGCGCTTGGGTGCGTATTATCGTATGGCGCGCGTAGAAGTTTTTAGCGGCCAGCCACTTCTCCCTCCTCCTCCCCGCTTCCTTCTTCTGTCCCTGCCGCTGCTCCCGCACCATCCCTGGCCCATCCTCCACTACCTGTGGTCGGCAGCAAACTCACGACCTTACCATCACTACTTTCCTGTCGCACCACTGCCGCTCAACCCAACATTCAGTAGCGCATGTTGTTATTCCCGTGCATTGCCCATCGTCCATGCAGCACCGCCACACACCATCAGGCACAAAGCTTGCCCAATCATCTAAGTTCATTGACACTATTATAGGAGGACTTATCCAAGACACCTCATAACAGACGGTTGAAAAACCCCGTATAGGACGAGGTTCATTACAGATGGTTTTTATTGAAATTTACATCATAGATAGTTTTTTTAAGACTGTCTGTGATATATAGGTCATCATTTAAAAACTATATGTCTGTGATGTCAAATAACACATCACAATATATAAAGCCGGCGGCCCCCTTTACTAACCCTAGCTCCCTGGCCAAAATTTCCCTAAGTCCCCCGCAGCCCTCAGATGATGAAACAGTGGCCTAATCTTTCGATGAGATGATGGTAACTAACCTTGACGATCCAACTATACCGTACACGACGATACGCCTTAGCAATCGCTAAACCAATCTCTGATGTTATTGACCTTGCCGTAGGCACGATCAACCTGAACAATGAAGTTCTTCGTGCAAAGCAACCGAAGAACCAGCAAGAACTATGATAAGTTGCAATCTGAAACTGCGAGTATAAAAATTGGCATAAGAGCTAGAAGAAAGTGTTTGGGATTCCACTGGTGATCTGAACAAGACGGTGGTAGTCCCACACGATTTGTAGATGTGAAATTGTAGCAGTAGCTAAACAACTCAATGAAACCTATCTAATCCTAGGGACTCAGGTAGGGTGGAAGGAGGTATTGTTCATGACTAGGACTCCTTAGTTTGCTGAAATTAAAAGATACATGGCCCTTGGCTCAAAAAAGGTGATGCAACACCATTAACTATTTATGGACATAAATGCAAACTGGAAGCTTGTATACGCCGTCCATCATGGTGACTCCAAAGTCTTAAATAGCCTGACTCCATCCTCATAGCGCTGCCATCCTTGTCCTCACTTGAACCCATGTTTCTGAGTAATATAACATTATCTTCTTTAGGCAACATCATGGAATTCAAAGACAATGATGGAGCTTCAAGAAACAAATTTACCGGACAATTAAGTTGGCATGCTCAAGCTCGTGTCACTAGACCCTGGAATTGTATCGTTGTTAGGGATGTCCTCATGACCAGATCTCTTCTTCTCCTCCACCGCGAGCTCCATCGGTCCTAGATCTCCACTGCCCCCTCAACTCCTCTTCACATATCCTCCATCTGCCACCGTCCTCTCCTCCCTCTGCTGTTGCCTCCAGCCTCCAGCTTCTAAGCCCTCCACCATGCTGCCCTCTCCCTCCTCGCGATCCTCGTGCTCCATGGTCACCGCGTTGTCCCTAAGTTCGGGACGGCCCGATCCAATGGCGCATCATCCCCAAGCTCAGGGCGGCCGAATTTGGCCATGGCACGTGCAGGTGGATGGGGACCTCTGCGCCAATGCAAGCATCTGGATCCAGCGAGCATGAAGCGGCACTGGAGCCTAGAGGTGGCTGGATCCAGCAAGTGGATGGTGACCTCCGTCGCTGGTGCAGGCGATTGGATCCGACAAGCTCGTGGCGGTGTGCGGGAAACACGGCCGGATCCAACGAGCATGAGGCGGCACGGGAACGTGGCCTTAAGAAGCAGGCAATGACGGCCGCCAAGGCGGGGTGGGGGAGAGGCACTGAAGTTGTAGAAGAGGTGCCACCGCTCTCACTGACGCACTGCGGTGGACAGGGACCTCCGCTGCCAGAGGTAGAGTAGCATGCGTCATGTGCGGCGAGCGCTGGCTGCTGCAAATTTTTTCTATTTCTGTAGTCAGCCATCACGGTCGAGTTTGACCAAATTATTATCATCACAGACCGTTTCCTACGGATGGGTAAGAACATCGTCCCTGATGAAGTTCGCCACCTATTTGTGATATGCCTCCTCTCCAGGGTAGCGTGAGTTCAATCAGTGCTTGTCACATGAGGTCAGGATAACTTGCAGGCAACGAGCATGGCAGCCGTCACTTCCATCCCATCATTGCAACTCGATTAGTATCTTAGTTACATTAGACACGAACACCGCTAAGTAAAAGAAACTTAAGTACTCATGTAATTATACTATCCTATGTATTTTACGGAACATAACTATTAGACACTACCACAAAAAAGGCTTTCTTAACCAATTTAAAATAGCAATCATAGTCGGTTCTGACTACCGTGACTACCGGCCATAAGGAAAGGGAGCTAATAATATTTTTTAAACCAACTGTAAAAATAACTACCTCAGTCAGGTGAGAGTACGAAACTGACAATACAAATAATGATCTTAGTCGGATGAAAGTTCAAAACCGATAGTACTAATAATAATCTCAGTCGGGTTAGACCACTGAACCGGCTAGGATATTGCGTAATTTTTTTTAAAAGCATCCGGTGGAGACGACGCATCCTCTCTGCCCTTCTAGAGCTGGCGCCGCCCAAGCCTGCCGCAGATCTTACCGCCGCGACAGCCACCGCTCTGCTTTTGGAAGAGCTCGAAATCAACCATCGCAACCAAACAATCATCCACACAACCACATCAACAAATCCTAGAAAGGTATCGTAACAAAGAAAGACAAAACATGGTAAACACACACAAAGTTCGGAGAGAAGACTCACATCAAGGAGCTTGAGCAGGCCTTCGGGAACGCTGGTGAGGCCTTTGCAATCGTGCGCCATGGACTTGATCTACGGGCAGGTGTGGGCTGGGCGCGTGTCGCTGCCGTTGACCCATGGGAGCGTGCTGCGTCACGAGGGTTAGGTGAGCGTGGATTTTGGACCGGAGGAGTTGCCGCCATTCGTGGTATCGCTGAACTTGTACCTGAAGTATCGAGAGGGGAGGGAGAGTGAGAGGGGCAGGCGGAGCGGAGGGAGAGGGCGGCGCGGGGCAGATCTGGAGAAGAGGAGCGGCAACATCAACAGTTGAACGAGAAGGGTAGCACGCGGCGGATTGGGGAGAAGGGGAGAAGGGGGAATAGGATGGGCATGGGTGGAATGGGGGGCGAAGTGCGGTGGCGGGATTGGAGGGGCACGGACGATAGTTAGGGTTTCAGTTTGGGCCTTGGCCAAATTACCTCAGACGGGTTTCATATAAACCAACTGTAAAGAGTGATAATACTTTAGTCGGTTCATTTTTTTAACCGACTGAGATATGTTTTCAGTCAGTTTTTCTTCAAAACCGACTAAAATAGGTAACTTTTCTAGCCGGTTTATTTTTAAACCGACTGAGATGTTTACAACCGACTGAGATATCTTTGAAACAGCTGGTTTTAACAAGTTTAACCAAAACCTTCTGAAATGTGGGGTCCAGAAAAACACTTTTTTTGGTAGTGAGATCAGGTAGTTTTTAAGAATCGTGCATAAGGTGCATTAAGTAAACCACTACATACAAGTTCCAAGAAAGTGATGCATATTGCATACTCGAGTATTTGTAGAGGTGGAACCTAGGCTAGAAGAAGATGACGACACAAGGAATTGAAGAGCCCTCCGGCAGCTGTGCTCCGAGCTTTCAATCGACGATGCCGTTGCCTTGGCTGGCCAAAGAAGGGGTGAGCTGGACGTCACGATGCATCCTTCTCTGGTTTGTTAAGTCAAAAAAAAAGACACGTGAATTGTTAAGTAATAAAAAGGAGCAGGTGGTGGTGCATCTTTCCACAACAGTTCTGACTCCTCAGCCAGGTAGACAATAGAATATGATCTCAAAGATTCTAACATCACTCCAAAAAATGATCTTAGACATTCTAAGAAAATCTTAGATACTATAACAATTCTGGCTCCTCAGCCAGACAGACAACAGAACATTATCTCGGAGGTTATGGGTTCAACCTCGGAGGTTCCAATACCCAATATTGAAACTTCCAGGTTGAATCTTGGAACCTCTAAGATTACAGTTTTCAGCACAATACTAAGAAAAACAGGCTAGAAGCTCCGGGAACAAAACCGAAAGCTTCCCACCTATCGGACAAGCATTAATCATGCAAATTAAAGCTTGTGAACAAAGGAGCTTGGGGGAAAAATGCAAATCATGCAATAGTTTGAGCACTCGAAACACGACCCGTTAAGCTACTGATTCGATAACCCCTCTTGATAGAACGGCTATCTACCCAATAACCCAGTCTCCCTCCAACACTTTGAGACCGATAAAACTAGGAACAA
Organism: Stipa capillata; assembly: GCA_019208055.1. Classification (NCBI taxonomy): domain Eukaryota; kingdom Viridiplantae; phylum Streptophyta; class Magnoliopsida; order Poales; family Poaceae; genus Stipa; species Stipa capillata. The sequence continues at coordinate 474,782 of JAGXJF010001400.1, read as the reverse complement.
CTAGCTAGGCGTACTTTTATCTTGAGGACTCTAATTGAGCTTGATGAAGACGATCATCCTTGCTACAAGTCAAAATCTTTCTTCGGTCTCTTTTGCTCGATGAAGTCTTGCAATTTGCTCCCTCATAAACCAATATGGGAAAGCTTTATCTTTGTGCCAACATTGCGTAGATTCGTAATGCCCCTCCTTTATGCCGCCGCAACGAAGAGAACAAATATGCGAAGACCTTCATTGAAGGGCTCTCACTGTGAAGCCCTAGTAGGCCCACGTAGCAGGCTGGGGAAGCACCCCCGCCGCGGCGTAAAGCAGTAAACTTGGAAATAAACAATTTATTTTACAATTATTTGCAGTCAGATCGGTGATTTGCAGTAAACCTAGAAATAAATGATTTATTTTATTAAAAAGGGAGCTAAAACACTACAAAAGAATAGTAATATGCTAAATAAAAACTATGCAAAATGCAGACATCAAGCTCCCCAAGCTTAGACGTTGCTTGTCCCCATGCAATGCTAGCTTGATGAACATGATCCTCATGTTTATAAAGTGAAAGTCAATAATATAAATGCCGGCAAGGACGCATGGTTTGTACTATGAGTCAATATTCTCCTATTTGACAGGCTTCGTAGATGTAAACTCTTGAGAGGCCAAAAGCTAATATAAAAGTTCAACGATCAAAGTATTGCATCGAAAGTCTAACAAGTTAGCTCCACCTAGTATTCTCACTCAAACTTGTGAAAGAAACTTGAAGGAGATACAATATCTTAGCATCTTGCAATATTCAAAGTATGGTCTCTCAACTTTTGTCTCTCTTCCTACCCCTAAACCGCTTAAGCTATTTGGTGGATATTGGTTTGGAAAACTTAACATAATGGATCAGAAAGCTCAATAGATATCCAACAAGTGCAATAAGCTTACCTAACACTTGGGCATTTAGAATAATGATGGGGAAAGAAGGACTCGATCAAGGAAAAAGAAAAGCTCATGCAATGCAAAATGACTATAAAGCACTAGTGATGTCCTTAATTTTGATGTTACATGAGTAGTAGGGATTTGCCATAACATCCATATGAATAAATAAATGATGTATGAAGGCATAGGAGACTACGGGGCAATAAACATCCCACTAATATCTAGAATATGAGCTACAAAGAAAGCTCCATACGATGAAATGCATTAGCCTACACAACGAAATCATAACACTAATATGAAATGCAATAGAGCTTTATAAAGAATATGACACTTCTCTTTCTGCATCATATTGCTACTTTTTATTTTTTTTATTTTTTGGCTAACTCCCTTTTTTCTTTTCTTTCTTTGTTTCCTATAAAAATGAGAAGGTTCCATTTACAAGAATGATAGCTCAATTCAAAAGATGTATGCGAGGTATGAAAGGTGATGATTAAATGCACGAACTAGAATATAATGCTCCACAAAAACGTAAACACGAGTATATGAATGTGCAAGGCAAAAGTCCACTACTAGGAATAGCATGATGAATTGCTATAAATAGGTAGGTATGGTGGACTCACTGGAAAACTAGATATTTGGGCTATGGTTGGATCTTTTTATTTATTTATTTATTTTTGCATCGCTTGTTCTGTTTTGAGATCATTATTGTCAACTCGGTGTCATATTTATTTTTTAGAAACTCCCACAAGGATTTGGACGTACTGGCAAAGTATGCAAAATATCAATGTGATAAGTGCAATGCCACGTACCGTAGAGGCTACCAAGAGATAATGCCCGGCTACAAAGACATATTGATGAGAGGACAATAAATTGAATAGCTTTTGACCGTATGGCAAGATGCAAGAAGCGTTCTCTCGTCTCACAAAAGATATACGTGGCATTGGTAGGTGAAAATGGTATTTCTAGTAATTACAAGTGCTGGCTATGCTCTCTTTAAAGTAAAACTCAGCAAGGCATGAATTCAAAATAGTAAATGGGTAAGGCTCACAAGCTAGACAGATTTAACAAATAACAACGATATAAACATTAAGCATTAACCGAGGCCTCTACCTTAATTATACAAGTCAAAACATTGCCTAGCTAGTGTGGCTCAAGAAACATAGACTAACACATAGTATTCAATGCCGCAGACATATTCAAATTTCACAATAAAGGATATGAGTCTTTTCATGCTCTAAGTAACTTGAAGTTGATAAATGCAACTAACATAAATAAAAACAGTGAAGTAAACATGCTATGCAAGGTATGAAAAACACAAAATAAAAACTATAAAGTAAATATGCAATGCAAGAAAGATGTGGCACGCCTCTCCCAAGCTTGGAATAAGCCAAGAGAGTGGCTATGTATCAAAACTAATGATTTAGTCTTGATTAAAGGGCAGACGCTCGGCGAAGACTCTCTTCTACCGCGCTTATTCTCCAAATCTTGACTTTCTCTTCTAGCATGAGGATGTGATCTTCCATTGCTTTCTCTAGACCTTTATCTTCCCTAGGTGGTGGATGAGATGACGCTTTTGCCCAAAAATCACTAATATCACCACAGATGTTGAATACATTTTGGGAGAGAGAAGAGTTATTGAGGATATTTGCTCCTTTATATCTTTTCCAGCCTACAACTTGCATAAAAGTATCAGCTGCAAATCTTCTCTTAGGCTTGCTTGGCATCTCTACCAACACCCTTTCTTCGACTAGTGACTCGACCTTTTTGCTCATAGCTTCGTCTGTACTCTTGTTATGAGTCTTCATCTCCGCATGCCAGTTTTCGGTGCTTATGTCTAAAGGATCAAGATGTCAGCATGGGGGGAGGGTTGGATAGGCGACTTCAAATTTTAATCAGTTTTAATGATTCTTGAAAATAGGTGGAATTTAAAGTTATCTAATGCAAGAGCTATATGGGAACCCTACATACTAGTAGCACAAGCAACTGCGACACAAAGAAAACATGCGGGAAGCAAAGAGAGAAACAGAAACCAAAAGAGACACAGAGATTTGTTGCCGAAGTTTGGATCCTTGGGGGGCCTACACCTCCGTTGAGGTACTCGGTCACAGAGACCAAAGTTGTCTCTCTTTCAAGCCTCTTCCTCGAGAAGGTGCACGGAGCAGCTCTTCATTTCCTTCTTAATGATCATTTCCTCGTGGGAGGTGGATCTCGGGCCTTCACAAACTTCTTAAGGCGCACCACACGAATTTTGGTGGCTCTCAAGCACTTCTAGCATAAGAGACCCTAATCTCAAAGAAAAATAAATATGATGAAGACTTGGAGATGAACTCGATACTCTAGTGCTCAATTAATCTCAATCTGTCACTCTCTCTTATTCTTCCTCACAAGAATTGAAGGATTATGCTTGAGTAAACTGGGAAAAGCTATCATGAGTATAGAAATTAAAGTGGCAAAGAGTTAAATTTAGATGACTGAGTGAGGATATAAATAGTCCACTCTGAAAAACAGTCATTGGGGCAGATTAAAACATCCCCGTGGAAGTAGATTAGCACCGTGACTATGAGGTGTATAACGACAAATGTCTTGGTTGACTCCTATCTCTTATCACATATTAGTTGTGACATCTCCATGAATTACACCATTGCTTTCGAACTATTGGAAGCCCTAAAGCACAAATATGTGGAATTCGTGCTGGACGTGAGCTTTATGCATGTCAGTGCTCAATACCCATGACTTTTAGATGGTGGCTAATAGTTCGGATGTGGAACAAGCTCGTGAGATCCAGCTTCTAGTGAGGATGTTCAAAACTCCGAGTGCCTCTTGCCCCGACAAGCTTGTGGTTGGTGCCATAATTGTCAAGTTACCTCCTGCAGTGAAGGAACTTTACCACTTGCTTGAAAAACAATGAGACCATGGCCGTCGAGGGTCTGATCAACACTCTTGTTGTTGAGAAGGCAACAGCCAAGGATGTCCCTCGTTATTCCGTACAGGAGGCTCCCTCCACTGCAAATTTGGTGGACGGCAAAGCTAGTGGAGGAGGAAAGAACAATAAGAACAAATTCTAGACAAAATAAACCACTAGCTTCAAGAACAAGAAGAAAAAGACGACCTCGTGTATGTCCAGAAAATGCCATCTTTTTTTTGATGAATCAGCAGCAGCGCCGCGATCATTGCATGAATCAGCAAGAGACTGAGGTACAAGAGCCAAACAATCTATAGAAAGTAACAAGAAAGAACAGAAAAGAAAATGAAAAAAAATAGCAAGAGAACACGTCAAGTTATCGCATCTGAGCCCGCTAAGATATGAAGCAGGGCGCTCAGCTGTTTAGCGCCAGCGAAGCACCACGGCTGCGCTTCATTTTTAAGCAAAATCATTATGCCAGATATTAGGAGCGATTTGGAGTTGAAGATCCTTCTGTTACGCTCGCGCCAAACCTCCCAGCATGTAAGCAGCATTAAGGATTTGATCCCTTGGGCTTTGGCGCGTCCGACTTCAGCCGTGGCCGTAGAGACGCGATCCAGCCACCAATCCTGGATCGATTGGTCAGACTGTGGTGGCCAATTTGCAGGGAGAAGAGCCTGGCAATTGATCCAGTCACTAACCGCACGCCAGATGCAAGTGGAGAAGCGACAGTGCATAACCATATGCCTTGGAGTCTCTTGACATTTCTGGCAAATGGGACACCAGAAATCGTTGTGCATGTTTCGTACGGTAAGATTGTCCGCTGTGAGGATGCGCCGCTGGATCAGTAGCCAGGCGAAGTATCTGATCTTCACAGGTGCCCATACACTCCAGATTAGCTGGACGAATAGCTGATTGGTTAAGTCTAGGAATTGGGCGCGGTAAGCCGACTGAGCCAAGTAGGCTCCATTCGCCGTGAGCTTCCAAGAAATGGTATCCGGCTGGTCAGTGTTGACTCTTACCAGGTCTAGCTGCTGGAACAAAGCGATGATTCAGGGACGAGGGCTGCAGAGAGTCCACTTCTGATGTCAGTGATCCACTGATCACTACTGCAGAAACTATTTGTACAGACGGTTCAGAACTCCCGGGCAGGACGGTTTTCCGAACCGTCTGTACCAAATAGTCTGTACAAATCAGGTTTGTACAGACGGGTATTGAACCGTCTCTACAAATAATTAGTACAGACGGTTCCACACAGGAACCGTCTGTGATGTTCGTTCAAAAAGAACCACAAAAGCATTTGTACAGACGACTCCAAACCTAGAGCCGTCTGCACAAATGCTTTGAACAGTACCTCGAAAATGTTTATACAGACGGTTCCAGATACAGAGCCGTCTGTACAAACGCTTTTGAGGTACTGTTCAAAGTATTTGTACAGACGGCTCTAGGAATAGAACCGTCTGTACAAATTCTTTATGCAGACGGTTCTAGAGCTAGAGCTGTCTGTAAAATTTTTTTGTACAGACGGTTCTATCCGTTGAGCTGTCTGTACAAAGAATTTGTACAGATGGTTCTAGCCCTGGAATCGTCTATACTCTTGCGAGTCACCCTGCCGCACTGCTGCCGCGGCAGGGCGACGGCGATGCAGCTGCTGCGGCAGCGGAAACCGCCGTTTTTGTTGCCGTGGCAGCAGTGCGGCAGGACGACGGTGCTGCAGCCTGCTGCCGCGGTAGTGGAAATGGCGGTTTCTGCTGCTGCGGCAGCAGTGCGGCTGGGCGTATAGTCATTGATCTCAAACTTTTTTATTCACAAGCAAACATTAAACGTCATTCTCAACCACAAAGTCATTCAGAAGCAGTAACTCATCCGTAATCACATTAAATGTCATTCTCGAACACAAAGTTCACAAGCAGTAATTCATCGACAAATTACAAGACAAGTCATTCTTAGGGAGAAAAAACTCTTAAGTCATGTGCAAATTTTGAGGACTATGGAATTCTCCGGCCTCCTCCGGATCTACCGGACTAGAGCTAACAATTTGCATCATATATGTCACGACATAGTATCCACAGAGGTTGTTGCACGGCGGCTGCTTGTGGCACTGTAGAAATCACGATTACGTGTAAGGTAAATTTAGTTTTACCGAATACATACAAATTAGGAACCGTCTGTACAAATAGCACAGACGGTTCCCGATCGGGAACTGTCTGTACTGTGAAGGATAGTACAGACGGTTCCCAACTGGATTACAGACGGTCCCAGTTGGGAACCGTCTGTACTGTGAGGGATAGTACAGACGGTTCCTAACTTGTACCGTCTGTATTAATATCATAGATGGTCCCAGCTGGGAACCGTCTGTGCTAGCTATCTTTCGCAGTATAGACGATCCTAGTTGGGAACCATCTGTACTGTGCCGTCCCGCTTGTTCGCCATCGTGGGTAGTCATTTTCTCAGACGGTTCGTGTTTAGAACCGTCTGTGATAGTTTTTGTGATTTTTGGAGATCGAACGATCGGAACAGAACACGGTACGCTAATATTTGAACACAGTAGTACGGAAGGCTAATATTTGAAGACTAATTAATACAAAGTAGTAGTAATTAGTGCACTAATTAACTATCTAATTAAGTCTACGCCTCTTGCTGGACGGGCCCGATCGCGCCGTCGTCGCCGTGGAGGCCGCGTCATCGCCATCACTGCCATCGCTGCTGTCAAGGTCGTCTTCATCCTTGTTGGTATCGTCTCAGCCATCGTCGTCGTTGGTGGTGTCCTCCCAGCCGTGCTCGGTACAGTACCCGTGGGCGGCGGCGGCGCCCTGCTGGTCCTGCTGCTCTAGACCGCTGCCGCCATCGTCGTCCTTGTCGTCGTCATCCTCATCCTCATCCTCATCCTCGTCGTCGTCGTCATCCACGGTGTCTTTGTCCTCCTCCTCGTCGGCCTCGTCAGTCTCCTCCTCTGAGCCCGGCAGCGGCGCATTGCCGTGGAAGTCGTCTAACATCCAATTAGCATCGTCGGAGGTCGACGGCCTCCAATCGGCGGAGCCGTTAGTCTCCTCGTCGGAGGAGATCACCTTCTTCACCGGCAAGTCCTTGTCAGACGAGTAGTTGGATTGCCAACTAATTGGCGACGGCGGACCCGCGAAGGGCGATGGGACGGGTGGCGGCGGTGATGACGACGGCACACTCGCCATGGCGGAGGCGAGAAAGAGCAGGAGGGAATGGATTGGATGGAGGTGGAAGCGGAGTACTTATTTGGAAGAGGCGGAGGGAGCGAAGCAATGTGAAGATGAATATGAAGCGACGCACGCGAAGACGAAGTGGCAGTTTCGCACGGGAATCGAAGGTTGAAGACAAAGTGGCACAGTCGGTTTACCGCCCAATTCAAACCGACTAAAAATATATACATCAGTCGGTTCCCAACTGGTACCGTCTGTACTAATATCACAGACGGTCCCAGTTGAGAATCGTCTGTGCTATCCTTCGCAGTACAGACGGTCCCAGTTGTGAACCGTCCGTGCTATTTGCTTGTTCACCATCGCTGTTAGTCATTTTCTCAGACGGTTCGTGTTTAGAACCGTCTGTGATAAGCACTGTACAGACGGCTCCTGTTAAATGAAATCTATAGTAGTGTATGGTTTGCCAGCGCGTCAACGATCACATGCTTCTTCCTGACTGAGATGATGTAGAGATTGGGAGCCAAGTCCATCAGACGCGCACCCTGGGGCCACGCGTCAGCCCAAAATTCGACAGTCTTCCCATCGCCAACGGTGATAATTGTCAAAGCACGAAACAGAGTCATGTCATCATCGTCTAGGGGAAGATCCGAGCCATGCCATGGGCAGTTGGGACTGTCTAGTGCATCCACACCCATCTAAGTCGAAGAGCTTGGCAAAAAAAATTCGAGGTCTAGGACTCCGAGGCCGTCTAGCTCCTTTGGGCGGCAAACTATCTTCCAGTTAACCAGACATTTGCCAGCAGAACACTCCTCTTCACCGCTCCATAGCCAAGGATGGCGGCGCTTGTCAATCCTATTGATAACCCATTTAGGGAGCCTGGTGAGAGTAAGGTGGTAGATCGGAATCGCAAAGAAAACGAAGCGCAGGATGGTGAGGCACCCGCTGTGGGATGTCAATTTCCTTTTATAGCCCGCGAGGCGCTTCTCTATCTTTTCCACCAGGGGTTGGAAGCGGATCTTCCGCAGGCTGTGCAAGGACAATGGGAGCCCGAGATAAGAGCAAGGAAAACCGCCCCGCCTAGCCTGAAAAATCTCCAGGATTTCTTTAAGATTCAGACCATTACATTGAATCGGTGTTACCGTGCTCTTGCTAAGATTGACCTTGAGGCCAGATATTTGGCCAAACACGTCCAAGATGCCAAAGATTGCCTCGATCTCCTCCAAAATGCCATCTTTGAAATAGCAAGAAGTATGGTCAGAAAACTACGAATGTGACTGTTAGTGAGGCTGGAGTATCAGGGTATGTTCCTTGTACTCTTCTAGCATGGCACTCCACCCATTCATGCAGTATACATAGACGCATGTCTAATGTTCATCTTGTGCTGACTTGTTCTCCTGTTAACAACCTGTCAACAATTATTGTCTCGACGGGCCACGGAACTTGGGCGGTTTTACAAGGACTTGGTAGAGTAGCTATGAAATTAACCTCCAAAGGAATATCGCTCAAGAATGTGCAGCATATCCCAGAATAAGTAGGAACCTTATTGGTGGTTCATTTTATGTCGTGGAGGCTACAAGCTGGTTTTCTGAGTTGAATAAATTTGTTATTATGAATTTTGATTTATTCATCGAAAATGGACGATTGTAGAGTCTTGTCCCGCCTTTCCGTTAATTATTGATGGTTGTAATCTTGTAAAATAATGTAGGAAAGCCGTTGTTTGACATTCTGGTTTGTGTCACATGAATTTTGATAGAATCATAGGTTTATCAAAACTTAATTAGGTTCGAGCCTTTCCTTAGTCAAAAGATCTAAATGCCATGTTCGTATGCAAGCTAAGCAACCTCATAACCCTTTGAAGGTCACATGGGGAGAAACGGCCTAACACCATTAGAGTTTATTCATTTAGATTTGTGCGAAATGAATGGAGTATTGACTAAGGCAGGGAAAAAATACCTTATAACTTTCAATGTGGATGTTACTAGGTATTGTCATCTTTATATAACTAAAACAAAATATGAGGCCTTGATTTACTTTGAAGTCCACAAAAATGCGGTAGAAAAGCAACTAGAACGGAAAATTAGACGGTCAAGGCCAGCCAAAGGAGAGTAAATATGACATCACGAATTCACTACATTACTTGGTGATGTTTATCTACTACCTCCATTCAGAATAAAAGATCTTGGCTCAAACCTGCTTGAACCGGTCATCTTTGTTTCTTTTTCTTTCCACAATATTGATCATCTCCAACGTAGTGAGTGATGTTTTTTGACTGTTCATTTCTCAGATGAGTTTTTCGTCGAATTATCTATAAGACAATAGCCCCCTTTCACCACCAATCAAATAGGGTGGAGAAGGACCGAACACTTATGACTTGGTTAATGCCATGTTGTATGGTGTTGGTTTGTCCATGCCATATGGGAGAAGCTGTTTTGACCGCTTGTTTCATCCTTAATAGAGTACCTTCTTTGAAAGGTGAAATTAAGCATAGCCAATGAGAAAGATTTATCCAGGATTTTTTTTATGTAGAACTTTTTTTTGGTGAAAGTCAATTAATGTACCAAAATATAAAAAGTGCAAGCTAGAATCTAAGACCATAGACTGTATCTCTCCAAGATATGCACAGCATACTGCCAGCTTATAGGATTGTGTTTTAATCAAATCTGAGATTTCATATATGCATGTGAACCCTGTTGATTGGATCTCATGATGCGACCTTCTTTGAGAATATCTGTCCTACGAAGGATAATAAGACATCCACTAGAAGCAAATATGAATTCAGACCCTCAACCCCTCATATTTTTTTGACACTCCAGTTCATAATTCTGAAACACTCCCATTAGAAAGGCAGCACAGTTTCTGCTACAAAGGTTTAGGCCTTTCTGGAAGGCGTGGATTCCGGAGGAATCATGTGGAATTATACTATTGCGGTGAAATTCCTGCGCCCAAAACAGGCGCTTACAATTGGGTAAAAATATTGAAGGTTTGGCTCTTAAGAGCTTCTTTGATTCACAAGGAATTTTGCAGGAATGAAACAGTTCATTTCCCGTAGAAAACGGGAAAAACTCCCGTGAATCATTTAAGTTGCCTCCTGCTCAGAAGAGTTTACTTCTGGTAGCATCAAGCCCAGGCTCTCCCAAGTCCAAACAAAGAGCTAAGCCGTTTTTGTATGAAACAAAAATTGGGAGAAAAGATAGGAGTCGCTGATGTCAGGAAAATCACTGTGACTACATACAATCTGGCACAAAAATTGTAGGGACCTCAACCGAGTTAAACCTCATGAAAAGATCAAAGACTTGGGGGCATATGTCTAATTGGAAGTATCAAATAACCAAGGGTAGGTAAGGAAGATAGTGGCATTTTCTATAGCACTAGCAAAGCTCACTTCTGCACATTATTGGCAGTAACATTCTAAAATATAGAACAGAAAAGAGCAAACAAAACTAAAAAGAAACCTCTAGGGACAACAACTACAGTCTACAGGTGGTATCTTACATGTGGCATCTGTTCTAAGGGAGGTGGGTGTCATCAGGGATATCTGCAGAGCAGGGCAACTGGGGGAGAGTCAAACTCTCGGGAAGCGAGAAGGTCCTCTCCTCCGGAGGAACTTAGGAATCTCCACCATGCTGCCTTCTGTGGAAGATGGACGTCGACCATTGTCTCCTTGCATTTGTTTGCCCCCCTGGTTGAAAAAGTGAGATCAGTTAAGAAATTCCTCGGAGAATTTAGGCTAGCAGCAATCTAACTACATTTACCTTTGAGGTGCGACCTTCTGGTTCATCCTGCCGTTTGAAGCCAGTGGCAATCAAGGTTATGCTCACCTGCATGAACAAAATTATGTGCATAAGCATTTCCATGTAAAAACCAAACAAGTAAATCACATACCTAAGTAGTCAAACTGGCCAGAAACTTATAGTGCAAGAGTGAAACCATAATTCCATGTATATTGGATAAGGTAAACTATATATATAGAAATAAACATGCCTATGACTTTACCTGGCCACTGACTGATGGGTCTATGACAGCACCAAATATCAGATTAGCATTTGGATCAACCAGATCGTAGATTATCTCCGCAGCAGCATTTACCTAAACAGTAAAAAAAATTAGTTCTCCAAAAGCACTTAACCTGGACACTAGAACAAAATGGTGGCTACGTAAGCTGATCTTGAAATTCTATCACCGTCTTTGGATAGGGATGAAAACGGAGAGAATACAGACATAAACTAGCTCCACCATATCCTTTTTCAGATTTTCTACCGGAAACATAAATGAATTTGGAAACCCTAGATAGGAATACGGATGCGAATAGTGTCGGATACGAATGTGGCACGAATACAAAGTAGGTATGAATGCGGTTTCGGATATTTATCGGAACACAAAAACAAAATACAACAAAAACAATAAACTAGTCATTCTTTCTTCAAATTTATAACTTCTTAATTTTGGAGGAATCATGGCCATCAGGCAAAGTGGACTGGTGTGGCGCGGACACATGGTCTGAGGGGAATGGGAGCGGCGGCACACATGCACGGTCATTGGGTGGCGGCATGGTCGCACGAACGTGAGGCAAGGCGACTCAGGCGACTATGCAAGGTACTGCAGCCATACGGCTGAGTTCCTAGCTGCGTGCTAGGTTACTTGCATTATTGCATACATGGGTATTAATGGGCCTACTGGGCAAACTAGGCAAGGCAAGGCAGACTATTAACTAGCTCATTAAAAAATACGGATGATCCGTATTAATCAACTTCAGATATCCAGTACCATATCCATTTCTAATGGAAACTGCGGTTCCGTTTTCGTTCCATGTTCGACAGAAAATTTTCATTTTCGTTTCCACTCTGGCACTATCTGAAAAAAATCCATATCCGAGCGGTCCGAATCCCGTTTTGCCCGAATCGGAAGGAAACTATCTGTCGTAGGTATAAGCCTAGACAGTAGATTTGTGGCACCCCGGTCGGCTACAACGACCTCCGGGTGTGCGAAGGGACAACGAGCGAGAGCGCGAACGCGTGAGGCAGCCGACGACGTAAGTCGGTGTTTGTATTAGGGCATGAAATGAGAGCTTACAAATGGGGGAAATGAAAAAAGGGATCCCTTGCCCTCTACCCCCAGGGGACTATTTATAGAGGAAAGGGAGAAAAGTGTGAGATTACAGTTTTGCCCTCACATGAGAGGGAACTCATAAGGACATTATGGTCATTTCCATCCCTAGAGAATCCTAGGAGAATATTCTCGAGCATCTTCGGGAGAATCTTCTTGGAGAACGTGATGGCCTCGCGTATGGGCTCGTCGGAGACAGCGCTGACGACGGAGCGCGGACTCGTCGGAGACAGCCCTGACGCGGAGCGCGGGCTCGTTGGAGATAACCCTGACGCGGAGTCCCGACACGGAGAGCGGGCTCGTCGGAGACAGCCCTGACGCGGCGACCGGGCTCGTCGGAGATAGCTTTGTCGCGGAGAGCGCGGATGAGAACCCTAATAGTGTTGCAGTGATCCTGAACAATGTCGATCTGGGGAAGCACGGAAACCCCCCTCCAACAGTAGCCCCTTGCCGGTTGGGGCGGTCGAATAGCGCCCGTCCGAGCCGGCACACTAATCCTTAATGGGTTGGTGCGCGGGCCGGATCGACGACCCTTCGCGAATCAATATTCTCTCCCGGGAAGCGCTGGACGGGGCGATTTTTCTTTTTTCTTTCTTTTTCTCCTCTTTCCTCTTCTTTCTTTTTCACTTTTCTTCTTCTTCTTCTTTTTCTTTTTTTCTTTCTTTCTTTTCTTCCTTCTTTTTCCCTTTCTTTTCCTTTCTTTTTTTTTCTTCCTTCTTTTTCCCTTTCTTTTCCTTTCTTTTTTTCTTTTCTTCCTGCCTGCCCTATGCGCGCCACGGTTCGGCCGCTTGGGCCAAAACGGGCCTCGGCCTGCTCCCGATTAGGGATGGACGAGGGCGCCTGGGGTAGAAAACCCCACCAACCCGGCCGCCCCCACCCACCCCCATTTTCCCCGCTCGCGCCGCCGGCTGCTCCTGCTACCGTGCACATCGCTCCGGGTCGCCGCCTGCCGCGCCGGACTTGCCTCGGGGAGCCGCCGCCGCGGCGCCCCTCCTGCTGCGCCGCCACCACCTCTCGGCCAGACCGCGGGCCGCACCGCCGCGCGTTGCCAGCTCGGGCCGTGCCACCACCCCAGGCCGCGTCGCCGCTCGCCGTGACGACCTGACGAACGCGAGCGCGAACGAACGCGAGCGCGGCGACGACCTGACGAACGCGAGCGCGGCGACGAGCGAACGCGCGCTGACAAGCACGACGACGCGCGGGCGACGTGCCAACGAAGCGCTGGCGCGCGTGCCAACGAGGAGCTGACGCGCGTGCCGACGACGCGCTGGCACACGTGTCGACGACGTATGGATGAATGTGAATGACGCACAGACATGGCCCTTTTCCTCGGGCTCTTTTCGACAGCGTCGAGATTCAGTCGAGGTGAACCCCGACGCGGACGCAGGGAACGTCGACCGGGAACTTGACGTGGAAGCGTCGAAGCCAACGAACACAGGCGTGAACGAATGTGGGCAACGTGCCGACGACGCGCTGGCGACGTGGACGATGCGCTGGCGCGCGTGCTGACGACGCGCTAGCGACGTGGACGACACGCTGGCGCGCGTGCCGATGACGCGCTGGCGACGTGCTGGCGCGCGTGCCGACAACGCGCTGGTGACGTGCCAGTGACGCGCTAGCGACGTGGACGATGCGCTAGCGACGTGTTTGTCCTTGACGATGTCGACGTAGACGGGCACTGAGGTTGCCCTTGCCGACCTCGACGTAGTCCTTGACGACGTCGATGTAGTCCTCGTTGGAGACGGACGCCGAGGTTGTCCTTGACGACGTCGACGTAGACGGGCGCTGAGGTTGCCCTTGACGTCGTTGACGTAATCCTCGACGACGTTGACGTAGTCCTCGACAGAGACGGACGTCGAGGTTGTCCCTGACGGCGTCGACGTAGACGAGCGTCGAGGTAGCCCTTGACGACGTCGGCGTAGGCCTTGATGGCAACATTGTGTTGATGCGAATGTTGAGTCCGTGCTTTTCAGTTATGGAACAGACCGGCGTGCACCGACGCGGGCGACGCGCGGGCGGCGCTCCGTCGGGCGCTCGGTCTTCTTCTCCTCGGGCTCCCACAACCGCGTTGACACGAGCTCCTCAAACCCTCAACGGTGAGAGCGGAGCCAGGGAACGGGCATCGAGGTGGTCTTTGATGATGTCGACAGCGATGCTTGTGAAGCGTGGCGACATCATCATGCTGACATTGGGAGAGGGTTGGTGCCGATGAGACATGTCCGCGTTGGCGGAGCATGTCGGTGCCGAGGAGCATGTCGACGCTGAGAAACATGTTGACTTCGGTGGAGCGTGTTCGTGACGGCAGAGTGCGTCGGCACCGAGGAGCACGTCCATGCTGGATGGAAGACGTCGATGCTGGGCAGAGTGTCGATGCCGCGCGAGGCGTGTCGACGCCGTGCAAGTCATGTCGATGTCGAGCGGAGTGATGACGCCTAGCAGCTTGGCTTTGTTTCTGGGGGAGCCCCTTGTCCAGATGGTGCCGAGCGCGGAAGGTGTCGAGGCACACACGGATCGTGCCCGGGGAGGGCGTTGAGGCGCATGTGGTACTTTGCCCACGGATGGTGTTGGAGCATGCTGCGGTAGCTTGCCGAGACGTCTGTGGTGTCACCTGCGTCGATGCGAACACATCGCGGGACGATATTGGTGTGCGCATATGGCTGGCGCCGAGCGCGAAGTCCGGTACCTGCAAGGTGTGTGCCCTTTTTGCATGAATTTTGACGCGGCGTGCTCCGGTGGGATTATTAGGCCGTCGTGTCGGAGGAGATAGTGTGTTGCCAGGTGTGCAGGCTCGACATCGGGGGGAGCTCACGTCGCGCGACCCCGGAGGGAAGGGACACTCTATCCCGGACGGAGGTGGCTCGACATCGCGGGGAGCTCTCGTCGCGCGACCCCGGAGGGAAGGGACACTCTATCCCGGACGGAGGTGGTTCGACATCGCGGGGAGCTCTCGTCGCGCGACCCAGGAGGGAAGGGACACTCTATCCCGGACGGAGATGGCTCGGACGTCGCGGGGAGCTTATCGTCGCACGACCCCGGAGGGAAGGGACACTCTATCCCGGACGGAGATGGCTCGGACGTCGCGGGGAGCTTATCGTCGCACGACCCCGGAGGGAAGGGACACTCTATTCCGGACGGAGATGGCTCGACGTCGCGGGGAGCTCTCGTCGCGCGACCCCGGAGGGAAGGGACACTCTATCCCGGATGGAGGTGGTTCAGACGTCGCGGGGAGCTTATCGTCGCACGACCCCGGAGGGAAGGGACACTATCCCGGACGGAGATGGCTCGGACGTCGCGGGGAGCTTATCGTCGCACGACCCCGGAGGGAAGGGACACTCTATCCCGGACGGAGATGATTGAAACCTGTCACAGGGGGGCTTGATGCCATGTCGATGCGTTAAGCCCTTTGCTGAGACAGGGTTGTCTACACTTGTGGATGAAGCGTGATGACGCCAATATGAATGTCTGCTCCTGACATGCGGGACGATGAGGTCGCGTGATGTCACCGAGGGCGAGCGCATGGGGCGTGGGTGATGTTGACGAGCCCTTGATGTCGCCGAGGGCGGGCGCGCAGGATGCCAAGCCCAAGAGCGTGGACGAGGGCGACGTCGATGGCGAGTGCGGCGAGGCGGACGCGTGTGGCACACGAGTGCGGTGCAGCGAACGAACGCGGCGGATGAGCACGGCGGAAGACCGCGTCGCGGCAGACGCGAGCAGCGGATGAGCACGGCAGAAGACCGCGTCGCCGCGGATGACCCCGTCGCGGCGGATGCGCGCGGCGGATGACCCCGTCGCGGCGGACGAGCGCGGCACAGCAGACGCGCGTGGCGGACGAGCGCGGCACGGCGGACACGCACGGCGGATGACCTCTTCGCGGCGGACGTGCGCGGCAGACGAGCGCGGCATGGCGGATACGCGTGGCGGGTGAGCGCGGCGGACGACCTTGTCGCAGCGGACGAGCGCAGCACGGCGGAACGCGCGCGGCGGATGACGTCGTCACGGCGGACGATGGCGATGCCAACGACAAGCCCCTGATGTCACCCAGGACGGGCGCGGAGGATGCCAAATCCGAGAGCGTGGACAAGGGCGATGTCGATGACAAGCCCCTGGTGTCACCGTCACGCAACATTTGGCTTAATTACAGCGTCTCCCTGAGCTCATTAGCTTCGCGTCCCAGGGTTTTGGCCTCCGTTTCGATGCGTGCTTCAGAGTTTGCCACGTTGATCACGGCCGCGGGGAGTCCAGCAGCCCAGATGTCGGCTGATGAGTCATCGGCTCGGAGGTTAGCGGCCGACGGGTCGCTGACGCGGGCGCCGCTAAGCTCCATGGTGACGACCATGTTGTTCGTCCTGGCTCGACGTGTCGGGTTTGGTGCGCGGGGGGACGATCGTCCTCCGCGCTCTTTCTCTTCGGCGCCATGGCTTTTCGCTCGCATCCCCACGGTCGGCGCCAACTGTCGTAGGTATAAGCGTAGACAGTAGATTTGTGGCACCCCCGGTCGGCTACAACAACCTCCGGGCGTGCGAAGGGACAACGAGCGAGGAGCGCGAACGCGTGAGGCAGCCGACGACGTAAGTCGGTGTTTGTATTAGGGCATGAAATGAGAGCTTACAAATGGGGGAAATGAAAAAAGGGATCCCTTGCCCTCTACCCCCAGGGGGCTATTTATAGGGGAAAGGGAGAAAAGTGTGAGATTACAGTTTTGCCCTCACATGTGAGGGAACTCATAAGGACATTATGGTCATTTTCCATCCCTAGAGAATCCTAGGAGAATATTCCTGAGCATCTTCGGGAGAATCTTCGGGAGAATCTTCTTGGAGAACGTGATGGCCTCGCATATGGGCTCGTCGGAGACAGCGTTGACGATGGAGCGCGGACTCGTCGGAGACAGCCTTGACGCGGAGCGCGGGCTCGTTGGAGATAACCCTGACGCGGAGTCCCGACACGGAGAGCGGGCTCGTCGGAGACAGCCCTGATGCGGCGACCGGGCTCGTCAGAGACAGCTTTGTCGTGGAGAGCGCGGATGAGAACCTTAATAGTGTTGCAGTGATCCTGAACAGTGTCGATCCGGGGAAGCGCGGAAAACCCCCTCTCCAACACTATCCACTCCATTTTCACCCCTAGTCTTGCAAACATGGAAGCAACATCCGGACAACATGTGAAGTGTAATGCCAAGCCCATTAAGAGTCCCACAGTTGCTTTCAAGAGAAATAGCTCTTGTGAGCAAGTTCATCAAGACATTTGGGTCTACTCCAGTACCACATCTCAACAATACAAAAGCTATATTGGTTCCAGGACTTAATATTTGCTATTTCGTAATATAGAAAGGTTCTTATTGGCATCTGTTGAAAAATGGAATATGCTGAGCGTTGAATCTGCCTTGTGTTAATGTGTATATGACCGGCCAGTCTATAGCAATCAAAAGATGCATTGCAACTTATTGTATAACTTCGCAGGAACAAGTTGTCTAATCCATGGTGTCAACCTTGTATGCTAACATTAAGTTTGAAAGAAGGTGTAAATGTTGGAGAAAGTTGGCTCATCAAACCATCCCTCAACTGTTAAGAATATGTTTCCACAAGTCAGTAGATAGTAGATAAATCTTATTTGAAGTGTTTGCCACGTTGCTGTCTTTTTTAGCAAAGACATGTTAACACTGACATGGCAATTTGACATTCTTAACTCCCATGGTACAGGGGCATATGCAATGATTTCAGGAGAAAAAAAAGATAAGGTAGTACCAGATTTTTAACATAGCTACGACAAAAGGTCAACCAAAGTGTAATACGTGTAGCTGTTAAAAAAAAGCTAAGCCGATACGGGGTCAAAATCTATTCCTTCTATCTCACCATATCTGTCCTTAGCATACTATGCGCATAGACTTAAGGTAACACTAAATTTAAGAAAAAATTAATGCAAAATGACCATAAATATCACTATTAGACCAATCCTAAAACCATTTAACAATTCCCAAAGCATTTAAATAGGGATATAAAGTGAAAAGATTGCAATAACTACACCCTTGATATCCTCAACTGACAAATATTTTGAAACAGGTTATCCCAAGGTCCAGAACTGATATAGTGAAATAGAGAGAGTAATACATATAGCTGTTCCATCATGCTATTTACAAACTTCAAAAACTAGGCCAACTAAAGTGATTCATGTAGACTGCAATCTCAATCTTACATCGAACCCCTCGAAAGAAGTTTTTGCAATATATAGTATTATTGTATACTGTGGGAAACATTGTATCTGTCTTCCTTCTTGGATCACTCAAAATGGATCAACAGGAGCCTGAAAGATACACCCACAAATCAAACAAAGCACTAATGGCCCCACGATCGATTTGGAAGGAAAACTAGCCGCTGGACCACAAGAACCAGACGTCTGCATGCTATAAAGTCATTATCCCACCCGCTTCATTAATACTGTTGTGTATGAATACAAACAAAATACCTGCTGTCTCCTTGTAGCAACTTTTCTGTTTAATTTTTATTAATGTTATATTAGATGTATGACCACCATAGGATAGCATGCACAGAACAGCAACTTGCAGACTTAAGGTCAGCAAACAATTCATGCTGTGAGCAAAACACTAGCAAATAGATGGACCAAACCTCAAACAGAGTCAGATCAGTTCCCCCAGTGATATTCCAAACGATGCCTGTAGCTCTCTCAATTCCAATATCTAGCAGAGGTGACTGAATGGCATTAAGAGCAGCATCTCTTGCTCTTGACTTGCCTGAAAATTTAAAGCAACATGATAAAAATGAACAAAACAGTAAAATTCAATTCAGTTGTCTATGGTGTCTGAGTGGAAGCAGCAAACTACAGTGTAGCACGAAGCAAACTGAACTCAATTCGTCATTTTCTACCTGGCATTTATCATCAATAAATTGGTTCTTGCACAAATATCAGATATCTTCTGATCATTAACTATAGCATATAATTTGTATGTGCTTACTGCTTAGTATGGCGTGCAATACTTGTCTTTGTTAGTAGTGTGTCAGTGGGAGGAAACGGTTAATGCTATCTATTTGATGCCATAAGGAGAGAAAAAAAAACAATTCTGAAGCTACAAAGCTATCCATCGATTCAAGTTTTGATAGCATGCATAGTAGCTATACAATGTTAGCTGTTCGAAAACTAGTCAACATCACATGGACAGCAAGCAATCGCTTTTCTCTCTCACAAACTTTTGCTCCTGGCTTAGTCATGTAATGAATTTTTCTCAATGATAAGGATGCAAACAAGAATTCAACTTGCAGAAGAATGGATTTGGATATGTGAAGCAGTAATATAAATGTCAAACAATACACTAAAAACCTCTCAAAAATGTAATACCTGTAGCAGTCCCTATACCCATCAAGGATGACCCTACATTTTGCATGATGGCTCGCACATCAGCAAAATCAACATTTACCAACCCGGGAACCTAAAGGAGAAGAGGAGTGGAGGACATTAAATTTCTGTAAGTTATATATCTGCTACATACTCGAGTTGATTCTCTGCCTTTCATGACATGAGTTTTAAATTGCATGCATCACTTTACCGTAATAATATCAGAGATACCACGAATGCCCTGTCGCAGAATATCATCAGCCAAGTTGAATGCTTCTGTGACAGGAGTGTTTGGAGAAACAGCAGACAATAACTTGTCATTCGGGATGATAATGAGAGTGTCCACACTATTTCTCAAAGCTGCTATTCCTTCTTGAGCCTGAAGTGCCCGCCTCCTCCCCTCAAAGGAAAATGGCGTCGTGACAATACCGACGGTCAGGATACCCATGGACTTGGCAATACCAGCAATTACAGGGGCACCTCCAGTTCCAGTTCCCCCACCCATTCCAGCCTGCAATTTGGACACCAAAACAGTATTCATACCTCAAGTATAATGGTTTCACATCTCAAGCCATCTAGGGGGCGACATTTACCGTCACAAAAACCATGTCAGCGCCGTAAAGTGCTTCCTGTATGGACTCACTGCTCTCCTTCGCAGCATTCATCCCAATATCAGGGTTTCCCCCTGCACCCAGACCTCGAGTCAGCTCTAGCCCAATCTGCAACCTGTTCTGGGAATGCACCGGGGACATCCTTATCGCCTGCACATCAGTGTTCACAATCCAAAACTCGACACCATTCATGGAGCACTCAATCATCCTGTTGACAGCGTTTGAACCCCCGCCTCCAACTCCAATGACTTTGATTTTGGCCTCGTTGTAATCACTCCTATCCGGCGGCACCCCCAACCCCTCTGACGTGCTCACACCAGAAGAACCTTTCCTTGGGCTAACAACCTCGTCGGTGATCTGCTCATCTCGGAGGAGGGACACCTCTGGATGGAGTTCCAGGAACGAGTCTTTCTTTTGAAAAGAGTTCGCGCTGCGTGGGCTTGCGCAACACCTAAAGTGAGAGTGACCCAAAAAAGGAATGCTTCTGACCAATGCCCTTCCCCCGAGTCTCCCAGCTTCGCTTCTCCATCCAGGTGACAGTAGTGAGCTGCGAGAAGCACGGCAGCTGCGTCGCCATCTCAGCAAGCTTAATGGCACAGCAGTCGTAGTCACTCCTCTCCTGAGGGTCTCCAAACAATTCACAAATCGAGATGGCAGCTGCTCATATCCAGGGGTGAATCTAGACAGTGCACACCCAAAATTTGTGGAGGTTAGTTTGGGATTAAGTAATCACTGGATGACTAAATACTCATACCTCAAAAACGAATGTCCAAGATTGCGGACGGAGTGGAGACAGCAGGGACGCGATGGTGGCGACGCGCGTGAGAGGCGGACGACGGCACGATGGCAGCTCTAGGGCACGGCAGTGGGTGGATTATAGGAGAGATTTTTAGAGGGAAGAAATGTATTTTTCACCCTTTAACTATTGGCTGAGTGCACATTACACTCTTTAACTTCAAAATAAAAAATGTCTAACCCTTAACTCGCAAAACCGAATAGAATACCCCCTCGCACTATCCCTAAGCAGTTTTGACTAGTCAAAAGTGGTTTCAGGTGACGTAGCATCGATGTGGCTGCCACATTACCTCTATGTAATCCAAAATGTTATGAATTTTTTAGAAAAAGGGAGTTGAGAGAAAATAAAAAAATTAGAATAACTTTTCATTTCAAAGTAAAATTAAAATAATTCATTTATTTTTTCCTGATTTTGAAAATTTAAAAGAAAAATCAATTTTTTTCAAAAAATCTTTTCAAAAAATCAACTCCTGATTCTGAAAAAAAATTGATTTTGAAAAGTTATTTTGAAAAATTCCTAACATTTTGGATGACTTGGAGGTGATATGGCAGTTACGTCGGCGCCACGTCATCTGAAACCACTTTTGACTGGTCAAAGCCGCTTAGGAATAGTGTGAGGGAAGTATTCTATCCGGTTTTGAGAGTTAAGGGTTAGCCATTTCTGGTTTTGAAGTTAAGGGATGTAATGTGTACTCAGGCAATAGTTGAGGGGTGAAAAATATATTTTTTCCTTTTTAGAGCCGCCCTATGTCGGACTGGAGCTTGGGTAGATCAGAAGAGCGAAGGTATAGGGTGGTGGAGAGGAAAAGTCTGCCTGCAGATTTTGATGGTCCAGATCGTTGGCTGGCGTGACTAATGGTGGATGGACAACAGAGATTTGATTATATCAAAAAGAAACAAACTACCATCGCTTGTCGGATAGATAGCATGATATTCTCTTTTCAGACTAATTTGGAAATTTTCTAAGAGTATGTATTATTACTTTGAATTCACAGAGTTTGTAATTATGGACATATATATATGAAAAAATACATCCGATAAGCGATGGTAGTTACCCTACGTGTCACGTATTACATCTAAAGTGGTACATATACTCCTTTATCATTTTAATTATCCTTATAAACTAATCATATAAGATATGTCGAAGAGAACTATATGAAAAAAAAATGAGGAGTCCATGTTTTTTAGACTATTTTCATAATATCTTCATATTTATGCATAACAAGAAGCTTGACTAAAAAAATACATATCACTTCTAAAGTATTATATATATTACTTAGTTTTAGATACTCCTAAAGTATAGACACATACTCCTTGTTACGTTAGATAGGATATTGCTTTTGCTATTACACATGCGGCTATTTTTTTCGCTTGTAGCGGTTGATCACGTTCTTCAACCTTGCTGAGCTCTCCAGAGTGGTTAGCATCACGACGTGGAAGCGGTGACAGCAGCGGAGTCGAGGGAGGAGACCGCACCGGAGTGGTTAGGGTCACGACGTGGAGCCATCAGTCATCAACGATGACGGTGGCGGAGCTGAGGGAGGAGACCTCGCCGGAGTTAGGGGTTAGGTTTGGGTGTGGTTAGGGTAGGGAGTTCAGCGGAGCCAAGGTGAGGGAAGGCTTGATCCGGTGGCGGCAGCCGCCGTACATGACAAGTCGGAGGCAGCTACGACACAGAGGCGGTGGGACCGGTGGAGGTGGCGACACTGATGGAAGAGAGGTTGGATTGGGGAGGCACTGTGGTGCGGGATGAAGAAGAAAAAGAATGGGACGTTGGATTTGGATCCAACGGTTTAAAAAAATCAACTATGATTTGAGAAAAAAGCAAGCGATTGAGACATAGGCGGACTCATACAATATATGGGGTGACACAACTAGGTGGAGTTATACCCATGTTTCAATACTACTATGCGGTAGAATCTATGCTATTTTACTACTTTAAGTATACTCATATACTATTTCTAAGACACCATAATGCAAACTAAAAGAAAAAACTGCAAATGAGTCCGTGGTTTTTAGCATATTTCGGCAGTACTTTCATACTTGCACATAGGTATGTCGAAAAAAAAGTACATACCACCTAATATACTATTGGGTGGTCTAATATACTCCTATATCATAGGTATATACTCATTGTTATTGTTGGAGTAGGGGTCCCCGCGCTAGCCCTTTTTCAAAGCCTTCCGCATGTATTATCAGGGACCACACCGACACCGTCAAGAGCAGCCCCAGTCTTCGCCGTCATCGCGGACTACGTCAACACCGTCAAGGGCAACCTCGGCGTCCATCATCGTCGAAGTCTACGTCGTCAATACTGCCAAGGGAAACCTCTCGTCACTAAGGGCAACCTCGACGTCATCGACATCCTCGACGTTCGTCATCATCGAAGTCTACGTCGGCGACGCCGGATCAAGAGCTACACCGACATCGCCAACGATCGTCCCGGTGTTCGTCGCCGCCAAGGTCCGCGCCGGCATCGTCACCGAAGATGTCAGAGAATATTCCCCGAAGATGCCCGGAATATTCTCCTAAAAATATCTTCTATGCACGGGAAATGACGACTACGCCCTTGTAAAAGTCCCTCTCATGTGAGGGCAAAATTGTAATCTCACCTTTTCCATCCTCCAACCCTATAAATACCCCCCCTAGGGGTAGAGAGGGGGAGAGAAACTTTGTAATCTTAGCACATTGCTTCAATAGAAGAGTAACTTTCACTTCGTCGTACACCAGAGGGGTTTCGCCTCCTCGTATACGGCTTGTGTTCCACCCTGTCGTACGTGTTTCGTTCCTCGGCTCGACGGACGTTTGGAAGGTCTTACTCGCTCGCACTCCTCGTGCACCACCGACGGTCCCTGTAGCCGTTCGGGGGTGCCATAAGTTTACTGTCTAGACTTGTATCTACGACAGTTGGCGCCGACCGTGGGGAGTTCGAGCGAAAAGCCATGGCGCCGAGGAAAAAGAGCACGGCTAGGACGATCGTACCCCGCACACCAAACCCGACGCGTCAGGCAAGGACGAACAACACGGCCGTCACTGCGGAGCTTGGCGACGCCCGCGTCAGCAACCCATCAGCTGCTAGCCTTCGAGCTAACGACTCGTCAACCGATGTCCGCGCTGCTGGGCCCCCCACAGCCGCGATCGACGTGGCAAACTCAGAAGCACACGTCGAGACGGAGGCCGAAGCCTTGAGGCGCGAGGCTAACGAGCTCAGGAAGGAGCTGGTCAGGGCAAAGGCTGAGGCCCTCCAGGCCCTCCAAGCTTCAAACAATGCTCGCGCCGAGGCAGGCCTGCTTCGCGCTGAGCGTGACGCTGCACGGACCGCGGCGGCTCCCCCGCCGGTCCCCGAAGCAGCCGAGGCCGCGGCAGTACGGCGCCGCCTGGACGAGACCATAGCTGAAGCGCGAGAGCAAACTCGATGTAACACCCTTGCCGCCGAGGAGGTCATGCAGGAAGTAGCGGAAGCCCAAGCGCGCGCCAGGCTGCCATCCCCAGCGGGGGCGCAAGAGGCCGCCGCCCTCCGTCAAGCCATGGCCGACAGCCGCGCGAGAGCGATTCCTTCCCCACCCGCATGCGCCGAAGAAGCCGCAGCCCTGCGGCATCAGTTGGAGGCTAGCCGAGAGATGGCCGCGGCATCCCTCTATGGCGCGGGGGAAGGCCCCAGCCACCAGCCCTTCTATCACTCCGTCGCGCAGCCAGGCGGGCAGGCCCCGGCCTCGCCGCGTCGGTCGGCGAAGCACTGCCCTGCGTGGGTCCCAGCACCTCCGCCGCACCCGGAGCTCCGCCACCCGGGATGGGTAGCCGGACGGCCCGCCAACGTCGAGATCAGAACCTGCCAGCCGTCGTCAAACGCCCCGGGCCTCATTGACGTATACAACCCGCTGAGCCCAGGGCTAGCGGCTACGCCATGGCCGAGCAAGTACCGAGCGCCCAATATCGCCAACTTTGACGGGAACTCCGATGCCGTCGAGTTCCTCAGGGTGTATGAGACCGCCGTTTCCTCAGCAGGAGGCAATGAAGCGATCATGGCCAAGGGGCTACTGCTAGTGCTCTCCGGTCTGGCCAGGAAATGGTATCTCAGGCTGGCTCCTCGCTCGATGTACTCGTGGGAACAGCTCCGCGACAAGCTCACTTGCCACTTCATAGCCCACCGGAACAAGGAGGTCACCTCCTCAGACCTATTCTCCCTCAAGCAGGCCCCCGACGAGTCGATACGTGATTTCACGCAACGCTTTGCCCAAGTACAATGCCAGATCCCGGACATCACCGACAAGAGCGTGTGCGAGGCCGCCCGCCACGCAATCTATAACCTCGACTTGGCAGGAAAACTCGACAGGAAAGAGCCCAAGTCAGTCGCAGAGCTGTACGAGATCATGCGCACCTACTCCAAGTCCGAAGACGGGAAAACCCGTAGGCAGGCAGAGGCACAGGCGCTTGCCGCCTGGACTGGGCCGAAAACGGAAACCTATGACCGGCGCGCCAGAAGGCAGAAGGATGTGTACCACGTGGAAGAGGAGGAGCGTCGCCCCACTAAGCAGGCACGCAGCAGTGACCCGGGCCGCGAGCCGGGCCGTCCAGAACAGGGCTCCCGCGGCCGCGAGTCGGGCCGTCCCGAGCGAGACTCCCGCGGCCAGGCTTACCCGCACGGAGGCCGCGGTCAAGGCCAAGGGAACGGAAACAACTCCAGGCATGGAAGAGGCAGTAACAATGAAAGCGGAGGACGGAGGCCCAGCGGAGACAATCGAGTGTTCTACGAGCTCCACGGCTGGTTCTTCCACACCACCGCGGAATGTGACCTAGTCGCCGCTGCCCGCGCGATCAAGCAGCGCGGGCTGGCCACAAGAGCCGCCGTCCCGCGACACGATCGCGCGGTGGCTCAAGAACGTCAGGCCCTGCCGCCTCCGCCGCCGCTTCCGCTCCTTGGGGAGCCGCCGAAGCAAGTTGACGATCCGCGGCGCCGCATCATGCACGCCATCACTGGCAGCCACACCCACACTTTCCCGTCCAAGCGACAACGTCGGGCCTACACCTGACAGGTACAACACATCAACTCGTCGCCACCCACCGAGCTGCCTCCGTGGGTCGGTGCCACGGTAACCTTCGGCCCCGAGGACGCCGCGGGAATCAGCCTCCCCCATCACAACACCCTCGTCATCTCGGCAGTCATAAACGACTGTGAGGTGCGTCGTGTCTTCATCGACGGAGGAAGCTCGGCGGACATACTATTCGCATCCACCCTCGCAGAGATGGGGATACCGCGGGCATGCCTCGCCCCCGCAGGCATCCCGCTCTTGGGCTTCGGAGGCGAGCCGGTCCCGGGGCTCGGGAAGATTGAGCTCCCGATGGAGTTCGGAGAAGGGGAGTGCAAGCGGCGAGAGAATATCGTCTTCGACATGGTCGATCTCCCCTACCAGTACAACGTCATCCTCGGTCGGGTTACATTGAACAAGTTCGGTGCCATCCCTCATCATGCTTTCCTCTGCATGAAGATCCTGTCCCCCTGCGGTGTCATTACTATCCGAGGCAACCAAGACTTGTCCCGCAAAATCGACAGCGACATCCAGGCGGCTATTCGCTACGTCCACACCGTTCACGATGAGGCCGAAGGCACGAAGGTCGCTCCAGGGGCTGCCGACCCCCCGACATCCGGATGGTGGGTCCCTAAGCCCAAGCCCGACGGCGAGACGCGCGCAGTGCCGCTGTCGGAGGAAGACCCTGTCAAGACAGTGCTCGTCGGGGCGGACCTCGACCCAAAGGTCACCGAGGCTCTGCTCGACGCACTCCGGTCTGACCATGACCTCTTCGCCTGGGAGCACGAAGACCTCCCCGGCGTACCCAGGGAGATCATAGAGCGCCGGCTGTATGTCAAGCCGGATGCACACCCTGTGAAGCAGAAGCTCCGGAGGATGTGCGCAGAGCGTCAAGCCGCAGCCCGTGAGCAAGTCGACAAACTCTACAAGGCGGGGGTCATTCGTGAGGTCATATACCCGGACTGGCTAGCCAACCCCGTCCTCGTCAAGAAGGCCAACGGGAAATGGCGCATGTGTGTGGACTACACCAACCTCAACCGTGCGTGTCCGAAGGACAACTTCCCACTCCCGCGGATCGACCAGCTGGTCGATGCCACATCAGGATGCGAGCTCATGAGTTTCCTAGACGCGTACTCCGGGTACCACCAAGTATGGATGGCCAAGGAGGACGAGGAGAAGACGAGCTTCATCACACCATCCGGAACGTTCTGCTACGTTCGGATGGCCTTCGGGCTCAAGAACGCTGGCGCAACCTTCGCGCGGCTCGTGTGCAAGGCCCTTGCGCCCCAGCTAGGGCGAAACATCGAGGCCTACGTTGACGACATCGTCGTCAAAAGTGTCCTCGCCGACACCCACGCCGCGGACTTGCGAGAGACATTTGACAACCTCAAGAAGGCAGGCATGAAGCTCAACCCAGAGAAGTGCGTGTTCGGAGTCCGGGCTGGGAAGCTCCTTGGTTTCCTCGTGTCGGCAAGGGGTATTGAGGCGAACCCGGCAAAAATCCAGGCCGTGCTCCATATGCGGCCACCAGAGAACATCAAAGAAGTGCAGAAGTTGACAGGACGTCTCGCCGCGTTGGGGAGGTTCGTCTCTCGCTCAGCTGAAAGAGGACTCCCGTTCTTCAAAACGCTGCGAGGATCCTCCGGCTTTGAGTGGACAAGCGAAAGCCAAGCCGCTTTGGAAGAATTAAAGGCATACCTCACGTCGCCGCCCCTGCTGCAAAGCCCCTGTCCGGGGGAGGCATTGCTGCTTTACCTCGTAGCCACCCCGGTGGCGGTAAGCGCCGTTCTCGCCAAGGAGAAGGACAAAGCCCAGCACCCCGTCTACTATGTATCTGAGGCGCTGCAGGGAGCAAAGGTGCGGTACACCGAGTTGGAGAAGCTCGTGTACGCACTCCTCATGGCGTCGCGGAAACTGCGGCACTACTTCCTCGCCCATCCGGTCCGAGTGCCGTCGGCTTTCCCAATCGGCGAGATGCTTCGCAACAAGGAAGCGTCCGGGCGCGTCGGCAAGTGGTCGGCCGAGCTCGCTCCGTTCTCCATCGAATTCGTGCCGAGGACGGCAATCAAGTCGCAGGTGTTGGCCGACTTCCTGGCAGAATGGGCCCCGTCAGAGCGCGCCGCACTTCCGAACCCCTCTGACCCGCTGTGGATGATCTACGTCGACGGCTCGTGGTGCTCGGAGGGCGCTGGCGCTGGAGCAGTCCTCGAGTCCCCGGAAGGCAACACCACCTCCTACAGCGCGCGCCTTGAATTCAAGACCACCAACAACGGAGCGGAGTACGAGGCGCTCCTCCTCGGTCTTCGAAAGGCACGTGCCTCGGGCGTGCGGAGGATGGTCGTCAAGAGCGACTCGCAGCTCGTCACCGGCCATGTCGACAAAAGCTACCAAGCCAAGGATCCCGAGATGATCAAGTACTTGGCCCTGGCCCGGGCATTGGAGAAGCACTTCACCGGCTTCACCGTTCGCAGCATCCCGCGCGCTGCGAATGCCGACGCCGACTGCCTCGCAAGAGCCGCAAGCATGAAGACCGAGGTCCCCCAAGGGGCTTTCTATGAAGTGATCTCGGAACCTGCCACAAAGGGGCTCCCCGAGGTGTGCCTCATCGGTGAGCAAGACTGGAGGACTCCCATCCTGAGCTATCTCTCCGACGAGACAGAACCCGCCGATCCCGTAGAGACACGAAGGCTCAAGAGCCGGGCCCGGGGCTTCGTCATCCACAACGACGCCCTGTACAAGCGCGGGGTATGCGCGCCCTACCTTCGGTGCATCTCCAAGGAGGAGGGACTCAAGCTGGTTTGTGAAATTCACCAGGGGCTATGTGGGTCACACCTCGCTCCCCGTGCCTTGGTAGCGAAGGCATTCCGCCAAGGGTTCTATTGGCCCACCGCCCCTCGCGACGCCCAGAGCCTCGTCAGAACATGCCCCGCGTGCCAATGGATGACGCGGGGCACCAGGCTCCCCGCCAACGAGCTGCAGCCCATTCCACCGTCGTGGCCATTGGCCCGCTGGGGCGTCGACCTCGTCGGCCCGTTCGGGTCGAGGAGTCACGGGTTCAAGTTCGTCGTCGTCGCCGTCGACTACTTCTCCATGTGGATCGAGGCCGAACCCTTAGCCAAGATAACATCGGCAGCCGTACAGAAGTTCGTATGGAAGAACCTCATCTGCCGCTTTGGCGTCCCAAGGGAACTCACCGTCGACAACGGGACTCAGTTCGACGCGGCTCCCTTCAGGAGATTCTGCATCGGCCTCGGCGTCAACTTATGCTTCGCTTCCGTGGCCAATCCGAAGGCGAACGGCGCGGTCGAACGAGCTAATGGGATCGTCCTTTCAGGCCTCTGCAAACGCCTCTTCGACTTGCCCAAGGGTCTCTGGGCTGACGAGCTCCCTAGCGTCTTGTGGTCCACCCGCACGGCGGCCAGTCAGGCCACCGGTCTCACTCCCTTCAAGTTATTATATGGAGAGGAGGCGGTGACCCCCGAAGAAATCAAGATCGGGTCCCTGCGCACCACGACGGCCGTTGACGGAGATTCCCAAGAGGTATCCCTCGAAACGCTGGATGCCGTCCGGCAGGAGGCTGCTCTCAACATCGATCGATATCAGGCCACCATGGCGAAGGCGTACAACAAGACTGTTCGCCCACGACCCATCCACGTGGGCGACCTCGTGCTCAAGAAGAAGGCGAATCCAGAGGCTGACGGCAAGCTGAGCTCGAAGTGGGAAGGACCGTATGAGGTGGTTCGTGCCACTCGCCCGGGAGCGTTCCGCCTAGCAACCCTCGACGGCGCCGAGCTGAAGCACAGCTGGAACGCTGACAATCTTCGCAAGTACTATGTGTAACTTCAGTTCTTCTAGGTACCGCCGCTGTGTCGGCAGTCTTATATTTTGGGTAGTGCAGCTAGGGCAGAGACTGCTGCGTCGGTCGCTGCCTCTGCTAGTTTGTTTACTTGGGTTAAGGCCGCCGCACCGGCCATTGCCACCTTCTGTAATTGGCCTTCAAGCCTTGTTAAGCCTCGATAAAAACTCAGAACGGTGGCATCATGCCCCTTTGAAACAAGTTCCAACATCTCCATCCGGGATAGAGTGTCCCTTCCCTCCGGGGTCGTGCGACGATAAGCTCCCCGCGATGTCGAGCCATCTCCATCCGGGATAGAGTGTCCCTTCCCTCCGGGGTCGTGCGACGATAAGCTCCCCGCGATGTCGAGTCATCTCCATCCGGGACAGAGTATCCCTTCCCTCCGGGGTCGTGCGACGATAAGCTCCCCGCGATGTCGAGCCATCTCCATCCGGGATAGAGTGTCCCTTCCCTCCGGGGTCGTGCGGCGATAAGCTCCCCGAGATGTCGAGCCGTCTCCGTCCGGGATAGAGTGTTCCTTCCCTCCGGGGTCGTGCGACGATAAGCTCCCCGAGATGTCGAGCCATCTCCATCCGGGACAGAGTGTCCCTTCCCTCCGGGGTCGTGCAACGATAAGCTCCCCGCGATGTCGAGCCATCTCCATCCGGGATAGAGTGTCCCTTCCCTCCGGGGTCGTGCGACGATAAGCTCTCCGAGATGTCGAGCCGTCTCCGTCCGGGATAGAGTGTCCCTTCCCTCCGGGGTCGTGCGACGATAAGCTCCCCAAGATGTCGAGCCATCTCGGTAGAGTGTCCCCTCCCCCTGGGATCGTGCGACGATGAACTCACCTCGGGGTTGAGTCGTCTCAAACGCTAAGTATTTTTGAATGAGGCATAAAAGCGTGGCATCGAGTACCCAGCGACATATCTTTCTTATTATTATTAAAGAAACGACCGCTCTCAAGCACGCCATCGAGCGCTAGTTGTTTTCGGATGGGAGATGGGGCACGTCGTCGTGTCCCATCGATGCCCCCTCCATTATTACAAGATGCATACATACTTAGTACAATCGAAAAATTGAAATAACCACAGGGCTACGACGAGAAAAGCTCAAACTCATCAAGAGCGTTGGGCAAGGCCCACGAGGAACACCGCGACCTCTGCGTCGCTCAAGATACGCACGTCATCGTCCCGCCGCTCAGTTTTCATTAACCCGTGCGAAGCACAGCATTTGGTGGACTCAGGCCTAGCAGGTGCTGTCCCCAGGCGCTCCGCGCTCACCTTCCATCGAAAGCCGTCACTCTACAAACCAGATAACATGAATTTACAAGTAGCAAGTGCGAAGTTCAGTGAATCTTTTGGATTTTCATTAATAACTAACAAGTTACATGAGAGTTACAACGGAAAGTCCAAGCATGTCCGATCATGTAAACCCTAGCAAAAGATGGTCTACCGGGCTAAAGGGCTCAAGCCGACACAACGGCGGCCCGGGTACTAACAAAAAAAACACTAAGCAAAATCCTACAGTGCTAAGGTAAGCAGAAAACACAAGGCTAAGAGTGAAGCTCACACCTGTGAAGGCCGCCCGCTAGGCGCTCCCGCGGGCAGCCCCCCAGGGGTCTCTTGGGGGACCCGGGACTTCCAGAGCCCGGCAACGTACTTCAGACCGCGCCTGTCCCACACGCGTGCCAGGAAGGCCCGGACACTAGCCCGGACGTGCGCGCGAGCGCCCTCCATCCTCGTCCTTGCTGGGAGGGTGAAGTTCGCCGCCTCGAACCTGCCTACGGGGTCGCAGCCGGCCTCGCGCAAGCAGGTGAACGCCAGCTCGACGGAAGCCTGGGCACAGTCCCGGGCATGCGCCGGGATCGCCGCCAGCGCGGCCGCACTAAGCGCAGCCACCCAGCGCAGCCGGGCGGCTGGTACGCCTTCACCAGCACCGTCAGGAAGTGGAAGGGAAACTCCAAGTCCTGCGCCAAGTTCGCCAACCCCTGCAACGGCGGAGGCCACCAGGACGTCCAACTCCTGCTGTCGCGCGGTGGCAGCCTGTCGCTCAACCCCCGCGGTATGAAGCTCGGCGCGGAGGGAGGCGATCACCTCCTCCGCTTCCGAGAGCTTCTCCTGGGCCCCTGCGGCCTTCTCCTCGGCGACCTTGGCCCGTTCCTTCACCTCCCGGATACGAGCTATCTTGCCCTCTACCTCGGCGTCGTGCATCTCCAAGAACCGCTCCGTCGCGAGGAAGCTCTACAAAAAGGTGTCACGAGTTAGGATCCGCCAATAAAGATGTCATGCATAAAGGAGAGATCAAGCGAAGATGTTACCTTGATCAGGGCCGACTTAGAAGCGGTTCGCACATCCACCGGTGATAGCCCGGAGAAAGCGGTCTCAAGGTCTACGGGGCAGATCCGCCCTGCGAGGTCGTTGTAAAGGCCCGCCGCGACCTCAGAGTCGACGAAGTGCCCCGGGAGCAGCCGCCCCCTGATCAACGGGGCACCCGGCGCACCCCCGCTATCTGCGTCCGCGTCCGCGCGGGACGCAGACTCGGCGCAGTGCTCCCACCTCCTAGCAGAGCCGGCCGGGTGGGCTCCGAGCTTGATGTAGAAGCTATGGTGACAGCTCCCCCCAGTGTCGCTGGCGCGGGTAGCTCAGCAGACGCGGTTGTGTCTGCCTCGCCACCCCCCTCGAAGCCAAAGTTGAAGCTGCCCGTTGACGACCCGTTCGCCGCCGCCGGAGGGGAGGAGTGACCCCCCCGGACTTCCCGCAACCCAGCATCCTCATCACCGCTGTTGTCGTACTGGTCCGCGCTCGACTCCGGGTCAACTGAGGTCGAAGGCAATACCTGGACCTCGGCGCGGCCAGAGTGGCGGCTAGGCCGCTCTCGCCCGGGGCTCAGGGGACGCTCTCCAACCATCGCGGCGCGGACCACCCGAGCCAGCGAAGACGGGGCCGCCTTGCGAGCACGCTTGGCCGCCACCGTGCCCCCGGTCGGCGAAGGCGGGGCTGCCTCGCGAGCGCGCTTGGCTGCTACCATGCCCCCGGTTGGCAGGGGAGGTGGCCGGGCGGGCACCGCCCACTTGAAGCGCAAACACGCCCGGTTGACCCGTGGTTCCTGGATCATCGACTTCACGTCCGCCTCCTCGGCAGCTGTGTAGCGGCCTAGTAGCTCCTCCGCGGCGACCTCCACGCTCTGTAATGATTGGACTGTGGAATAGATTAGGAATCACGGTAAAAGTCTCATAAGGGGAGCTTGGCTAAAAGTTAGAAAACACTCACAGACGGTCGGGACGTAGCCGTCCAGAGTCCGTAAGCCGTGCGGCAGGACTGCGTCCGGTGGCGCCAAGGTCGGCGTCCAACCCGCCGCCAGCGGTGTGACCCCGAATAGAAGGTACTCTTCTACCAAGTCACGCACGCCCAGCGCGTGAGCCAAGCGCTGGAGCATGATCTTCTGGGCCTCGTCGCTCCCGTCCAAGGAAGGAGGAGAGGCCCTCGGAGGTCGGGCGCTTCCTAGGCAAGTGAGGCCCGAACCCTGAATGCGATAGTAAAACCAAGCGCCCCGCCAATCCGGCCACCTGGCCCTGGTGGCGAACACTGGATACTCGGCCTTGTTACGCTGCCGGCGTCGGGAAAAGCTCACCGTCCCGTATGTCGAAAAGGAATTTTCTGTCGCCTTTACCTTCATCACCAATGCCTGATGATGCCAAGCGAACAGCCTCCCGGAGCCGGCCATCCCCATGCTCCTCACCGCCCACTCAAATGCGGCTAGCCTGACGAAGGCGGACGGGTGCAGGTCCGAGACCTCGATGCCGAAGAATTCGAGCACCTCCAGCAGCAAGCCGGCGGCCGGGATGCGCAGCCCGGCGTCGAATTGAGAAGCGAAGACAACGATGCGCCCCGGGCCCGGCACCCCCTTCACTGCGGAGCGAGCAGGAGCCTCGGCGCCGTAGGGGCCACCGGGCTCGGGAATCTTGCCCTCCGCGGTCAGGCGCCTGAAAAGCGCCGCGTCCGCGCTCGAGGGGCCGAGGAAGCGAGAGTAGGTAGGCTCGGCTACTCCCACTCCTTCGAAAAGGCCCTTCCCCCTTGCGGTGCGCGGAGACGTCGCCATCTTCCCTTTGCGGTGCGCGGAGATCTTCTGGCCCTGCACGCAGCCGGTCAGACCAGAACACGGCCGGTCAGACCGCCCCGGACCCGGTCAAACCTTGAGCGACACCGGTCAGACCGCCCCGGCCGAGTCCGCGGCCGACCCCGCGCGACCCCGCGCCCGGCCGGTCAGACCGTGGGCAACCCCGGTCAGACCGCGGTCGGTCGACTCCGCGCGACCCCGCGCCCGGCCGGTCAGACCGCCGGCACACGCGGTCAGACCGCCCGACCCCGCACCAGCGCGAGCCCGCGGCCGACTCCGCCGTTTCCGAGCCCGCGCGACCCCGCGGCCAGCCTCGTTAGGTCACGGCGACGCGGGGTGGCCGGGGCGCGAGGCGCGGGGCGGCCGGGGCAGCGCGGGGTGGCCGGGCGGCGCGGGGTGGCCGGGGCGGCGCGGAGTGGCCGGGGCGGCGTGGCGCGGCGTCGGGGCCGGAGGAGCGCGGGCGAAGCATGGCGGCGGCGGCGTTGAGGTGGAGAAAGAGAGGGAGAGAGAGGAGGAGAGAGAGGGGCGGGGCGGGCTTTATAGCCGCCCCGCGGCAAATATCTTCGAGCTGAGTCATGGCGGCCGGTCAGACCGCTGCGCGCGCCGGTCAGACCGCCCCTACACCGGTCAGACCGCCCCATGAAGGGTGCCTGCAAACTCTCCTCTCTGGAGACTCCGTTGGAGAGGTTTTAGTAAAACGGCCGTAACTTTCTCATACGGAGTCCGTTTTAGGTCCACGACCACTCAAATCGAAGCTAACGACGACGTGCATCTGAAAATTCTACAGGTGTAAACACTTGTACCCATCTTGACCCTCAAAATTCGGCTTCTAAGTGGGACTTTTTGGCCCCGGAAGTTTCTTCGCCACTTTTTCCCGTTTTCCGGAGGGCATATCTCCTTCACCCGGACTCTGAATTGGGTGATTCTTGTTTCCCTGGTTGGCTTGAGTCGAGGACTTGCCTTCCACCTTGATCCCAGTGCTTTCGTCCGGGCGCCGAGCATTTTCGTCCGGGCGCCGATTTCAAAATCTTCGATTTCGGGCTGGGATTTCCACTAGTCGTTTCGTCGACTTTCTCGGAATTGGCTCAAAACTTCTGGAGGCGTAGAGTCGTGCCTCCCACTCACAGCCGTGAAAACCGCTCGACAATTGGAGCTGCCAAACTCCCCGCCCAACGCTGCCACTTTCCCGCCGCGGCAAGGAACCTGCGGTTTTCGCTACCACGGCGGCAGAGTAACAGCTAGCCTTGCCTCATCTATTTTGTACCAACGGTTCCAAGCTTTGAACACTCGGACCGCGCGCCGACCCCCTCAAGAATCGGTGCGCCGGTCCGGGCGTTCGTCACCCGATCGCCCGAATCGTCGAGGGGCTACTGTTGGAGTAGGGGTCCCCGCGCTAGCCCGTTTTTCAAAGCCTTCCGCATGTATTATCAGGGACCACACCGACACCGTCAAGAGCAGCCCCAGTCTTCGCCGTCATCGTGGACTACGTCAACACCGTCAAGGGCAACCTCGGCGTCCGTCATCGTCGAAGTCTACGTCGTCAATACCGCCAAGGGAAACCTCTCGTCACTAAGGGCAACCTCGACGTCATCGACATCCTCGACGTTCGTCATCATCGAAGTCTACATCGGCGACGCCGGATCAAGAGCTACACCGACATCGCCAACGATCGTCCCGGTGTTCGTCTCCGCCAAGGTCCACGCCGGCATCGTCACCGAAGATGTCAGAGAATATTCCCCGAAGATGCCCGGAATATTCTCCTAAAAATATCTTCTATGCACGGGAAATGACGACTACGCCCTTGTAAAAGTCCCTCTCATGTGAGGGCAAAATTGTAATCTCACCTTTTCGATCCTCCAACCCTATAAATACCCCCCCTAGGGGTAGAGAGGGGGAGAGAAACTTTGTAATCTTAGCACATTGCTTCAATAGAAGAGTAACTTTCACTTCGTCGTACACCAGAGGGGTTTCGCCTCCTCGTATACGGCTTGTGTTCCACCCTGTCGTACGTGTTTCGTTCCTCGGCTCGACGGACGTTTGGAAGGTCTTACTCGCTCGCACTCCTCGTGCACCACCGACGGTCCCTGTAGCCGTTCGGGGGTGCCATAAGTTTACTGTCTAGACTTGTATCTACGACAGTTATGCTAGATACCCCTAGAGTACGTGAAACAACATGGGGTGTAACTATACATAGTTGTAAGATAAAGTCCATATGAGAGAGTAAGAGATGTTGGGCATCGATGATAGCATGAGTAGATAGATATTCTTCAAGGTTAAGACCGCCACCAACCCTAAGTCCACCTTAGATCTGTTGTTCTAGTGAACTTTAGCTGCTACATAGAGCTTGGCAAGGCGACACCAATGAGCTCCACTTATTGTCATAGATGCTACCGTTGCTAGCTCTCCCAAAACCATCTCAAGCCAATACTCAACTATGAATATATTTGCCGTGTCCGAGGACGATCTATGTACTTACCATTGTGGTTGTTTTGTTGTCAAAGCCTGTCAGCACCAAGTCTTCATTCTTCTTTCTTGTGTATTCTCAAGTCCAAGCAACACAACAATATTGTTACTAGAGCCCAAGATCCCTCTCCCCCCTCCCCCAAGCCTCTAACAAGAGTGTCGGAGTCAAAACTAGATTGTTGCTGTGACACTAAAAAATATGGAGAGGCAAGGGGAGTAAGGTGGAAGAAATTAGGAAAAGAAGATAAAACAAAGGTCTCTCTGATATATTTGCTCATCTTTATTTTCTCTTCAACTGGTGAATGTTGTGTGAGCTTGCACCTTAGCATCTTTTATTATCCAACAACTAGTTATACTAGCGGTGCAAATGGATACGAGTTTAAAGGGTCTAGAAAGTAAAATGAGTTCAGGTATTGAACTGAAGGAAGCGAGCTTAACGAGTTTTAGTAATGTAATGTCCTCTTCTAGATATTATAAATAATATACAATCATTTTGTACACACGTTTATAGTAGTACAAAATGTTAGTCAATAAACTCGTTATAAAATATGGTTGGTGACTAATTACACCTAACCAAGGCACTAAAACACTATAATTTTGTAATAAGATTCCCCTACATTCTAGAACCAACTATTGAGATCTTAAAATGGTACTAAACTGGACACTTGCAGGAGCGCATATATATATATATATATATATATATATATATATAGACTACAAATTTGTCGTTGTTATTGCCCTTGATAATGAAAGAAGTCAATGGGAAGTAAAATATATATAGACTTATTATCTCAATCACTTCTATTAACTTGTGAGATAAATTTATGTTGTCTAACATTATTAGGCATATTAAACCATAAATGAGTACACGGTTGGCCCTACCAACTTACCCGTTTAATAGTCAAGTTTTTTAATCTCTTTTATACATTTGAAGACGTTATTCTTAGTAAGCATTCTACAATTTAGATTAGCACACAAGTCGATGATGCCCAAACTTAGATAAATTTGATAAATATTTAAAAGTTTATTTATTCGAAAACCCCGGACAATAACTGACTACTTAAAAGTTTACTGATTAAATTAAGAAAAATGATAATGTTTGGTTTATTATACGTTGAAATTTATACGCACGCACATCCACTGAAATATTTCTAGATCCATCACCGCTCGTATCTGCACCAAATTCGTATACAAGAATTAGCAGAGATGGGATGGTGACACATAAAATAGAACATGAAACCACCCGTGCCATCTACCTAGGAACCTACACCTATCAATCACACAAAACAAAAAAAGGACACTAAGCAATACCTCGCACCATAGTTACGAAAGCATACCAAGTCCCTTTGCCCATTGATCCCCAGATTAACGAATGCAACTAAGATTTGAACTGAAAATAGACTGGAACTTTGAGGTGGGAAGAACGAGGTCTGAACCTTACCACGAGTAATTCAGGCCGTCGCGCCACAACCTCAAGAAATCACCACCGTGTGCTCCGCACCAGAATCAGCAAGCACCTAAGATTTGGGGGTGAGGAGAAGAATTCGAGGTGGTCAGTCGCATTATTGTCAAAGGGGGCAGGGGTTTTAGTTTAGGTTTTTATTGGAAGGTGGTGAAATCTGGATTCTGTTGTTGTTAGGTTGGCAGCTTCCCCAAAACCCCATTTCCCTTCTTACTCAACTCTCCAAGATCTGCTTGTTGCCTCGCTGAGTGAAACGGAACCAATGGTACTATATGAAAGGTCTACTAGGTAAACTAATTCTTTTCCTATTTACAACTTATTCATATAAAATTTCTGGGATGTTTTAGTAACATGACCAAGAAAAAAATGCACAAATAATCGAAGCAAAACATCAAATACTTTCACTCCTCTACCCTTTTACTAAACCTTATATCCTCTTCATTTATCTGCCTCATCACTAACCGTATTGCAGATCAGTTAAATCATTTCTAGGAGCAGTCTGTCCACGTTTCCTCGAACTCCTCTTACTCTACCTAGCTCTGCCACACTCATCTCACCAGCTGTAGTAATGAAGCAAATATCTTGGTCATCCTCAAGTCTGCTCTCGACCACTCTTATTGCTTTTCTGCCTCCTGACCTAGCATGCGTAAATACGACCTGGTCGAGTAAAGAGCCTCAACCGTTCTAGATCCCTAACCATCATGTCACGACTCGCATCACTAGTTGGCATGCCCATGCTTTGGCAACCACATCTCTAGAGAGATCATGATCGTGCGCCCATTGTTTAATACGTCCTCTTTTAGGTCCTTACAACCAATGTAGTCTCTAATTATTGTGAAAACTTCTAATGTTTCAGATCATAGCTAATTTTAATAGACATGCATGATAGGCCACCTTTTTTTCATCTCTCTTTTCTTTGTCATTGTATGTTTATGCTTATTTCCCTTGCTTATATTAAGAAGTAACATGGTAATTCTAATCTCCTATCCTACATATGCAACAAATATGTAGCATATTTATTTCCATTGTCTTCTCTTTTATATATTGATTTCCATCCCAAGGTCCTCCCGTTGCATCAAGTCGGCTACATGTTTTTTCATCTCTATGTTTTCTAGCCTTAGGACATCTTTAGTATATTGAATAAAGCTTGATTCGAGGACTTTTCACATGATTACGGATAGTTTTATTCCTAAATTATCTATTTTTTAAAATTATAGTCATTTTTCTAAGTATTTGGATAAACATCCGACCATCATCATCCACACTATAGGGCATATATATAACTTGATCCAAAATTGCACACTTCTTTGCACTGTAATTTTAGATTTAATATTGTACGTACAATTCGAGGTGATTTAGATTTACGAAAATTTCAAACAACTAAGAACTAACAAAATCCTAAAAGGAAAAAAAAACAACCTTTCTCTCGACTCCTACCTTTTCTCTTTGACAGCCACGAACGCTTGGTGCTCAATGCTCCTTCAGCCAGAACAACTCTCGTGCTCTCTTTGGCCCCTTCCCTTCTCTCAACGGCAGCAAGCAGGGCGCGGACTTCGGTCGTGGCACGCTGATGCGACAGCGACGCGCGGACAGCTGAGACGACCATCGACGCGGCGGTGACTGCGGCGAGCTAGCGATGCGTCGTTGCGGCCGTCTCCGTTCGATCTACTCCCGCGGGATGCTCTTTCCCTGCTCCAAACCCATGCACGCTCCTCTTTTCCATTGGTTGAACCTACTTCACGTCTTCGTTTTTTGCATGGATGCATGCATCTGTTGCAAGGCTCTCCCTGCTTCCTTTCTTTTTCCCGTGCTGCCGCAAATCTTGTCCGCAGGTCTAGTCTAGCTGCCACTGGAGATCTTCTTTTTTTTAGAGGGATTGAAGACCTACTTTGATGCATCATCCATCCCACATCTTCCTCCGCTTTCTCTCGTAGGAAACAAACCGATTTCTTATAAGAGTTGTATCTACTACTTTAGATTTCTACAACCGACTTGATTCATCTATATCTATAGCATTATAATTTGCATCCACTAATCGACGGTGTAAATATTTTTAGCCCATGTAGATGAACATAGTAGCTTTTTTTCTATTATTTTAATAATATAATAGATATTATTAATTTTTACCAATAAATTAGTAATTCAATGGCTCAGTGTTAATCATTCAAATAGAACTAACCCGACGTGGAAGGAAATAACATTTATGAAGATTGAATTTGTTACTTAGGCCCTGTTTGGTTGGGCTATGGCTGTTGCAAAAGCGGCTGTTGGCTGGCTGTTTGGAGAAGTAGCTGTGGCTGTTGGCTATTGAGTCTATAAACGTGCGTGTTTGGTTCGGCTGTGGCTATTAGCTGTTGTATGAGGAAATACCTGAAATGCCCTTGGAATTGTGAGTGTATATTTTATAATTTCATGAATAAAAAATCACAAAAACCTCAAAAAATCAGAAAAAATTTAAAAAAAAGAAAAATTCTCTCTCTCTCTCTCTCTCTCTCTCTGCTGCCGCATCTCGGAGGCATGCTCTGGAGGTTCCGGACTGGAACCTCCGGGCTTCCCGGATCTGCTCCAACCGCGGCCTCCTCGCCTCCCGCTCCGGCAACCGCCGCCGGCTCCGGCTCCTCCCTCCCCTCGGCCTCCTCGCCGTCCCTCCACCTCGGCCTCCTCGCCCTCCCTCCCCTCGGTCCCGCCGTTGCCTCGCTCACAGCCGGCGACCCCGTCGACGTCCGCCTCTCCCTCGCCACCAACGCCCCGGCCCTCCCCGCTTTCTTTCTCTCTCGTCCTCGGCTCCGGCCTCCTCCTCCTCCTGCTCACCACTGCCGTGGCGCAAGCGGCGTCCCCCTTCCTTCCCATCGGCTATGGCCCTCACCAACTCCCTCACCATCTCCCTCCCCAACTCCGCCCTCCCCTTCCTTCCCATCGGCATCCTCGCCCCCTCCGACGGCATCCCTCCCCTCGGTCCCCACCGAGCGGTGCTGGAAAGGAGCGTCGGGGGAGACGGAGGCGGAGCACCGGCTGGATCCGTAGAGCCGTGGTCGGAGGAGGGCCGGTGGAGGCGCGCCAGGCGGTGGTCTCACGGGGCCAGTGGAGCCGCGGTCCGAGCAAGGGCCGGTGGAGGCGCGCTGGGCGGTGGTCTCACGGGGCCGGTGGAGCCGCGGTTCGAGCAAGGGCCGGTGGAGGCTCGCCGGCCAGAGCTAGGCGGGGAAGGTCGGATCCCGGTGGTGGAGAGGGGGATCGGGAGGACCGGCGGTGGTGGAGAAGGGGATCGGGAACAGCCGGAGAAGATAAGGGCATTTGCGTGTAATTTTGACGAAAATGAAGAGCAAACTTGCACCAATTTAACTGACCACTGCGGGAAGCTACTCCCGGCCGGCTTCCCGCAGTGGTCCGTTTAACACGTAACAGCCCAACGTGGCTTTTCCAAAAGCTAGCCCAAAAGCCGGCTGTTTGGTTGGGCTGGGGCTTTTTCCAATGGAAAGCCGCCCAGAAGCCCAACCAAACAGCCCCTTAGCAAAACTGAACAAGCGTTATTTGCGTTCACACTAGTACAGAAATAACCATTCCAAATGGTTGAAATGTTGCATCCCAAACGGTTTTATGAACTGTCACTAATTATCTGTTGCGGATGAGGGGGTCATATCCCAAACGGTTCTGTGGCCATTTGGGAAGAGAGGCACATCCCAAACGGTTAATACAGAAGAACCGAGTGGTTAATAAAGCAGAAGCGTGTGGGATGTCATCCACATCCCAAACGGTTAATAAAGCAGAAGCGTGTGGGATGTCATCCACATCCGAAAGGTTAATATATGTAAACCGTTTGGGATGTCTACCACATCCGAAACGGTTTAATATATGGAAACCGTTTCGGATGTGTAGTCGTCCCAAACGGTTTCCCTGTATTAACCGTTTCGGACGTGAATTTACAGCAGGAAGAAATAATTTGTTTTTTTGGCCAGCAACCTGCATATGCATCAGAATTTGAGTAGAATTCATATATATGATAACATTTCATCAAAATATCCAGCACATACCAGAACTGCACATTTTATTCACATAACCATCCATCCAAACATTAATCCATTGCAAAAATGCATCCACACTTGAATCAATTGCGAAATCCATTACAAGTACCAAAATGCATGACAAAATCCATTAGAAAG
The DNA here is from genome assembly GCA_019208055.1 of Stipa capillata. Classification (NCBI taxonomy): domain Eukaryota; kingdom Viridiplantae; phylum Streptophyta; class Magnoliopsida; order Poales; family Poaceae; genus Stipa; species Stipa capillata. The sequence continues at coordinate 432,888 of JAGXJF010001400.1, read as the reverse complement.
TATGAATTAACATCAGCTAAGGACGTGGAACGGTCCTTTTGGAGATAAGACTTTCACTTCAAAGAAGTAGGCGAATTGCCCTCGAATCTCTACGAGGTTGGGCTCCTTCATGGACTTTGATCCCATTGAAGAAAAAAGCTGCAGCTATTAAGTTAAATGTCGTAGCTACAGCTAAAATGGCTAGAAATACTAATAACTTAAGAGAAATTAACCTGCGTTATCCTGTTAACGTCTTTGATCTTCTTCGAAACAACGATGAGTTTCATCATGAAGTGGCAAACATAATAGGCACAAAGGTTGCTTCCTGCGGGTTGCTGGGCAACCTGGAAAAATTAAATCTCAGGCATATTAGTAATGGATAGAATTTTTGGGGAACTTAGATGATATCGGACAGTTATATACTTAATCAGGGAATACCTTAATTTCAAAATCGTGACACCAAGTCTTGGCATCTCCTAGCGCTGATCTCCCTCCACGAGCAACGGCGTCGAGTGCACTAAGTGATTACAAAATTTAAGCAAATAGCACAAGGAAGAAAGAATAGAACTAATTACGGACGAAGCGAAATGTGTTCTACCACCTGTCGATGAATTCGCGCATTGACGAGTAGTCATGAGGCTTCAAGGGATCAAGGTATGCTACCTTTTTATCTTTCAGCATGAAGACAATCAAGATCCAATGAAAGCTGCCAAAGTTTTTCTCCCCGATCACAACTCATGCAGCCCATGTCGTATAAAGTATAAATATGTGAAGTATAGTGTATAACTTACAACTCATTGTATGGAAGCATTATGAAGTTTTTGTCCTGATGAGTCGTCAATGCGTGTACCAGGTATTTGTGGACGAGCTTAGGGTTACCGACGATGCTTTGTGCAGAGACCAACTGTGGGTCGATGAAACCCACCGGCTGTTTCCTTACTTTACATTCATCGAGAATGTGCCTAAGTATTGAAAGTAAGAGTTAATATGTATGCATTTAGCGGCATAATGCTTGAATGGACACAATGATAGTGAAATACTTACAATGTAAAGCATCTCATAAGGGAGGCGTCGATTTCTCGAAGGTTGAAGAGGAGGAACAAGTCCTTAAAGCCTACCGTGCAATCACCCGCTTCGTGGAGGAAGTGCTCCGGCTTGAAATACACAGGTATACTAACTTGTCTTGCTGCGCCCTTCCTGTTGGAGACGTCCATGTAGTACTTATGAAATTTCTGGCAAATCAAACCTGCACGCGCGAGTTGTTCTTGTCCCAGCAACGGTTGGCCATGCATATTTCGGGGCTACGTCCAGGGGAGGGAACATTCTGTTGAACTCCTCATCGGTTAGCATGTTCGGATCCTTGGTAATCAATTTTGCTTTGCCCTTTCCTTTGCCCTTCGTCGAGGCCCTTGCGCCGGTCTTTTTGGCTGTAACCCTCACCGGGGGGGGTGCCGGTAGATCAAACTTGTGAGCGAACTTGGAAGGTAGCACCGGTGGTGCTGATAGCTGCAGCAGCTCTTTGATGTTGGCATGTGGCTCTACATGCACAAGAGTGGGTTCATCAGTCCTCGGTGGCTGTGCTGCTAGCTGCATCTGATCTTGGATGTTGGCAGGTGGCTCGACAAGCATACTACAGGGTTCATCAGGCCTCGCTAGGGGTACTGACAGCTGTACCTGCTCTTGGATGTTGGCAAGTGGCTGGACATGCAGCCTCGGTGACACCGGTACTGCGTCCTCCAAGACTATGTCCTTCTTGGGCCACTGGATGAATGACCCAATTACGTCTCCTAAAGTCTACATGTCGTCATCCGTGCTTGCATGGAATAGCGGGACTCGCATGAATTTAGGGTCAACACTGTCGACGGTGCACCTAGCAAAACCTGCCGCCATCGCCACACCGTGTATTGTACCCCCTTGAGCGGGCGGATACACCATCCCGGAAGCAGCCTCTAAATTAAAGGAAAACCCAATTGGGCTATAATCACTTGGAGCTTGCACTTCTTCGGCTTGCTGATGCCATCAACTGCACACATTGCGTTAGTATCATCGAGACATTCAGGGCCGGCTGATGCGTAGCTACTTCGACGGCCACCGGGGCTGGGGTGTCAAGACTTTCTTGTTGTGATCTCAACCTTTCCTTCATGGCATCCCTCTCCTGTGTCAACCTAGCCTCGAGCATCTGTTCAAACTCGGGCATAAGTATTTGACGGAGCTCAGATTTCATCCGCTCACTTTTGCGATCCGCTTTGGCTCTTTTCCATTCTTGTCTCGACTGTTCATCGAGTGGGAATGCCTTGCTATGTCTGACTAGGAGCCCTTGACCACAAGTACGGCCCGAGTGCTCCTTCATTCCCAAACTGGCTGTGAGAATGTCATCAGCCCTAACGGAGTGGAAAGAGCCTTGGGAAGTTTGAACACTCAGCTCCTTCTGCATAGGGCAATAGATGATACATAAGTAATCATTATGTTATTAATTTACATACTATTAACTCGGATGACCAGGTTTATGATAGGTTATCGATCGTACCAGGTGTTGATAAACTTCTTGGTCCGCGGGGTTTTGGAAGGTTGTTTGACCTGAAGAGCTGGTAGTAGACCTCCCTCTACACCAGTATTGAGCGCGCTCCATCTCGACATCAGCAAATGGTGGATTGGTGCCCCAAAGGCGTGCTTCTTCATCCTCCTTCTCCCACTATCTCTTTTTGCCATAGTATCCTGTCGTGCCCATTCTGTGCGGGTGTTTGTTCTTTACCACTAAAGCCTTGTGTTCTTCACTTTTGCGACGAAATTCAGATGTCGTCTTCATCTCCACAAATTTATCCCAGTCTTCAGGTGTAATCATCGGGTAAGGGCCGAAGGGCTGCTTTTGTTCCTGGACAAATTTCTTGTTCAACACATGTTTCCAATTCTTCCACGAACCGCAAGCCTTCAGCTCCGCAGCTCGTCGCACATCATTGACCCATCTCTCGGGCACCATGAAAGATTCCATTATCTCGTCCACTAATAATCTGCGTTCGTCCTTGGTTACTTGCTTCCAGTCACTTAATAGGATGCTGACCCGACCCCTCGTGACCACCCCGCATATGGTCCTAACTTTTTCATAGTTTTTTCTGGTTCTATAGGAGCCCCAGATTCCTCGTGGATGGCCTGCACTTCGAAGCGTCCCTTCGGCTTCATTGAGAGTTTTCTAGGACGGTGCAATGATTTTGCCGAGGAGTCAGACGGTGCTCTCAGCGATGTCTGTTCAATAGGACCTCCAGCCGTTGTCTGCTCATCGGACCTCCTCGGAGAGGCATTATCGGACGACATCTAGTGAATCAAGTTATGTTAAAATAGCAGTGTACCAAAATATCCATAAGCACATATTCTAATACTGCTAGAACCAAACATGCAGGAGTCCACATGTTTAAATGCTGTAAGAAAAATAAACATGGCAATGCAGCTCAGGAAACCTAATGAACCATAATACCACTGCTCTGATTCCAATCAGTCATATAATACCTAATAACCGAGATTAACTATTCCAGCAGTACCACCAGCAGAGCTGTTCATGAGCCCACATTGACCATCTTACTAGGACAGTGGGCGATGGAGTGGAGGGCAACCGACCTGCTAGGAGGGCGTTCACGTCGGCGCTCGGGGCGGGGGAGGCGGTCCTCGGAAATGGAGACGATGATGACGGCGCTCGGTCGTGTAGGGGCGGGCGATCGACGACGGCGAGGGGCGGTCGGTCCTCGGGGCGTGCGCCGGGAAGGAGCTCCAAGGGGGCCGGCGGCTTGAGCCCGGGGGCAGATGTTGAAGACGTCGACGTTGGGTGCGGGAAAGCGGCAGCGGATTGCGTCGGGCCCAGGAGGCGGCGGCGGTAGGGGTGGCGGCGAGGGCAATGCCGCCGATTAGGGCTCGGGCTTGGGAGGCGTCGGCGGGGTGCGTCGGGCTCGGGATGAGGGGCCGACGTCGGTGCGAGTCGGGAGGCGGCAGTCGCGCTAGGGCTCGGGTCGGGAATAAGATCGCTCAGAATATGAGGGAGGGGCCGCGCGCTAGGGAATTTTAAGGGACGCACATCCCAAACGGTTTTGATGTCTTAACCGTTTGGGATATGGTACACATCTGAAACGGTTTTGACGTAAAAACCGTTTCAGATGTGGTACACATCCCAAATAGTTTTTGTGTCTTGACCATTTGGGATGTGAATTTTCAGCAGGATTAAATATTTTTTTTAGGCCAGCAGCCTACATATGCATCAGAATTCACAAGATATCGTACAGACCATAACATTTCATCAGATTATCCAGCACATAGCAACTGAGTTCATTCATTTCCACAAATATATACTACATTAAATTATTTCCACAAATATGTACTGCATTGATTCATTTCCACAAATATGTACTGCATTGATTCATTTCCACAAATATGTACTGCATTGATTTATTTCCAAACCTAACTCCAAAAATTACATATGTAGCATTCGTTGATTAATTACTCATTCCACTAGCTTATTTCCTTTGAACACTAGCCATTCGGAGTGATCTTCACATACGTAGCATGTTTCTTCAAGTTGTTCTTCCTCGATCCTTATGCGGTCTCCAATAGGTGGCAAGTCGTCGAATTGGTTGTATTCATCCTCGTCAACCACATTCTCAACTCCGATGATCCTCCTTTTCCCACACAGCATCATGTGCTGCTTCTTATGTGCGAGGTCTTTTACGTAGAAGACTTGGGTAACTTGGGTGGCAAGTACGAAGGGTTCGCTTTTGTATGCGGCTCGGTTGAGGTCGACGTACGTGACGCCGTACTTATCAACCTTCACATGTTTCAGATTGACCCATTGACACCGGAACAAAGGAATCTTGAAAAACACATAATCAAGCTCCCAAATCTTCTCGATTATCCCGTAATAGAATTCTTTGTTCCCAGATGTATCTCGGGCTTCTATGCAGACAGAGCTATTCTGGTATATGCTCTTCGCATCTTGGGCCTTTGTGTAGAATGTGTACCCATTTATATCGTATCCTTGCCAAGTTTGAACTGTAAATGTAGGCAGTTTAGCCAACCAGGTCAGCGTGTCGGTTGAGGAGCCCCCGATGATTCGCTTCTTAATCCATTGGTTGAATATCTTGTTGTGCTCTTTCATCCTCCAAGCATCTGTCGCTTTCGGATACTCCTCCCTTAGCTTTGCCAGATGTTCTACAATATAAGGGGACACTAAGGTCATTTGTTGCAAGACGGTGAAATGGGCTATAGCATGTGCTTCCGCATCAGGGGTGATTGCTTTCCTTCTTAAGGTCCCGATTCTGCCAAGTCTCCCCTCATGGTGAGACCGAGGCACACCAATCGGCTGTGCTTCAGCCATGTAGTTGATGCAGAACTCGACAACCTCCTCTGAAGTATAACCTTCGACGATACTGCCCTCTGGACGATTTCGGTTCTGAACATAGTGCTTCAGAATTCCCATGAAATGCTCAAACGGATACATGCTTCGTAGAAACACCAGGCCGCACATCTGTATCTCGTGCATGAGGTGAGTAATGAGATGGACCATGATATCAGAGAACGATGGCGGGAAGTACATCTCAAGTTGACAAAGAGTCTTGACCACCTCGTCTTGCAAATCACCTAGTGAAAGGGGATCTATGACCTTCCGAGATATTGTGTTAAAGAAACGACATAACCTCATTAGTGCTTCTCGGACATCAATAGGTAGAATATTTCTGATACCCACTGGGAGCATCTGTGTCATCATGACATAGCAATCATGAGACTTCATGCCAATTAACTTCAAGTCTGCCATGGAAACAAGATTCTTTATGTTCGCGGAGTAACCGGACGGAATTTTAACGGTACACAAGAACTCGCACAGCTCAATTCTCTCGTCCTTCAATAAAGTGTAGCAAGCAGGGGGAGGTACGTCCGGCCTTTATCGGTCTTTACTGGTGTTAACTCAGGTCTGATGCCCATATGGACCAAGTCCATTCGTGCCTTAACGCCATCCTTTGTTTTGTCACGGATGTTCAGTAACATACCAAGCATGATGTCACATACATTCTTCTCTACGTGCATGACATCTATGTAGTGACGTACTTCTTGATCCTTCCAATAAGGTAGCTCCCAAAATATTGATCTCTTCTTCCAGATGCTCTTCTCACCAGGCCGCTTTTTCGATTTAGGCCCCTTGCCAAGCACAACTTCAATGTCCTTCACCATGTCATAGATCTCTGTCCCAGTAAAAGGCATTGGTTTCGCACCGTGTTTTGTCTTCCCGTCGAATTGATTCTTCATGCTACGGTATGGGTGGTTTCTTCTCAAGAATCTTCGGTGACACATGTATACGGTTTTACATGAGTGCTTCAGCCACACGCCCGCGGTATCTTCCAAGCATGTCACGCAGGCTTTGGCTCCCTTTGTAGTCTACCCTGAGCAGTTACCATATGCAGGATAATCGTGGATGGTAAGGAACAACAGCCCACGTAGATCGAAGTACTCTTTTCTGTACGCATCCCATACCTTTACCCCCCCTCATCCTTCCAGAGAGTTTGTAGTTCTTTAATCAGTAGTCTGAACTAAACGTCGATGTCGTTTCCAGGTTGCTTTGGCCCCTGGATAAGTATCGCCATCATGATGTACTTCCGCTTCATACACAACCAAGGAGGAAGGTTGTACATGCACAGAAAAACGGGCCAAGTGCTGTGTCTGCTGCTCATACTGCCGAACGGATTCATTCCATCGGTACTCAATCCAAACCTTACATTCCTCGGGTCCGCACCGAAGGATGGGTACTTCCTATCGATGTTTCTCCACTGGGCCGCATCTGCGGGGTGTCTCATCATTCCATCGCTCTTACGACCCTCGGCATGCCAACGCATCAACTTTGCCTCCTTCGGGTTCGCAAACAACCTCTTCAAACGAGGAATTATAGGTAGATACCATGCAACCTTGTAAGGAACTCCTTTCGTCACCTCAGCGCATTCCTCGTCCTTGTCCAGACCACCCTTACGCTTGTATCGAGGTGCTTTGCAGACCGGACATGATAACAAGTCCGCATACTCTTTGCGGTACAGGATACAGTCGTTCCGACAAGTATGTATTCTTTCAACCTCTATTCTCAAGGGACAAATAACCTTCTTGCATTTGTACGTTGTTTTGGACAACTCACTACCCTCTGGTAGCATGTTGGCGAACAGACCTAACATTGCCGTGAAGCTCTTGTCGAACCATCTGCTACTTGCCTTCAATTTCAGAAGTTCAAGTATGGATGACAACCTGGTGTATTTTGCCTTGCAGCCCGAATACAAATATTTCTGAGAGTCCTCTAACATGCCAATGAATTGTTTATACCCTTCGTCATTATAGTTCCCCTCTACATCACGCAGCATGTCATCTAGATCAGGCATAGTATCCGCGTTATCCGACATCACATCATCGGAAGCACAATCGTCAACATCTGGCTGATCATCATTGACTGTGTTTGGCGTATCGTACAAATCGGTGTCATTGATGTTATTATTATCTTCATGTGTGATCGCCTCTTCACCGTGCTTGCTCCAACATTTATATTCTTCCTTGAAACCCCTTCGAATCAAGTGTGTTTCAATCTGCTTAAGGTTCTGCCACTGCCTAGTATTATCGCAATCAACGCATGGACAAAAAATCCACTCTTCCCCCTTATTGTGCATATCCACCACGGCAGCTTTTAAGAAACCAACGATGCCTTGGATGTACGCTTGGCTAACATGGCTCTCGTTGTATATCCACCCTCGATTCATCTATGTATGTTCACATATGAAGAATTAATGAGTGATCTGTCACACTACATAATTAAAACTTGACTTGTTCCAAACAATACAAGATATATAACAATAGAAATGCAATTACTAATCTTTAAGAACCAACAACAAATATGTCTTCTAAAAGTATGCAATGTCCGATTGCCTTAAATTAGCCACCCAAATCGCCAACAAATCGCCCGTCAACCGGATAGCCAACACTTATGTCGGGCTTCCAAATCTGTCTGGTTGGCCGAGATATTTATTGGGCTAATCATCCCAAACGGTTCAAAAAATAGAGCCGTCACGGATAAGTAAGTCATCCCAAACGGCTCTGTTTCACGAACCGTTTGGGATTACATCGCAGACGGTTCAAATTTTTAAAACGTCGTGGATGTAATATCGTCCCTTTCGGCCTACTTATCCCAAATGGCTAGAAACTAGAACCGTTTGGGATGTGCGCGCTGTGGAATTTTAAAAGACGCACATCCCAAACAGCTTTTCTGTATTAACTGTTTCGGATGTGAATTTCCAGCATAATATATTTAGGCGGTAAACTGACTGTGCCCATTCGTCTCTTCGATCATCTTCTTTGTTGCTTCATCTTCCCGCCGCTTCGCTCCCTCCGCATCAATACTCGATCCACCTCCGCCTCTGCCCAATCCATTCCCTCCTACTGCTTTTCTCCTCCGCCATGGCCAGTCTGCCGCCGTCATCAGCGCCACTATTAGTCCCGTCGCCCTTTGCAGGTCCTCTGTCGCTGATTAGTTGGCCATCCACCACCACCAACTACTCGTCCGATGAGGACTCGCCAATGGTGGTCTCCTCCGACGACGATTGGATGCTACCGACCTCCTCCGTCGATGATTGGATGGCCGACGATGATTCGATGCCAGGCGCAGAGGACGATGCGTACGAGGCCAACCATGAGGAGGAGGACGACGACGCAGCGGACGAGGATGAGGACAACGGCGACGATGACAATGAGGAGGACGACGGCAGCGACAACAACGAGTAGCACGACGCTACCGCTGCCCGAAAGGGTTACTGTACCGACGACTGCTGGGAGCACACCGACGAGGACGAGGACGTTTGCTGGGAGCACATGGACGAGGATGACGACGACCTCGACGTCTTCGACAACGGAGGCGACTACGACGCGGCCTCCACGGCGACGACGGCACGATCGGGCCCGCCCAGGAAGAGGCGTAGGCTTTATTACATAATTAATTAGTCTACTAATTACTACTATGTAATTATTACTGCTACTTCGTAATATATATATGTTCAAATATATGTTTGATCTCTGCCTTATGTCCAAACATCACAAATATATGTTCTATTGTGTTCCTCCCATTCATAAGAGACTGGTAGTTGTCACCGGAAGCAGGTGAAAGTCGTGAGTTGTTCGTTCGATCTTTGCCTATCAAAAATAGAGCCATCACGGATAAGTACATTGTTGGGGAAGGGGTCCCCGCGCTACCCGGTTTTCGACGCGTTTTCCGCACTTAGGGGAAATCGATGAATCTCCAACCTCGTCGCGATGCCAAGACCGCTCGGTGCCAACTCCACGACAACGCCAACCTCGTCGCGGCATCAAGATCGCGCGATGCCAAGACTGCGACGACACCAACCTCGTCACGACACCAACACTGCTCAAAGACGAGACCGTGACGGCAACAAGTCCGAGCATGACGGGCGGGACCCCCGGAATATTCCCGGAATATTCTCCAAGGAAAAGACCTACGCGCCCCTGGGGGCGTTAGTGCATCTAGGGGCATAATTGTAAAACGCCTGAGGGCATCCCTGTAATCTCCCCTACCCCTCCTTTTTCCCTATAAATAGAGGGACACCCCTCCCATTTGGGGGGTCCAGAAATTCCGAAATCACTAGTTGGCTTGCTCCTCCACTCCTCCGGTTTGCGACCTCGCCGCGAGTTCGAGCGTCCTCGCACCGTGCGACCCGCGTGCGCGACTGCGGTGTCTCCGCGACGTAGTTTCCCGGGCAACCCTCGTAGGTCCATGTAGCCATACGGGGGTGCCACAAGTTCACTGTCTAGCCTCGTTGCTACGACAGTTGGCGCCGTCTGTGGGAAGCTAGCAAGAAGCCGTGTGACGAAGACTGCAGTCGCCGCCGGGAGCGCGAAGACGCCATCGTCAACCCGCAGGACGATCGAGCTATTCCACCTAAGAAGTGAGGAAGGACGAAGTGGAAGACCACGGCCACCACCGCAACGGACACGAGAGCAACGACCTGAAGAACGGCACGTGCCGGTGTCACAGCGTCCAGCTCGAATCTCCGTCACGGAGTCGACCTCGCCCCTCCGTCGCAATGTCGACCTCTACGGTCCGCCGCGGCAGGGACTTCGTCACTCCGTCACGGAGTTGACCTCGCCCCTCCGTCGCGGTGTCGACCTCTACGGTCCGCCGCGGCATCGACTTCGGCACTCCTTCATGGAGTCGGCTTCGGCACTCCGCTGCGTTGTCCTCCGTCACGGAGTTGACCTCGCGTCTCCGTCGTGGTGTCGACCCCTACGGTCCACCGCGGCATCGACTTCGGTACTCCTTCACGGAGTCAACTTCGGCACTCCGTCGCGGTATCGACCTCTACGGTCCACCGCGATGTCGACTTCGGCACTCCGTCGCGGTGTCGACCTCTACAGTCCGCCACGGCGTCGACTTCGTCACTCCGTCACAGAGTTGACCTCGCCCCTCCGTCGCGGTGTCGACCTCTACGGTCCGCCGCGGCGTCGACTTCGGCACTCCTTCATGGAGTCGGCTTCGGCACTCCGCTGCGTTGTCTCCGTCACGGAGTTGACCTCGGCGTCTCCGTCGCGGTGTCGACCTCTACGGTCCACCGCGGCATCGACTTCGGCACTCCGTCACGGAGTCGACCTCGCCCCTCCGTCGTGGTGTCGACCTCTACGGTCCACCGCGGTGTAGACTTCGGCACTCCGTCACGGAGTCGACCTCGCGTCTCCGTCGCGGCGTCAACCTCTACGGCCCACCGCGGCGTCGACTTCGGCACTCCGTCACAGAGTCAACCTCGCGTCTCCATCGCGGCATCGACCTCTACAGTCCGCCGTGGTGTCGACTTCGGCGCTCTGTCACGGAGTCGACCTCGTCCCTTCGTCGTGACACTGACCTCGACAGCGGGTCACGACGTCGACTTCGGCACTCCGTCGTGCCATCGACACCGCTCGACACGTGGCCGCCCACCTGCTGGCTTGCTCCTTTGGCACCCAAGCTTGGGAACAACATGCAAGGGGCTCATCTTCAGCATCATCACCCTAAACCTCCTCGTGTGCGCTGGGAAGCCTCATCTCCCCCGCACGAGTCGAGTCAAAAGCCTCCTCGTGTTGGCCGGGAGGAACTACCTCCCCCCCGCGCGAGTCGAGCACCTAAACCTCCTCGTGTGCGCTAGGAAGCCTCATCTCCCCCGCACGAGTCGAGTCGAAAGCCTCCTCGTGTTGGCCGGGAGGAACTACCTCCCCCGCGCGAGTCGAGCACTTGAACCTCCTCGTGTGCGCCGGGAAGCCCCATCTCTCCCGCACGACGTTGAGCAAAAAGCCTCCTCACGTTGGCCGGGAAGAACCATCTCCCCCGCGTGAGTCGAGCACTTGAATCTCCTCGTGTGCGCTGGGAAGCCCCATCTCCCCCGCACGAGTCGAGCACAAAGCCTCCTCGCGTTGGCTGGGAGCAACTCCCCCACGTGAGCGAGCACCCAAACCTCCTCGTGTGCGTCGGGATGCAGCCCGTCCCCCGCACGAGTCAAGTAAAAGGCCTCCTCGCATTGGCTGGGAAGAAACATCTCCCCCATGCGAGTCGAGTATTGTCGCTCCCCCGCATGAGCCGTCTTGCAAGCCAAGAAAGGCCCGATGCACACGTCGCCGTGCGCCTATCTCTAAGTGTTTCGCTTCGTTTTTGGGCAAGGACCCGGTACGCACGTTGCCGCGTGTCAATCCCTTCTTGCAGTAAGTACCTAACTATTTGATACAGGAAGAAAGCTTAAGGCTAGAAGATGACTACTCGCGCTACCCGCCACGCCGAGGGACGCGAAGTTTTTTCGATTGGGAGGCAAGGTACGCGGTACCATTCTCAACATCGCAAGGGGACTATGCCACCATGCAAGGTACCAAGTACCACGCACGACATCGCAAGGGGACTACGCCACCATGCAAGGTACCAAGTACCACGTACGACATCGCAAGGGACTACGCCACCGGGGTACCCACGGGCAAGCAGCAATGTCGCGACATCGACTCCTCGATGTGTCGTCGCGGCGTCTCCGTCAAGCTTGGAGCTCCGTCACAGCGTCGACCGCGGCACTCCACCGTTGCGGTATCCGACGCAGCATCCAGAGTGGCGCTCCATCGCCGCGTCAACCTCGGCGCTGCATTGTTGCGCTCCGTCGCAGCGTCTGCGTCGACCTTGCCGCTCCGTCGTGGCATCAACACGGCGCTCCGTCGCGACGTCAACCTCGGCGCTCCATTGTGGCACTCCGTCGTGGCATCTCCATCGCGGCATCAACCTCGGCACTCCGTCGCGGCGTCGACCTCGGCGCTCCGTCGCGGCATCTCCATCGCGGCATCTCCGTCGTGGCACCTCCGTCGCGGCGTCGACCCCAGCGCTCCGTCTCGGCGCTCCGTCGCGGCATCTCCGTCGTGGCGTCAACCCCGGCGCCCCATCGCGGCGTCGACCTCGGCGCTCTGTCGCAGCGTCGAGCTCGGCACTCTGTCGTGTCATCTCCGTCGCGGCGTCGACCTCGACGCTCCGTCGCGGCGTCGACCTCGGCGCTCCAACACGGCGCTTCGTCAAACTCGGTGCTCCGTCTTGGCGCTCCGTCGTGGCATCTCCATCGCGGCATCAACCTCGGCGCTCCGTCGCGGCGTCGACCTCGGCGCTCCGTCGCGGCATCTCCATCACGGCGTCTCCGTCGTGCCACCTCCGTCGCGGCGTCGACCCCAGCGCTCCGTCGCGGCGTCGACCTCGGCGCTCCGTCGCGGCATCTCCGTCGTGGCGTCAACCCCGGCACCCCGTCGCGGCGTCGACCTCGGCGCTCTGTCGCAGCGTCGAGCTCGGCACTCTGTCGTGTCATCTCCGTCGCGGCGTCGACCTCGACGCTCCGTCGCGGCGTCGACCTCGGCGCTCCAACACGGTGCTTCGTCGAACTCGGTGCTCCGTCTTGGCGCTCCGTCGTGGCATCTCCATCGCGGCATCAACCTCGGCGCTCCGTCGCGGCGTCGACCTCGGCGCTCCGTCGCAGCATCTCCATCACGGCGTCTCCATCGTGGCACCTCCGTCGCGGCGTCGACCCCAGCGCTCCGTCGCGGCGTCGACCTCGGGCGCTCCGTCGCGGCATCTCCGTCATGGCGTCAACCCCGGCGCCCCGTCGCGGCGTCGACCTCGGCGCTCTGTCGCAGCGTCGAGCTCGGCACTCTGTCGTGTCATCTCCGTCGCGGCGTCGACCTCGACGCTCCGTCGCGGCGTCGACCTCGGCGCTCCAACACGGCGCTTCGTCGAACTCGGTGCTCCGTCTTGGCGCTCCGTCGTGGCATCTCCATCGCGGTATCAACCTCGGCGCTCCGTCGCGGCGTCGACCTCGGCGCTCCGTCGCGGCATCTCCATCACGGCGTCTCCGTCGTGGCACCTCCGTCGCGGCATCGACCCCGGCGCTCCGTCGGGGCATCTCCATCGCGGCATCAACCTCGGCGCTCCGTCGCGGAGTCGACCTCGGCGCTCCAACACGGCGCTTCGTCGAACTCGGTGCTCCGTCTTGGCGCTCCGTCGTGGCACCTCCGTCGCGGCGTCGACCCCAGCGCTCCGTCGCGGCGTCGACCTCGGCGCTCCGTCGCGGCATCTCCGTCGTGGCGTCAACCCCAGCGCCCCGTCGCGGTGTCAACCTCGGCGCTCTGTCGCAGCGTCGAGCTCGGCACTCCGTCGTGTCATCTCCGTCGCGGCGTCGACCTTGACGCTCCGTCGCGGCGTCGACCTCGGCGCTCCAACACGGCGCTTCGTCGAACTCGGTGCTCCGTCTTGGCACTCCGTCGTGGCATCTCCGTCGTGGCGTCGACCCCGGCGCCCCGTCGCGGCGTCGACCTCGGCGCTCTGTCGCAGCGTCGAGCTCGGCACTCCGTCGTGTCATCTCCGTCGCGGCGTCGACCCCGACGCTCCGTCGCGGCGTCGACCTCGGCGCTTCAACACGGCGCTCCGTCGAACTCGGTGCTCCGTCTTGGCGCTCCGTCGTGGTGTCTCCATCGTTGCGTCCAACGCGGCGACCAGCGTGGCGCTCCAGCACGTTATCGACCGCGGTGCTCCATCGCGTCGCCTCTCCCCTCGCGGCCCAAACAGGAGGCCTCGCCAGCACGCCCTCCACGTCACCCCGGGGTGTCATGGGGGTCTTGAGTGAACGGGACCACGGTAGATGCGACGCGGTCGCTGCGACGGGTCCCGTCACTATCTCCTCGCCAGTCGGTTCCGGATATCACAAGTCAAAGTGAGGCAAAAGCTGTCGAACCTGCTGAGTCCCTGCAAAAAAAAAGGGGGGAGAACCGAGGAAACAAGGGAAGTCATCTGGTGAAACACATCATGTCCAGAGGTTGAGGCATATATGAATACCGAGTCACCACGGCATTTACAAACATGACATCGTCAATCACGCTAAAGGGATGAGCACAGCGACGAGGACACATACGCGCGGCGTTGACAAGGCTACGTCGCTCAGCTCAACTTAGACAAACATGGCAAAAAGCAAGAAAAAGAGAGGGAACGCCCCCATATGCGATGATAGGCATCTCCTACATTAGCTACCCTGGGGATGGCAGCTATCCGCCTGCAAAGCACAAACGTCGAGTCTGTCTCATGCACGGCAAACGAAGAAAGCTGTAACCAGTCCATCCATTTTTTACTCTACACAAGCCCTTGTATCATGCCGCGGAAGGAAATACAAAACATATGCGTGGAAACAGTAACAGTCCATTGTTCTAACATATAAATACGCGACAGAAGTGAAGAGGGTATCCGATTTGCAAGTCACTGCAAGAAAGCATGGAAGAATGTGGGAGCAAGAGAAGTTATCTTGCGTGAAACAGCCACATCTGATGCTAAAAACAACACACAGCAGCTTCGCATAGGGAGTAAGGCGGTGAGGAAAGCTAATAATGGTGTGCTCAGTTGAGGACAAAAGAAGCAATCAGCGTCAGCTTAACAACTCCCTCGACACTAAAATTATTTATACCAAGGAGACCTCTGGCTCTACATACATGATCGGGCTGTCAAATTCCAAAGATATCATGCAACATTGTTTGTCAGACTGACTGATGCTCACAAGGAGATAAAATGCACGAAGACCATTTCATCATGAACAGGCTACGGTAGTATTGTTGCAACAGTTGTGCATTCAACTCCTACCAAAATTTCTCACAAATTGAACTTAGAAACGTGGCTATACAAGCATGTAACCTGAGCATCGGGCCCATGACAGAATTGAGAAAAAGATGATAAACAGCGTCGCGTACACACAAACGTTCATCTCATACAGGCAATCCCAGACACGCGTCAAAACCCTCCCCTTACGCCACACTGCTGCTACGACTGCCATAGCCCGATGCCTCATACTTCACAGCCCCACAGCAAGCAGATGATACGAACGACAATATGCGCGGGCAGAATGGTCACCCTTGAAGCGAAGGAACGGCGACGTGGGGCTCCCGAGACCACGGAAGCAATGGCAGCCCCTCCTCTGCTGCGGTACATGGAGTCGGGCCCGGCCCCGTGGGCTCGTGCAGCGGTGACAAGCGGCGGCGGCCCAGTCGTCCGGCGGCACTGGCAGCAGGAGGCGCGCAGCGGCGTCTCGGCCAAGCGGACGCAGCACGCGGCGCGCGGCGTCGTGGCTCGGGGCGGCGACGGCCCGGTCGGCCGGGAGAGCAGGCCGTGGCGGCGCGGCCTCCCTGCAGCGGCCCAGTGGCGGCTGCTCTCGGGAGAGACGCGGCGGACCCCGGGGGGGCGGCGGCAGGCGGCGTCGCGGCTCCCCACGGGGCGGCGGCAGGCGGCGTCGGGGGACCCCGCAAGGCGGGCGGCAGGCGGCGCCGAGGCTCCCCGCAAGGCGACGAGCGGCGGCGGTCGAGGAGAGCTCGGCGGCGGCAGGCTCAAGCGCGGCGAGCCAGGCGGGGGAGCGCCTCGGGGTTGGGGGTGGAAAGCAAGGCGGCGGCGGCGCACGGCGGGGGCCCAGCGGCTTGAGCGGCGCGGCGGCACAAGACGACGGCGGCACAGGGGGCGACGGAGCGGCGGTAGGCTGGCCGGGGTGGCGCCGCTAGGCGGCGGCGGCCCTGGCACGGCGAAGGAGCGGCGGCGCGGCGCCCGGCTCGGAGAAGCAAGGAGCGGCGGCGGCGCTGTGAAGAAATGAGAAAGGGGAGAAAGAGAGGATGCGGCGGCGCTGTGGAGAAATGAGAAAGGGGAGAGAGAGGAGGATGCGGCGGGTTGGGGAGTTGCTTTTATGGGGCACCCCTCAACCCTAACGGCAGCATGGGCCACAGCCCGATCCGGCCCAGGGAGGAGGAGCTTGCACCGGCCGGTTGGAGCACAGAAAAAAAGAAAAAAGAAAAAGAAAAAGGGGGGAAGAAAAAGAAGAGATAAAAAAATATATATATGTTAGACTGAGGGATTTTCTCTAAATCTTTGGTTTTACCGCGAAATCGCTGGCGCTCGTGTTCCGTGACCCCGGGAAGGTCACAGCAACTCAGAGCTCGTCGGTCCGGTCAGCGCGCCGACCCCGTCAGAATCGGTGCGCCGGCCCGGACGGGCGCTGGTTAACCGCCCGCACCGGCGAGGGAGTACATTGTTGGGGAAGGGGTCCCCGCGCTACCCGGTTTTCGACGTGTTTTCCGCACTTAGGGGAAATCGATGAATCTCCAACCTCGTCGCGATGCCAAGACCGCTCGGTGCCAACTCCGCGACAACGCCAACCTCGTCGCGGCATCAAGATCGCGCGACGCCAAGACCGCGACGACACCAACCTCGTCACGACACCAACACCGCTCAAAGACGAGACCGTGACGGCAACAAGTCCGAGCATGACGGGCGGGGACCCCCGGAATATTCCCGGAATATTCTCGAAGGAAAAGACCTACGCGCCCCTGGGGGCGTTAGTGCATCTAGGGGCATAATTGTAAAACGCCTGAGGGCATCCCTGTAATCTCCCCTACCCCTCCTTTTTCCCTATAAATAGAGGGACACCCCTCCCATTTGGGGGGTCCAGAAATTCCGAAATCACTAGTTGGCTTGCTCCTCCACTCCTCCGGTTTGCGACCTCGCCGCGAGTTCGAGCGTCCTCGCGCCGTGCGACCCGCGTGCGCGACTGCGGTGTCTCCGCGACGTAGTTTCCCGGGCAACCCTCGTAGGTCCATGTAGCCATACGGGGGTGCCACAAGTTCACTGTCTAGCCTCGTTGCTACGACATACATCATCCCAAACGGCTCTGTTTCACGATCCGTTTAGGATTACATCGTAGACAGTTACACTTTTTAACCGTCGCGGATAAGGCAGTCATCCCAAACGGCTCAGTTTTATGAACCGTTTGAGATTACATTGCAGACGGTTCAAATTTTTAGCCGTTGCGGATGTAATACCATCCCAAACGGTCTATTTTCGGCCAACTTATTCCAAACGGCTAGAAAATTAGAACCGTTTGGGATGTGCGGCAAACGTGACGGCTATGGTTAACCATTTGGGATGAGCCATCGTTTATGTGCCGTTCTGTACTAGTGTCAGCAACCTAGATAGTGTAGCGATTGGTTGGGAGAAGAGGTTTTTTGCAACCCCTACAACAATGACGGTGGGTTTTTCGCGAAGTCACGTTAAGTGAAGGTGAGAGAGAGGTGCCAGGATCTGAGCCGTGCGCTGCCGATCAAACAATTCCGGTTGATTTCACTGCACGGGTGCACACTAGCCTTGGTTGCGGAGCAGATGGAGCCGAGTAGCCAATGGTTTCAGTATTGTTCTCTCCAAGTGCGCGGTACCGTAAACAGTCAATTTGCCTCCCCATCTCGCGACAGTTCCATGTTCCGTGCCACAAACACGGAGACGTACGGAGCAAACAGTAGGGATGGAACTCTGGAGAAATTAATGCGAGCAACAGGAGCAGGCCAAAGAGACGGAAGCGCCAGGTTGGTATGGACCATGGACAGCGAAAGCGCTGGGCGTCTTGTGCCATCTCCGGTGATGCTGATCAGCGGATGGAAAGCGCATGGCTCCAAAACCATATGCCTCTCTCGCTTGGCTGGTTGATTGGTCGCCCGAAAGCGCATGGCTCCAAAACCATATGGTCCAAGTCGCCGAGCGATAGCTTGCTGCCGCCTGTCCGCCTCGCATACGTCCGACTCACGGTCTTCTTTTTTCGAGGGAACGAGCCACCAATCGTGACAAGGCAACTGCCCAAATCAAAAGCCTTATGGCCCGGGTTCCGCGGCCCAAATGGAACGAAATGCATTGCCCGGGTTCCACACCATTTTATGCGAAAGTCGTGTGTTCCAAACAGAAACCTTGTTCACTGCCCATGAGCAGCTAACTACACGGTGCGGTGCCACGAATGTACTTTACAGAAACCACGTATAGAGATGGAGAGTCGAAGGTCACTGCTCTCCGAGAAGCAGGGAGTTGACGATGGCGTCGGCCATCCCGTCGGCGATCGGGAAGAGGTGTCCGGACCTGGGAAGCTCGTGGTAGACGACCCACGGGAGCCTCTCGCTGATGTACCTCGACAAGCTGACCGGCACGATGAGATCCTCCGCGCCGTGCCACAGGTGCACCTTCCCGTCGCCGCCGGCAAACGGGTCCTTCAGCTCCAGGGGGCTCCACTCCCACTTCCCGAACCCGACCATCATGTCGCGGTGCAGGCACTCGTGCTCCCCCTGCTGCCTTATCTGCCGCTGCGGCACAAACCGATCGACAAATGAACCGTCAGCTCCATCAAGATTATGCTGTCAATTTATACATGCGAGGTCTGACCGAGTGATTCTGGTGTTTATTAGTTACCATGTAGGTTCGGGAGGCGAACTTTGGGATGAGCAGCTTGTCTTCTTCAGATAGGAGTGCAGGGTTGTAGGCAATGACGCTGGAGGCCGGGAAGAGCTTCTGGGAGTTCCACCAGTAGGTCAGCCATGGCAAGTGATGGGCGATCCAGACCGCCCATTGGTCCTGCGGGAGCTGCTGGTACCAGGCGTCCCACGACACGTTCGACGGCAATCCAGGCCACCAGTAGTTGCCCACCGGACCGAGAATGGCCACACCGGATAGCCTGTTTCACCATGGTGAAAGAAATGTTCAGTCTTATTTGTGCCTTTGATGTTTCGGCAAAGAAAAATTGTAATCAGCTGAATAACTTGTCACCTATGTGGGATGTACTTGAGGCAGCTCCACATGATCTCGCCGCCCATGGAGAAGCCGATGAGGTGGAAATTGGGCCCCAGCTGCAGGTTGTCGGCGAGCTCCTCGATGTCGAGGGCGATGCTCTTCACGGTCCGGGCCGGGTCTGGGTCGCTCTCCCCATACCCTGGCCGGTCGAAGGACAGCAGGTAGATGCCCAGCTCTTGTGCCAGTTCCTGAACCAGTTCTCAGCTCATGACATGATAATCACTACTTCTACTCTAAACAGAACTATAAGTAGATTGTTCAGTCTGTAAAGTGATTATTTTCTTTTTATGGGACATCTGTAAGATGATTTTTAAGATAGTAAGTAACAATATGTACCGTGGTAATTGGGAGCGCGTCGTATCTGCAGGAGTCGAACCCATGAACAAATATTATCTTGTACTTGGCCTTCTCCTTTGGGACACCGGATTCCAGGTAGGCCAGATGCCTGCCGTCCTTGAGCTTTGTTCTTGTTCCTGTAACTGGAGGGCCATCCGGCGAGCCACAGATTTTCGGAGGCGGAGGATGAATCTGTTGGTACAGCAGCGCCGGTAGGAACACAAACAGAGCAAGGGAGAGCTTCATTGCCACACCTATGAAATGAGACAATAAACACGTTTAATCGATACTGTGACATTGCGATTTGAAGTTTTGAACTTCGTTTACTTATTTTGCAGGTTCCAAAATGTTTCTTCAGTAAGTTGGAAGGACATAAATTTCTACGCAGAAGTCTTGTCACAGGTCCAACATGACACCAATGCTTTCATGACATTTTCTACATTCATCCATTGATATCTTACCCCAGTAATCCCATCGCCAGGTCAGTGACGTGCAGTTTTGTGTAAAGCCGGGACTCGGGCCGGGTTTTTCCGGGCTTGCCCGAGGCCCGGCCGACACGGCACGCCACACAGAATGGCACGGCACAGCGCTTTGGCGGGCTAGGCTGGCACGGCCCGAACGCTCGGGCCGGGTCGTGCCTTGTATTGGTGCCCGAAGGGTAGCACGGCCTGGCATGGAGCTTCGGGTCGTGCTCATGCCGGCATGGCCCAGCCGGGCATGGCGGAGCACGGCGGGGCACGGTGGGGGCACAGCGGGGCCCGGCGGCCTGGGCACGCGCTCGGGCCTCAGGCTGGCGCATGACAGCGTGGCAAGAGAGGGAGACGGGGAGGGGGGCTGGCGCATGGCGCTCGGGCTCGGGCTGGCTCATGGCGGCGAGCTGGAGAGGAAGACAGGGGGGGCCGGCGCGAGAGACGGGGGGCGGGGGGTTTGCGCTCGCGTGGAGGCAAGCAGTCGCAGTAGCCGGGAGGGCCGGGGGCCTGTGCGCGCGCATGGAGGCTTGTCGGCACGGGAGCCCGAGGGGGGCTGGGGCGCCACCTGCCTGGGCGTGCGCGTGGCGGCGGCGCGGCGTGGGGGAGGAGAGTGGGGCCGGGGGGCCTGGCTGGCGCTGGGGCTGTGGAGATAGAGTGAGAGATGGTTGGGGGAGGTGGGAGGGTGAGAAGGGACATGGGGAGATGGGGAGAAAAAAGTAGGGGGCCTAGGGTGAGATGGGAGAGAATGTGAGGGGAGAAGAACAGCAGGGTTTAGGAGCCTTTATAATTTTTTTGACACTTGTCGTGTAGAGAATGAGGCCCAGGAAATAGTGTTCTGTAATATTTGGAGAATGGAGAGGGGGCACAGCAGAACACCATGATAACATGCCTATATAAACATCTTCTCAACATAATAAGCACACAAACATCAAGTTTTTCTATTATTTTGTCACACATGTTCTCTCGTGGGAAAAAGAAGGCGGCGGAGGTGGCACGTCAACGTCGTCCTCCTGTTCATCCTACGGCGTCACAACGGGATCGATCCTTGCATGGCGGGTCAACGCCACCACACCATATTGCTCTTCCGATGGGAGACAACGAGACGGATCCTCTCTCCCTCAACATGGAAGACAACAAAGTCGATCCTCGTCTAGTCTCCCCCGACATGGGAGACTACGGTATGGAAGACGGTCATATGGACAGTACTAATGGTTTTGAGGATGCTGGAAATTTTTCAGGGGAACCAGGGTTAACAGATACGGACGTTGGATCATCAGTGCAAGTAATCAGGGGTGGAAGTAGCCGATGGGCATGGTGTTGGGAGCATATGGAGCGCACTATAGAAATGGAAAATGGCCATCAGGTATTATATGCCACTTGTAAATATTGCAAAGCTAGATTAAAGGTATCTTCAAAAAATGGAATAGGCAGTCTGAGATGGCACGCCCAATCATGCTTGGAAAAGATAGCTGGGAGACGGAGAGAAGGGGAAGGTGTCCAAACCCAGCTTAGCCTTGGCCCTGACGGTTCGGTAAGTACATGGATGTATATATAACCCTCAGCTGGCAAGAGAGGAGATAGCTAAATACATAGTTAGTGAGAATCTTCCAATTAGTACGGGAGAAAGTGCGAGGTTTGAGAGATTGATCCAACGTGCTTTTTGCCCACAGTACAATCACGTCACTAGAAAAATCACTACAAGAGACATAGTATCACTTTACAATCGTAAAATGGCAGAATTAAAAGATCAGTACACGAAAGTGACTTTTTCTTTCTCTTTAACATCTGACATATGGACTTCCTCCCATCAAAGTTCTGCCTATCTTAGTGTTGTTGCACACTATTTGGATGATGAATATAATTTAAACAAATGAGTCATAAGCTTTAAGTCAATAGATGAGGCACACACTGGAGAGGCTATCGCGGAACGTATTCTTGAGGTTATTACGTATTTTAAAGAAGAAAATAGAATTTTCTCTATCACTCTTGACAATGCATCAGCTAACACTTCGGCTATGGAGATTATGACACCTTTTTTACAAGCCTACACTGGAGGTTATGTCATCCACGAGAGATGCATATGCCACATCATTAATCTCATTGTGCAAGCAGGTTTGAAGGTAATGAAGCCTAATTTGGATAATATACGCACTGCTATTATGTTCATTACGTCATCACCGACAAGGTACAAAGCATACCGCGACTACTGCAAAGCCAACAATAAGGTAGCAAGAAATTTTAGTGTTAACATGAAGGTGAGGTGGAACTCCACGTACACCATGCTAGAGCGGTGCGAGGGGTACGAGCATAATATATCTCTATATGTGAACTGTAATACAGGTATGTAGGTAATTATTGATGGTGACTGGAAAGTTGTTGGTCGTTTTCATGAATTTTAAAAAATATTTTACAATGCAACCACAGTTCTTTTTGAAATTTGAATTTATTATCCTACGTCTTGTTTAGTCATCGAGTGGCTTTGGACAATGGTTGAAGCTATAAAAGAAAATAGGGATGATCACCTCCTGAAACCAATTATTGAACTAATGGAGGAAAAGTTTTTAAAATATTTTATAGCTATTCCACATCTCTATTGTTATGGTATTATTTTTGATCCTCGCAGAAAGTTAGAAGGGCTAAAGGGGGCTTATGAGGCAATTGGTGAAGCATTGGATTTAGATTACTCTGATGCTTATACTCACATTCATAATGAGCTTTTTGATGTTTTTAATTTGTATTATAAAAAATATGGCAGTACAGGTCAACCAAGAACAAGTGCATTGGTAACACCACAAGGAAATATCACTTCGAGCGCCGCCACCGTGTGAAAGAAGCTAAAAGGCAGAGCTTCTAGTGAATCGTCTTCCCAAACATCTGACAGAACGCAATGGAATCGTAGAGTAGAGATCAACCACTACCTTGACACACCTTATGCAGAAACTGAGTTTGACCTTGCAGAAGGCCAAAATGTTAATCTACTCATGTGATAGAAGAATCATAATAGGATATATCCCATGCTATCACATTTTGCATGAGACATACTCATGGTTCCAGTATCATCTATTTCATCGGATGCCACTTTCAGTATGGTAGGAAGGATAATCGAGCCAAAAAGGTCATCCCTCGCACCTGACATGGTTGAGGCACTTACTTGCTTCAATGACTGGGACAAAGCAGAGACCCGGCAACAACATCAACTGGAGGATCCAGAGATAACGAAGGCCATGGCCGACCTTGAGAATCTCGACATTGAGTAGTATCCATATATATGTACAAAGATGGTTATTGTACTCTTTATATGAGATACTTCACACTGGAGTGTAAGATTTTTAATAAGGCAATAACC
This sequence comes from Stipa capillata, assembly GCA_019208055.1. NCBI lineage: Eukaryota > Viridiplantae > Streptophyta > Magnoliopsida > Poales > Poaceae > Stipa > Stipa capillata. The sequence continues at coordinate 409,586 of JAGXJF010001400.1, read as the reverse complement.
ATGTATCAATAAAATTTAGTTATTCCTCCAATTATTTTTATGTTTACCATTATTTTATTTATATATTAAATTCTTTATGTTTTTACTCCTCTTCTTTCTTTTCTCCTCTATTCTTTATTCCTTCTCTTTTTTTACTTTTTCCTTTATTTTCTGCTCTAACTTTTATTTTTCCTACCCCTACCAGTCTACCACTATAACTGCCTAACTCCCTACTTTACCCCTAAAGCTATTTACCCCTCACCCGGTCAAGCCCCCCACACCCCCACCACGTGACTACGTGGCGATTATTTTCTCCCCGACCCCATCCCCCGTGGCCCCACCCACCTGTGACCCGGGCATCGGCCACCCCACCACTCCCCACGTGCCCCCCATCCACCCATCCCCGCCACTCCCTATCCTCACGTGCTCTCCCCCTCAGCCTCCCTCGTGACCTCATCTTCCCCAAGTCCCCCGCCCCCAGCCCGCCCTCTTCTTCTCTTCCCCAAGTCCCCAACTCGCCAACTCCCCTACCGCCCTCCTCTTCTCTTCCGGTATTCCCCAAGTCCCAACTCCCCCGCCGCCCTCCTCCCTCTTCCCTCCTCCCTCCTCCCTCCTCCCTCAGGTGCGCCACCGGCCGGTCCGCCGCCACCACGAGCCTCATGTCCCTGTCCTCCTCTCTCCTCTCTCCTCCGCCGCGCGCCCTCCTCCCACCAACCCTCTCGCGTGCGCCAACGCTCGATCCGCCACCATCGCAAGCAACGCCCGCATGCCCTCCTCCCCAATCCCCCACTTCCGGCTTCCTCCACCGGCCACCATGGCGTGCTCGTGCCGGCACGGCCCGACGACGGCACGGCGGGCCACCGTGCCGTGTTTGGGCCTCGGTTGCGGCTCACCGTGCCGGCCCGGCACGGCATGACAGGTTTGGCGGGTTGTGCCGGCCCGGCCACGATGCAGCCCGAGGCACAGCGGGCTCGTGGCATGCCGGCCCGACCCGGCCCGAGTCGTGGCTTTAGTTTTGTGTCAAAGGAAAGTTTTCCATATCTCGGCAAATTTGATAGATTATCATTGACATCACTAACATTAGATTTCAATTTTGAATACGTCTCGTGGGCAGACTTGGCGCATCAGGCATTCAGGCGTCTCAAAACTATTCTACCAAGTGAAAAATCACCCAAACATTTGGCAGAAATATAGTCTGAAAGGATAGTCTCTGATGAAGATCGAGGCCCCAAGTATAATAAAAAAAATTAGCTATGCAAGCTGCATCTGTCATCCAAGGAGGAGACAAAAGCAAAAGACAAAACAAAAGTGTGAGCTTGGACCGCCAGTTTCAAGCACGTGCTCATCAACAGTCAACCCTCGGTCCCTACATGGAATAAACAATGGAGGTTTGGATGTATTAAATGCCATAGAAAACGAAATCAAGATCTGGTCTTCGACGTGTAGTTTATGATTCTAGCTGCATGCCCTTTTTCTTTCTTTGAGACAGAATTGCTTAAATGCTACATTTTTAATTGAACGGAGACAAGCACAAAAGTTGTGGTACGTGCTCGCACCTATGACTTAAAAGATAACATTTCCCTATCAATAACGGGAAAAAATACTTTGCCTATCCGTAGTATAATGATATACTCCCTCCATCCATCTATGTAGGGCGTATTTCAGTTTTGATTTTATATCCAGATTTCTAAGGCGCAGTTTCTCTCCTGATGTAACTTTGTCCATTTTCTTCCCTTGCTACCCCTCGCGTGTTTCCTGCCATGCATGTTCGCCCCGTTTTCTTCCCTTGCTACCCCTCGCGTGTTTCCTGCCATGCATGTTCGGCGACGCTTCGAAATCAATCGACGGCAACGTAACTGCTACTAGTACTAACGGTGGCCTGCTTGGGCATGCAAACTGCTACTAGTACTAGCACTAATCGAAGCCATTGGTGGCCTATTGGTTAGCACGCTGACGCTCATCGCCGGGAAGATGCCGAGCAGGAACGCGTCGAAGGTGATGCCGCTCTCGACAATGATGACGAGGTTTTGCGGGTTGCTGATGGGGTCACGGCGGAGCTGATGTTGAAGCTAGAGGCAAGCGCGAAGAGGAACGGCTACGACGGCTGGTTGTTCTACCTGGCCACCTTGAGGATGAACTCCGTGAGCACGACGCAGGTGGTGTCATTGGTGAAGAGCGCGCTGGTGACGTTCGGAGGCAAGACAGACGTGGAAGAGGAGGTCGCCATCAATTTCGCTGGGCGTGGCCACGGCGAGGTGGCCATCAACATCATCGGGCACGGCCATAGGGAGGTCGCCAGCCATGGCCTTGACGACTTGACGGAGGCGGAGCCTATCACTCAGCGCGACCACGGCGAAGCGGACAGACGGAGTTAATGGGTACTGCGGGTGATGCAATTGTTGGACAATTAATGGGGGTAGATTAGTCTTTCTTTTGAAGGCCTTGGTATTAGAGAAGAAGGGGAATACACCCTACATAGATGGACAGAGGGAGTATGATTTAAAAAGGTATACTGATATATAATAACGTGTTGGCTAAATCTCAGTTGCCTGAAATTTTTGCAAATCTCAGTCACCTAAAATTATAGTATTAAAAGTGTGCAATTTTAGAAAATTGCACACCACTTAGTCTAAAATTGCAGTATTTGAAAGTGTGCAACTTTAGTGAAAACTTAGTGCAATTTTTAGTTTGTATGTTATATATGGAGTGAGACGTGGATGAGATGGTTGGATGTTGATCCAAAGGTCTAAAAAGTGACTGAGATGTAAAAAAAATTCAGACAACTGATAAATAGACATTCCCATATAATAATCCTCTCAAGTCTCAAGCAACTCGTCAGTAGGTCTAGATTAGTTCGAGCGTCAAGCAACACAAGTGTACACTTCTGCAACTGAGATAATGTAAAAAAGAAGAAGAAGATGGAGCTATGTCCTTCCTATGGGAAAACAACACCAGATATTTTGTAGCAGGAAATTCAGGAGCGTTTCTTCATTAATATATGATCTTTTGTTCGATAAAATAGAAGTCCTTTAGTCAAGGAAATTTCTACGACCGACCGGGACAACAACATTGCAGTGCTAGGAAATTTTACCACAAAACTTGGAGCTTTTTTTATAAATATTATTTTTTTAAAAAAATTTAGAATTTATAGGTTTTTTTGAAAAAATCACAAAACTAGCACCTGTCGTCCAACCATTAGACGACAAGGTGCCTGTCGGCCAACCGGGGAATGACAGGGCACCTGTCGTTCAATGGTGGAACGACAGGAGATCGATCCAAAGGAGTATTGTACTGGTAACAGTACGATTTCTATTTCTAACTTTTTGCTTACTCCAAATCATCTCGTGCATTAAGGGTGTGTTTGGTAGAGTGCATCCCCTCATCTATTCTCTTCTCAACCCACTTTTCAGTGTTTGGTAGGATGTATGAGCTCTCTCAGCCATGCCCACCTCAACCCATCAAAGTCTCTCAGCCATGCCCAGGAGAGAACCCACAAGTGGAGGTTCCCTAGTCAGCATGGCTGACCTCAACCCACCAAAACCTCTCAGCAAAGCCTCTCAGCCATGTCTAGACCACAGATACAGCCCACCAAACAAGATCTCAACTCAGCATGTCTCAGCATATACAGGCTACCAAACACTGTGCAGTTGTATGCGTTCAGTATGTCCAGGCTCAGCCTGTATCAGGAGATATAGCCATGCTAGAGACATACAGGCTACCAAACACACCCTAAATCTTAATAGAAAAATGGATCATTTACAGGCTCATGTATCCACGGGTGCGATCGAATTTCAAATCCGTGCGCCGGTTTTCGAATTGCTGTGAATTTGGACTGTTTTTATCCAAATTTACTCAAATTTACCCACGGGTGAGATAGGATTTCAAATCCGTGCGCCGGTTTTCGAATTGCTGTGAATTTAGACTATTTTTACCCAAATTTACTCAAAATTACCATCGGATTTCAAATCCGTGCGCCGGTTTTCGAATTGCTGTGAATTTGGACTGTTTTTACCCAAATTTACTCAAATTTACCCAAATTTGAGTAAATTTGGGTAAAAACAGTCCAAATTCACAGCAATTCGAAAACCGGCGCACGGATTTGAAATCCGATCACACCCGTGGATACATGGGCCTGTAAATGATCCATTTTTCTACTAAGATTTAAAGCACGAGATGATTTGGAGTAAGCAAAAAGTTGGAGATAAAAGTCGTACTGTTACCAATACAATACAGTACTACAGTACTCCTTTGGATCGATCTCCTGTCGTTCCACCGTTGAACGACAGGTACCCTGTCGTTCCCCGGTTGGCCGACATGCACCTTGTCGTCTAATGGTTGGACGACAGGCCTCTTGTCGTCCAATGGTTGGATGACATGGTGCTAGTTTTGTGATTTTTTCAAAAAAACCTATAGATTCTGAAAAAAAATTAAAAAATAATATTTATAAAAAAAGTTCACAAAACTTGTGTTCTGCAAATTGTTGAATGGACTGTTAGTTTCAAGCCCACGTTCAATGACTGTTGAAATATATTGTCCACTTTTCTCTAAGACCCCTCCCAATGCATAGGTGCTTAGATGAGATGCTAAGTGCATGAAAGGGTTTAGCAACTAAACTCCCCAATGCATAGGTGCTTAGCTTTTTGTAGCTAAACTTCCTTTATTTAATTGTTTAGAAACTAAACTCCCCAATACATAGATGCCACATAGGCGTTTTGCATAGGTCTGCGCGCTTAACATCGTTTCTTCCTGGAGACACCAAAACTATCTCTCTTCTTCTTAATTACCCCGCCACATCATCTTCTTGCCTATGTGGCATGTCTTAACACCAGTCCAAGTTAGAGCATTGAGAGGGGCCTAATAGTAGTTCGAGCTTTATGGTAAACTAATTATTACATATAATTTAATATGGTGAAGTAAATCATTATCTGGAGAAGAGCAACATGTTCTAGAATCAACCGACACACTGGCGTACACTGCTGAAACTCAGCAGTATTTTATTCCTTTCGGAAGCAACGCCATTTGTATGAATTCAAGGATGGTTTCTACATTTATTTCTATCTACAGTTGAATGAATATGCCAATAAAATATTCCTTCGGTGAAGAAATTTCTTGTACTGAGATATTACGGTGGTAGGAAAAATTTCAACGAAAGTTGAGTTTTGCGACTGGTTGAGCCAGGTGTAAGATATATCAAACCCAAAAGTCTTAAACTGAGAGGTAACTCTTAACAATTTTCGCCTCAAGCTTGCATCAAGCAGAAGGCACAAGGTACTAGCCAGACGGAAGCAACAAACAGAGGTGGATTTATCACCGAACAGTCTCGCAAATCACATCGTATCACACGCAAGAGCAAAACCGGTCATACTCGCGAACCAAGCAGCAAGAAAGCAACCAAACCAATCAAGCAGATACCACACCACAGGAGCAAACAAAAACCAGCCAAACTTAACCGCCCAGAGCACGAGCGTATACAAACAACGCACAGAAAAGAGTACAGAGGGTGCGCGTGCGTACCACCGGAGGCCGGCGCCGGCGTCGGAGCCCGCTTCCCGGCGGAGTCGGCCATCGATCGGCTCGGCAGCTAGCTGCGGCGGTCGCCAACGGTGGCAAGCGAGTTCCACGAGGGGGGAGGGGGATCGAACTGCAGTAAAACGGCGGCAGCCGTCCGTCCCACTGCCTTGAACTTTGCCGCTTTCTGCCGGCCACTTCTGCCCTCCACGGCCTTGTATTAAACCTGCACAGGGCACCGGGGCCACTGCTCTAAAGGCAACAGTTCATATGGGCCCTACATTTGTTGAAAAGTCCTCCACCGGTGCAAGAGGCCGGGCCAAAATAAACGGGGGAAAATGCCATATTTAGCTACCTGACCGCGGTCAATGCCAAAATTGGCAGGCGTCTGGACGCAAAGACAAAACTATCACCGCGACGGACGAGACAGTGGACGTGTGGCACGTTTCGGGTTGGGCGGCCGCGACGCAGGCGGGTCGCGTCGGCTCAGCGCGACGCTGAGCGTCGCTCCCAGCCAGCGCGACGCTGGAGCGTCGCTCCCGCGCTACGCGACGCTGGAGCAAAATCCCTTCCCGCCGAAATTTAAAAAAAAGTCTGAGAACTATACGTGACATTCCTCGATTTTTAAAAATCACATATAAGTTCCAAAAATCTGAAAAAATTTATACCGATTTATAATGGAATGAAGTATACACAATTAAATTTTCGTAAAATAATATGACTATTTGTGACCTCTGTAAAAAAAACAAATCAAATAAAAAAAAATCAAATAAAAAAAGCAGCTGCTGCTACAGTGTAAGTGCCGCGCTGGCCAGGAGCGACGCTTACACTGTACCAGCACTGTAGCGGCAGGTACACTGTAGCTTTTTTAAATTTGATTTGATTTGTTTTTTTCTACAGAGGTCACAAATAGTCATATTATTTTACGAAAATTTAACTGTGTATACTTCATTCCATTATAAACCGGTATGAATTTTTTCAGATTTTTTGGAACTTATATGTGATTTTTAAAAATCGGGGAATGTCACGTATAGTTCTCAGACTTTTTTTTAAAATTTCGGCGGGCAGCGATTTTGCTCCAGCGTCGCGTAGCGCGGGAGCGACGCTCCAGCGTTGCGCTGAGCCGCCGCGACGCAGGCCAATTTTGGCATTGATCGCGGTCAGATAGCTAAATATGGTATTTTTCCATGGCAAGGTCGATCCAAAGCCCCAAAAGTAGCAAATTCTATTGAAACATGAGGTTCTGCTCTGACGATAGACACCTAAACGTACGCTTAGTTTGTGGATATTGAACTATGCTATGTGAAATTTATTTTAGTCTGATGTAAAAAACTAGTCATGTAAATAAGAAAAAATAGATAACACAGACAATAAATTAGGCAAAAATGAAAAGTTAGACGAACGAGGTTTTCATAATCTAGCATAATGCAAACGGGAGTTGTTGCAAGTCATAGATGACCAATCTATGCGGTGGCTTGTGTCACATGGTTAACCACTTTTTACCTACAGCTTAAGTCATTGGTACTCATTTGTCATTGCGAATTCTTGACTTTGAATAGCTTATGATAATCTCTGTGAAACTCCTTCAAAACATGTGTGAAACTCATTTGAAATTTTTTCAAAACTTGGATTTTTGAATTTGCGGCTTGATGTAGCTGTTGTGAACCTCCTATGAAATTTATCTCAATTTTTCTGGCTTGGATGTTTAAATTTGAAACTTAATGAAACTTCTGTTAACTCTTTTGAAGCATGTGCAAAATTCCCTAAAAATACTTCTCTGAATTGTGCTGGAAACTAGGATTTTGAATTTCGGGACCCCACGGGACTTCTATGAAACTCATTTAAAAATTTATGAAATTCATTCAAACTTGAATTTTTTGAATTACGTTAAGTTCTATTTTATTTTCTAAGTATTAGTGAATTAAATTTCAAATTAGCTTAGTTTTTTAGAAACATTTTTTAGTCTAACTCAGACGTGTATTCATCAAATTTTGCTTAAACATTTTTTAAGTGGGTTGGGAACATTTGAAGTGTTCGGACGGACAGATCAATATGCATTTGAAATGTTCGGACGGAAAGACTAGCATGCATGTACCTTTCTCGGCAACTGTGAGGGCGTGGGGTCCACAAGATAGGACATAAGTGTCCAAATATCATGTGTGGAAAAGGAGGAAAATGAGATAAATACACATCAATACATAGGGGATGCATGCATGTGTGCAATGCATACAGTTCGGGTCCGGAAGCAGCTGCAACGGTGGATTATGTTGGGGACGATAAGCGTCCCTGCTTATCTCACTCGTCTCCGAGCAGCAGCGAACTGACGATCGATGACATCGGGCATCCCGTCCGCGACCGGGAACAGGTGGCCCGCCGTCGGGAGCTCATGGTAGATGACCAAGGGGAGCTTCTTGCTGATGTACCGCGACATAGCAACGATCCTCGACGCCGTGCCACAGATGCACCTTCGCCTCGTCGCCAGCGCCGGCGAACGGATCCTCCAGCTGCAACGGGCTCCATTCCCACTTCCCGAACCCGACCATCATGTTACGGTGCAGGCTGTCGTGCTCCCGTTGCTGCGTGACCTGCTCCTGCACATCATCACCCAACAAAGCGTCAGGACATCGGCCTCGTCGAGGCAAGTGCACGGTAGCTCCCTTGATCGATCTTGCCTGGTAGGTTCGCTGAGCGAAATTTGTGATGAGCTGCTTGTCTTCCTTGGACAAGATGGCAGGTTCGCGGGCCTTGACGCTGGAGCCCGGAACAGCCTCTGGGAGTTCCACCAGTGCGTTAGCCACGGGAGGTGATGGGCGACCTAGACCGCGCGACGGTCCCGTGGGAACTGCACGTACCAGGCGTCCCAGGACACGTCCGGCGGCGAGCCGGACCACCAGTAGTTGCCTATCGGGGCAAGAATGGCGACACCAGAGAGTCTGGATCGATGCAAACCAGCGCTTTGATGTTTGAACTGCCTGTATTAGAGGAAAGAAGACAATGCTGGACAGCTGATTTAAGTGCGCAACTGACCTGTGCGGGATGTACTTGAGGCAGCTCCACATGATCTCCCCGCCCATGGAGAAGCCGATGAGGTGGAACTTAGGCCCCAGCTGCAGGTTGTTGGCGAGCTCCGCGGTGTCGAGGGCGACGCTCTTCTCCGTTCGAGCCCGGTGCGCGTCGCTCTCGCCGTACCCTGGCCTGTCGAAGGACAGCAGATAGATGCCCAGCTCTTGCAGCGGTCCCTGGGAGACATTGAGCACGTCGTATCTGCAGCAGCCGAAGCCATGAACAAAGATGATCTTATATCTGGCCTTTTCCTTCGGGCCCCGGGATTCCAGGTAGGCCAAGTGCCTGCCGTCCCTGAGCTTTGTCCTGGTTGCCGTGACCGGAGGGCCGCCCGGCAAACCAGGGATCTTTGGAGGTTGTGGCTGAATTTGTTTGTACAGCAGTGCCGAGAAGAACACAAACATAGCCAGTGCCAGCTTCCTGACCACACCCGTGGAATAAGTGTAAAGGTAGCTAGATTGGTTTCGAAATTTGCTGATCGAAACTAGGTCCGCTCTCCTCTCTTTATTTAGCACAATTGCCGTGACATACAAGTTTACAAGTTGAATTACAATCTACCTCTCAAGGAGTCCTGTAGTTATACAACTGGACGTTCAACTTAGAGATAGAGCTATGAGTCATAACCGTATACATATTCTAACAACCTTTCTCAATCACAACTTATCCAAGTTGACATTGAATTTGAAAGCCTCTGACTATCGTATCTGTAGGGGTCTGTTTCAATCTTGAAAACCAAGCTCTTGGGGCCTATTTCAAACCATAGAGAGCTTTATCTAGTTTGCAGATAACATGATGTTTATCCTTATCTCCATAACTAGGCAGCCATCTCATGAACACATCCTCCTCCAGAACACCATGAAGAAATGCATTATGTACATCCAATTACCAAAGGCTCCATCCTTTTGACACTAGAATTGAAGAACAAATCGAATTATAGTTGCCTTAACAACTGTACTATAGGTGTTCTCATACGAAAATCATAACGAGCGGTGTACCGCGCCCACGGTTATTCCGACATACCCAACATGTGGGACCCACCACGGGAGCCTTATCCTCTCATTCTCCACCACACGCAGCCCCGTCCCCATCCTCCCTCCGCCCTCCCTCCGCCGCCCTCCCGTGGCCCATGAGCCGCCACTGGCCTCGCCCCCGAGCAGCCAGCGCCGCGTGCGCTCACGCGAGCCGTCGGCCGGAGCTCCCTCGGCTCCCTCTTCCCTAAGCCGCCCGCGTCCGCCGCCCGCGCTTGCGCCCCAGCAAGCCACCGGCCGGAGCCCCCCTCGCCGCCTCCCCAAGCCGGAGCAGCCTCGCCGCCTCCCCAAGCCGCCCGACGAGCTCCCCCTCACGAAGCCCCCCGCCGAGCCAAGCCTCCGCATGTGCCGCTGCCGCTGCCGCCGGGGCAGGGCTGGGGCTGGAGGGCTGGGGCTGTCCCGCCGTCCTCCAGTGTTGCCGGCGCCGGAGAAGGGCGCCATCGGCCGGCGGCCACTGCCGGATCTTTGTAGAAAGCTGATTGCATTTTTTGTTGCTTTGATTTGTTGGAAGTTGAAAGCTCCAGTAGAAAGTTGGAATATTTTTTGTAGAAAGCCGATGAACAGGTGAAAGCTTGATTCGATTAGTAGAAAGTTTGTGTTGTTCTTGTAGAAAGCTCTCGGGGAATGAAGGAGTTGGAAGCTTAATGGATTTTAGTTGGAAGCTTTTTTGATTTTGGTAGAAGTCGAAAGCTTTTTCTGATTTTAGTTAGAAGCTGGATGATTTTGGTTGAAAGTTCTGTTTTTGAGGGGTTGTTCCGACCGTGGAAACGGAATGTCGGAAACGGAATGTCGGAATCGACTGTGACAACGGTCGTCCGTAAATTACCCGTGCCCGTTCTCATAACCTACGCCACAACGCTACTTGAATCCCCTTGCCACTAACCGAGTCTTATATCTATCAATGCTCCCTATGACTTCTTCTTATCCAATAAACCCATTTGCAATAAATTATATTTTTGCCAGGTGGAACCAAATGCCATGTTTTCTTCTTGATCAAAGCCGAAAACTCTTCATTCATTGCTCTCCTCAAGTTTTGATCATCAAAAGCTTGTTGCAGGTCTTCCGGCTCCCCTGTCGAGCACAAGTTTCCATAACGGATTATGGCATCAAAGAATTGTCTTGGCTTACGAATGTTATTTTGGAGCCGTGTTACTGGACGTGAAGTAGCTGGAGCATGGACTGGCTGCTGGGTAGAGGCTGTAGAAGATCCAGTAGATGGAGCAAGAGATCCGTGCGGCGATGCATGCGGTGCTACATCAGCTACATAAGGCTGGTCATAGTGGGAAGTAACTTAGACTAGTAACATGCATATGTTACTAGTCTATGTTACTACCTTCATAGTGGATAGTAACATATGTGTGATACCATGCAAGCCTTCATTTATTTAGATGAAGACTCATTTTGCCTTGAGATGCGTTATGTTACGGTAACATATTATGTTACCACAAACACTTCTCTCCTCATTAACTACTTGCCACATAAGCAAACTTGTCTTGGGGTGCGTTATGTTACTAGCTAAGTTACTCCCACTATGGCCAGCCTAAGGCACAGAGGCTCCGGACGGTGGTGAACTCGATGCAAATTCTATGGGGCTGCTGCCTGAAACTGTGACTGCTCTTGTGGCACCGTGGCCAGTTGTGATAGGGGAGGTCGCACCGGAATCGTTCTCCGGGTGCATGGATGCGAAGGAGGGAAAATCTCCTTGTGATGAGCGCCATCAGCAGCAGCAGTAGCAATAGCGTTTGCATTATCCTGCATGGGATCCTATAGGGACAGAGGCTCAAGAACAACATCAAGATTAGCAGCATTAGGATTATGATGTCCATTAGTGATAAAGTCAACTACCAAATCACCCCCTTATCGAAACTTGAGGATGTTAAAAGAGCAGAGGGCAGAAGAAGAATCTCAGACCCAAGACGAGCACTGACATTAGGGTGGATTGAATGAAAGGAAACGAAGGATGAGCAAGAAGAGAAAGACTAACTTGGTGATACTTCCGTTCAATAGACCCGTTTTGCTGATGAGCATGAAAACAAGACACATGGTGAGATATGCCAATTTTCTAAAAGAAATAGTTTAACTTCTCGTATTCACCGCCCCAATCTGTTTGTATATTAATAATCTTTTTTCCTAGGAGACTTTCAACATGTTGCTAAAAGTTAAGAAAAACCTGAAGAACATCACCTCCAATTTTTAGCAAGTAGATCCATGTTAATTTTCTATGATCATCAATGAAACTAACATATTATTTATATCTTTCAATAGAATTGGGTGCAGGGCCCCACACATCTAAAAATATTAATTCTAAAGAATCATATGACACACTAGTAGAATGAGGATAGGGTAATTGATGACTTTTGGCTTGTTGGCAACATCACAAATTGACTCTTTAGTTGACTCTCTAGAACATGGTACACTATTGACTCGAAGAACTTTCTGAATGATAGCAGAAGCAGGATGTCCTAAACGATAGTGCTACTTGTCTTGAGCAGGCTTAACTACGCCAAAAGCTTGCCTCCTTGGAACACATTGCTTTGGCTCCAAGGGATAGAGACCTCTATCACACTTTCCTTGAAGAAGAGTTTTTTTTGTTTCTTGATCCTTGATATAAAAGAAGTTAGGATGAAACTTAAGGAAGACTTGATTATCAAAAGCTAGACGATGCATAGAAACAAGGTTTTTGGTAGCTTTTGGTACATGAAGAGTATTATTGAGATGTGAAAGGACCTAGGATGTCTCCTAGAGAGGGGTAAATAGGTAATTTCAAAACTTTGACGATTTAGGCTGTTTCTAATGCGGAATTTAACTAAGTGATTTTTCACAAGTTCAAAATCTAAAATAAGTAGGCTCACTAAGTGCACCAACACCCTAAGTCTATATCAACAAAAGCAAAACTAGGGTGACAAGCAAACAAACCAATTTCCACACAAGATAATTGCACAATAATAATTGCAAGAATGTAAAGGAGACGCAAGCAAGAACCACTCACTTTGGTTAGCTCGTTCCTCCTTTCTAAAGATGATGAGCTCCACAACCACTCACAAATCCTTGGGCCTCTTCACAACCTCTGTTGAAGAGATCATCAAGCTCGCAACCACCATGCCATCTAGGAGGCAGTAGCCTCCAAGAGTAACAAGCACCCAAACTTCCACTCGAACAAAATCGACACGTAGAGCTCAAACTGATGCAATCACCAAGTGAAACACACTCTCACACCTCACCAAGAGTAACACATGTACATGCCCTAGAGGCTATTAAGTGGACAATAATACTAGGAGGACTCAACAAGAGATCTCAATGGCGGTAACCTTACTCCATCCACAGACAATGGGGCTACTTGTAGCTCACCCTCCAAAACTAGCAGTTATGTTATCCAAGCATTTGTTCGAGAATGCAGGAATCACAGATGCATGGAGGATGTCATCATGGCCGGCCCCTCGGACGGTCAAGGAGCTGATGGACATCGCCAACAAGGCAACTAGTGCTGAGGAGGCCCTTCTGTTCATTGTAGAGTGGGAGCAGGGCATAGAGCGCCCCCAACTCAGGTTCCATGGCGACTCGTCAAAGAAAAAGCGCAAAAAGAAGCCCTCCACGGGAGACAATGAAAAGACAACCAATACCGGAGAGGTCATGGCGAACTTTCCCGACAAGCATCCTAGGCTACCCCGAGGCAAGGGCAAGCAGCAAATGACCACAGAACATGCCAACAAGATCTGGTGTGACTTCCACCAGACTGATAAACACGACCTCCATTAATGCCGAGTATTCAAAAAACACGTCCAAGTTGAGGCCAAGAAGCTTAAGTGAAAGACTCCACAAGTCATGAGCTATAGCCGGGACTCTAGTTTTGGCAACAACTCCGATCACATGTCTTTCCAGGACGAGCAAAGGATGGTTGACCACATGTTCGGGGCTCTACCTCTTATGAATCCAAGAGATAGTTCAAAATGGTGGCCCGAGAAGTGCTAGCCATGATCCCTTCGAGTCATCAGGTAGTTAAATGGTCGGATGTCAAAGTCTCTTTCGACTAGACCGACTGCCCCGAAAACTTTGCTTAGCCTGGCTGCTTCCCAATTGTGTCGAGCCGACCATCAACATCTACAAAGTATCTCGAGTACTCCTAGACGGAGGGAGCTCCTTGAACATCCTCTTTACCAGCGCGCTTGATTTGATGCATGTCCCTTGCTCTGTTATCAAACAGGTGACACAAGCATTTCACGGCATCATGCCCAGATCTTCGGCTACACCGATAGGTCAAATCACACTTCCCGTGACCTTTGGTAATCTAGACAACTTCCAAACAGAGAAATTCCTATTCAACGTGGTCGATTTTGAGACAGCATACAACACCATCTTAGGATGACTAACTCTCACTAAATTCATAGCTGCCACACACAACGCCTACCAGTGCGTGAAGATCCCAATCCCAAGGGTGTCATCACCGTGCAAGGCTGTGCATAGACTGGTCTGCACTGCAACAAGCGTAGCCTAGGCATGGCTAAACAACACCAAACCGGTAAAGACACTAAGCATTCAAGACCCAAGATGGCCGTGAAATCCCATGGCGAAGTCAAAACTGTTCCTCTGGATCCAGCGAAGCCAGCTAGGACCATTCAGATTGGCTCCAACCTGAGCCATAAATAGGAAACTCCTGCACATCACCTTCCTCTGAAAGAACGCATACGTATTCACATGGCAACTGCCTGACATGCCCAGTATCCCCAGGAAGGTGATCGAGCACATGTTGTCTGTCTATTCCGATGCCAAGCTTGTCAAGCAAAAACTCCAACGGTTTGCCACCGAGTGGAAAGAAGCCATCAAGGTAGAGATTGAGCAACTCTTGAAGGCAGGGTTCATCCGAGAAGTCGATCACCCCTAGTGGTTGGCTAACCCCGTCATGGTCAGGAAGGCTAATGGAAAGTGGGACATGTGTGTAGACTTCACCGAGCTCAATAAAGCCTGCCCGAAAGACGCTTTTCCTCTACATAGGATAGATGAGGTAGTAGACTCCACCTCCGGGTGTGACTGTCTAAGCCTTCTCAATGCATACCCTGGCTACCACCAGATAAGTATGTGTCTTGAAAATAAGGAGAAAACCTCCTTTGTAACTCCATTCAGGGTATTCTGTTATACAAAGATGTCTTTTGAATTAAAAAACACTGGTGCTACGTATCAGCATGGAATGCAACTCACCTTCCATGACCAGATCGGACGAAAAATCGAGGCCTATGTTGATGACCTTGTCATCAAATCAAAAAATAAAGAAAACCTTCTTGCAGACCTACTCGAGACTTGTACCAATGTACGAAACACCGGATCATGCTTAACCCAGAGAAGTGCACATTTGGAGTCGACGCAGGAAAACTACTCGGATTCCTGGTATCTAACCGAAGAATTGAAGCCAATCCTGAGAAGATCAGGGCAATCATAGATATGCAATCACTAAGATCAGTACGAGAAGTCTAGAAGCTAACTGGGTGCATGGCTGCACTTAGTTGTCTTAGAGACTAGGGCTTCCCTTTTTCAAACTGCTATGCCAACATGACAAATTTGAGTGGTCAGAAGAGTCAGAAGAAGCATTCCAACATCTAAAAAGGTATCTTTCAACCCCTCATGTGCTAGTTGCTCCCGACCCAAAGGAGGAATTCTTGCTCTACATAGAAGCTGGATCACGAGCAGTAAGCGGAGTCTTGGTGGTGGAACGATCAGAACCCGACAAGCGGGAAAAGAGCCAGCGACACTACGTCAGCAAAGTACTTCATGGACGAAAAAAGCGCTATCCACAAATAAAAGTTACTCTACATAATGCTGACAGCCTCTCGCAAGCTAAGGCACTATTTCCAGGCTCACAAGATTGTTGTACCATCTGCCTCTCACTCGAAGAAATCCTCCACAAGAGAGATGCTATCTGAAGGATTGCCAAATGGGCCGTCGAACTTGGAGAGTTTGACATCCGCTTCACCACACGCACTACTATCAAGTCGCAAGCACTCACTGACTTCGTTGCTGAGTGGTTCGAGCCCAAGCAGCCCCACAACGCACCAAACGACCATATGGAGGTATAGTCTTTACATTTTGATGCTCGGGGGCTGGCATAGTCATTACTTCCCAGACCGGAGAACGCCTGCAATATGCTTTGCAAATTGATTTCCCTGTCACTAATAATGTGGCTGAGTATGAAAGTTTGCTTGTTGGTCTTCGAGTATCTTTTGCACTTGGCATCCGCCATGTAGTCGTGAATGGGGACTCACAGTTGGTGGTGAAGTGGGTTAGCAAGAAGTATCTGAGAGTTCATCTAGCCACTAAGTATGGTTTTGATAATTGATGACACTACCTATAGACTAACATGTTTCTTGAAGATTGGATATGAGGTTATGTCTATAGGTGATGCATGAACAACATTGGATGGATTTGGGAAGAATGCCGTCAATCAAAGATATGCATCAAGATGTCGAAGCTCAAGAAGAAGATAAGGTTGACCATGGTGCAAATCCAGGGATAGAATGAATATGGTCAACACATGAGCACGAAGAGTATGAAAGGGATTCAAGAAGAATTTCGTCAAAGACAAAAGACATCGGCTGATCAAGATACAAGTCCAAGGAGTGGGCTTAAGACGGTCAACCGCGTGAGCAAAAGGAATATGTCACTTGAGATAGTATGATCAAGTGACTATGGTGAGATATTCCCATATAGCCTCTTATGAACTAACCCATGATATCTCTATGTGAAAGATTATGTGGGCGAGTTAGGTGCTATTCATGGGCATGCAATGAAGAGTAAAGCTCGTGTAGTGCATTAGAGGATGACATGAAGATAAGAAGAGCAAGTTCCAATATGTACATGATGAAAAGATATGAGCTTGGAAGCTTGCGGTCCATCTAGTGAAGATGGACAAGTGAAGATGAATGCAAAAGGAAGTCTCATGCAAGGGTCTTGGGGGAGCTACGTGCAAGACTTCAAGAGACAAGCATGATCAAGATGCTTTCTAGCTTGGAGCAAGGATGGCGGTCGTAATTGAGACCAAGAGGAAAGTGCAAAGCAAACGTATGCCTAGCTAGGATTTCCTATTTTACCAGTTTCTAAGTGCTTGGAGAGAGACTGGATTATAGGTTAGATAGCCGTACTATTAAGAGGGGCTATCGGATGATTAGCTTGTCGACATCGTGTTTCGAGTGCTCAAGTCTTTGCATATGTTGCATTTCATCGCATTGGTTTTTGCGTAAGGTGTGCTAGAACTTCGGATTCTAGCGTTCGGAGATTGCGAGCTATGAGTGCTCGAGGGCTTCGACCCTAGTTTGATTTCGTGTGAGTTAGACCTTGACTTTGTGTCTCGGTGTGTGGTTGCTTCTTGACCTAAGTGGTTGAAGTAGTTGACCTAGGTTCACAGACTCTAGAAGGTCGATTTTCGGAGTGTATGGACTAAAGTGAAAGCACTTTTTTGTAAGGGGTTGCTCGGATCTGTGTTCCTGGAAAAAGGTGCAGGAAACCAAGGGTTTCGTGGCCAGACTGGAAAGAGCGGTCTGACCGGCCTCTGTGGGTAGTCTGACCAGCCTCGGGGATAGGCTCGGGCCTGACAGGGCCATGTCAGGCAAGCTGTTTTGGCCCTTTTTTTGGGGGCTTCGGAAGTTCCGATGAGTATATTGGATGTTCCGTTGATATCAGATGTTCCAGACATGATTTTCCAGATACTCCGATATTCTCGGAAGTTTCAAAGTCGCCCGTATTTTACGTGCTCTGGAAAAATCAGAGTATTTGATTTTGGATTGGAAGGTCCAATGTGGTCTTCGATCAGGGAGGTCAAACGGTCGATTTTCGGACCATTAGCTGCGGGCGGTTTAAACCAACCTGAGGGCGGTAGCTTTCTCCAATGGCTCTATTTTTTGGCTTGGGTATATATACCCTTTTTGGCTGGTTGGTGAAGGGTGCTACTGCATCCATTTCTTCATTTGTGAGCATCTCTTGTAGCTTCCTCCCTCTCTAAAGCCTCTAGTTCATGTGTTGCCATTTGTGAGGTGTGAGGAAAACCTTTGTGCATAAGTCACAAGGTGTGTGCATAAGTTGCATACTTGAGCACTCAGCATCGATCGTGTTCGAGATAGAGTTTGAGAATCTTTTACTCTTTGAGGCCACCGACTCCTAGATGGCTTGGTGGTGGTGGCTCGGTGATCTCCTCTAGAAGCTTGTGAGGAGGCCTGGGAGACTATGAAGAGCTTCGGACTGCTCAAGCCTTAGAAGATCAATCGCCTCTCGAGAAAGTAGAAGAGGTCTACCTCGACAACCACCTCCGACTAGTTGTAGATCCCATATAGGATTAGATACCCCCTCTTGTACCTTGTCTCGAGATCAATATATACCAACAGGATGTAGGGCTATTATCCTAAGGGAGGCCTGAACTGTATAAATCGTGTTGCCGGAGGCCTAATTTATAGGTCAGTTTACTCAGAACGATCCCCCTATCTCTTTTCTCTCTCCTCCATGTACTCCGTAAGATTGGCGGTTTACCGATCATCGACAGATGGCGCCGGCTGTGAGGATCCCGTCTGTTGATTCCAACAAATCACCATCAGTAATTTTGCCACAAGCAGTGGCATGGGCTGGCTCTCGGACGAGCGGTTCGATGACAACTTCACCTCTCCAACTGATCAGAAGCCAAGGCAGGACTGAGTTGACTTCGGTGATCTC
This sequence comes from Stipa capillata, assembly GCA_019208055.1. Lineage (NCBI taxonomy): Eukaryota > Viridiplantae > Streptophyta > Magnoliopsida > Poales > Poaceae > Stipa > Stipa capillata. The sequence continues at coordinate 391,323 of JAGXJF010001400.1, read as the reverse complement.
TCGCCTGATGACAAGTTCAACAACGATATAAACCCGTTCATGGAAGAATATGCCAGAGCCTATGGGATTGATCTCTAATCCCAAGACAACTAGAGCGATCATGCAAACGGTGCAAGTCCCATTACGTGCGCTCTGACCATCCACATGGGCAACAAAGCATGTTAGAACCCTCTTTCGACGATAGATCCATGATGTATCTAGAGTACACCTCCAGCGGGCAATACCCTCGAGAGGTACTCGGATAGAAAACGGGTTGCACAAGAATGGCGCAGACGATCCACTTTCAGCCAAGGAGGTTCCCCCACCAAATCCGACGTCTTCACAGGCATGTAACCCAGGTTCTCGAGAGAAGATGCCAATCCCACAAGATGCTAATCTATTTGGATCGAAGGCTGCTAAGTGTCTGTCCAACATCCTAGAATGCCTCAGGAAACCCCTGTCGGTGGATCTCACGACTCCCAAAAGGAAGATATGGATCTCAGAACTCCCGAAAGGAAGATATGGATGGACGACATGGAACATCGCATCCTCCAGGCACAAGAGCAAGCGGAATCGTCACACAAAGTGGCTAATGCCCGTAGTACCATGAAAAGCATCACTTGCTCTAGCGCTTCTCGTGATAGGGCTGGCTATGAAAGATAATCTCCTCAAGGTGCTAATCGTTCGCACCGTCCCGTGTACTTGCCCGCCCCAATGGAGGATCTAGATAGGTACGCAGACAGACGAGGGGACTCAAACAGCCCCACCACATCGCTCCTCGGATCGCAATGCTTCTCAGTATCACAGACAAAATCGAGGGTGATCACCATTATCGAACGACAGATCAACTCAGGGAGTTATCTACAGCTGCCAAGCCTTTTCCATAGATCTACGATGGGTCCGCTGGCCATCGCTATTCAAACTAGGAACGATTGAGAAGTATGATGGCACAACAAATCCTACCGAGTTCCGATAGATCTATACAACAAGTATTGAGGCTGTAGGAGGAAAGGAGAAGGTTATGGCTAGCTATCTCCCGACTGCCCTTAAAGGACTGGCAATAACTTGGCTTACTAATCCCCTGCCCGGATCGATCTAGTCATGGGAACAATTGTGCAGCCAATTCCAGGGAAACTTCCGAGGGACATACATTTGCCTCAGGAAGCCTGATGACCTCTTCCGACGGGAGTCCTTGCGAGAGTACACCAAAAGATTCAGCAATGTCTGAAACACTATACCCACGATAACCGATTACGAGGTGATCCAAGCCTTCACACGGAGTTGCACAAATCAACGGTGCATAGATGAGCTCTCCATGAATATCCCAAAAATAGTAAAAGAACTGATGGAGTTCGCTGACAAGGCAGCCAACGTCGAAGAATCCCTCCAGGGAAGATCGTGACAAGAGGCAAAAGATTGGAGAAGTAATGGGAATCTTCCCCTACAAGCGCTCCGGACTGCTTCGAAACAAAGATAAGCCACAAGCAAAGGCTGGGTCCTCAAGCAAGAGCTGGTGTGACTTCCACCAGACCCACAAGCACGATCTTCACCAATGCTGGCTGAGAAGTTCAAAGGGAAAGGACCCCAGGTCACAAACTAAAGTGTAGAAACTAGTTCCAACAATGGATCTTCCAACCAGGATCCTTTCCAAAGTGAATGAAGAAGAATAGACCACACGTACGGGGGCTCGGCGTCTTACGAGTCCAAAAGACAATTCAAGACAGTGGCATGAGAAGTCACCGCCACTATTCCACCTACTCGTCAGACGGTTAAGTGTTCAGAAGTCAAGGTTGGCTTTGACCAAACCGACTGCCCTGAGGACTTTGTCCGACCAGGACGATTCCCCATTGTGTTCAAACCTACAATCAATAACTACAAAGTCTCTCGATTACTGATGGATGGAGGAAGTTCACTCAATGTCCTCTTAGCAATGCGCTCAACTCGATGCAGATCCCTCGCTCATCCCTCCAACCGGTCACACAGGCTTTCCACGGCATCGTGCCCGGATCAACTGCTACTTCGATCAGGCAAATCACTCTCCCAGTCACCTTCGGCAAGCGGCAAGCCCGACAACTTCAGAACAGAGAAGGTCCTATTTGACGAAATCGACTTCGAGATGGCATGCAATGCTATTGTAGGACGACTAACTCGTGAAGTCCATGGCAGCCACGCACTATGCGTACCAGTGAGTGAAGATTCTAGGCCCTAAAAGTGTAATCACAATCCGCGGCCATCCAGAAACAGGCCTCCACTGCGATAAGCTTAGTCTGGACCTGGTCAGAGAGCATCACACTGATAAGGACCACAAGCACTCACAACCTAGAAGAACCACCCTAGTACTCGGTCACCACAAGTCTTCTCATGAGGGAGTTGACCTGACATGAATCGGTTAGCCACAAAGGATGGTCGACCCTTCAATCCTTGGAACGTCAATCACCTCAAGCAGTTCTATCCGTAAGTACTCTACCTAGCATATAGAGGACATCCAATTCATCCTCGACAATCGCTAGCAGCCTCCTAGAACAAAGCCTCCCTTCCTCCAAGTCCAAACAGCCCCCGTCCAACGGGATTGCCAAGATGAGTCTCACCAGGTACCTCTACCTAATGCGAGCACTTGGACAAGCTAACACGGAGTCGGTAAGGAATAGAGGCAGTTTGGGAAGACCAATGGACAACGGGAATCTCGGATGAGAGCTTAAGTTTATTTTCTTTCGAGCTATACATGAATGTTCAGTTAAATTAAATTTTCTATTACTAAACTGCTCATCAGAAATATTCCATTTTTCTGATGAACAGTTGGGAGTTGGGTAGGTACAACGGGACTAAAAAGTTTCCAACAACTCATTTTATGCAACGCTCGGAAGTTTAGTACTCGAAAAGAGAAGAAAGTCCAAACTCTAGCCTCGTGGGAAGGAGGAAGATCTCTTATCATGTCGATGAGTGACAGAAGATCCCTGAATCTTCCACTCGACTTCGACCTAAGGCTTGATCGACGAAGGTCCCCGACTAGCGGTAAAGTCTTCCAACTTGGATCTGGGAGGAGCCAGAGGGTGCGAAGTATGACAGGTTCGACGAAACCAATCAGCACTTAGTAAAACCGATAAGGCACCCCGACTAGTTATCGTAACCCGAGTCAACGTGACACTTAAGCAGGTTATCGATCACGAAGGACACACGATCATACGCCCTTCCACCCACAAAGAGAAGGAAGTCTAAATCACAGTATCAGAAAAAGGTAGAGGAAAGTCCCTTATCGTGTCTACAAGTGATAGAAGGTCCTTGAACCTTCCACTTGACTTAGACCTAAGGCCCGACTATCCAAAGTTTCCGACTAGTGGAGAGGTCTCCAACTTGGACTTGTAGAAAAGAGGCCAAAAAAAACATCAAGTGTCCCGAGTTTCCGATAAGCCCTCAAGTATCAGGTTCTTGACAAAGTTCTAGCTCTAATTTAAAGAATAATACACACAAGCACAACACAAGTACTAAAGTTTACCAAGTCTTTGTTCACATAGCCTCCACCAGCTTCTTGGCCTCCCCTGTCTCCACTACTGGCAAGTCATCGCAGAGGGTGCTGACATCCAACTTGAGATGCCAGGCTTTTAGCAAAGCCAAGGCCATAGACAGGGAATCCCATGACGGTGTTTGGAGCTGATGTGGGCTTATATGGTAGGCTTCAAGTTGGAGATTGCTGCTATCAGCTTGGCTGATTGCATGGCATGGCTCTCCGCCTCGGGGACAACAACCCCGACCTCAGTCAACGCCATCTCGATTAGGCCCATGATGTACTGAAGTTCTTTCTTCAAAGTACCCATCTTGGACTCACTTCGAGATAGCGTCGAAAGGACTTCGTCGAGCTCTTTTGTAAGCCGGATCTTGTCTTGGTCCAGCTGAACCTTCTTAGCCTCCAGCTTGGCCACCCGGGACTTCTCCTCCTTCAGCGCAGCCTCGGATTCAGCCAGACGCCTCTTCTGCTCCTGAACCTCCAACTGCGGCGTAGTCACCCAGAATAGAGCAAACTAAAAATTACAAGGTCAATCTCGGATACAAGCAAGATTAATAAGATAATGTTTCTTGTTTCCTTATTACCTTAAACTGGGGACCAAGACACATACACAAGTTGAGCCCATCCTCAACAAGCTTCACCAACCCCACCGACAGCAGCAACGAAGGGGATTTCTCAGCCGACAAGACAGACAGAGCAAGTACTTGGGCCGGAGGCGGGTCAGACTTTGAAGCCTGGGGTTTCTTGACCACCGCTAGCATCATGACGGCCGTAGGAGCCTTCACCGCCGAATGACGGGATTGCTTCTCCGGGCCGGCAACCCTGGGCAAACCAAGGATCACCCTACTAAAAGACAAACAAGTCACGAGAGTTACAGAACCCCTACTCGAGAAAAAGTACTTATAGAAGAACACTTACCGCGGTCACTTCAGTTGCATCGGAACCTTATGTTCCGGAAGGGCCAGCCCTTTCAGTTGCATCGGAACCTTATGTTCCGGAAGGGCCAGCCCTCTCTTGAGGGAAGTCGCCTGCAGAATAGAGTCCGTAGCTTGGGACTTCTCCATGATAGGCTCCTTCACAGCGAGAGGAACTGACTCCTTCGGAAGAATTCCTTCCTCCCCCTATCCAGCGATAACGTCAAAAGGAGATTTCGCCGCCTCAAGCTAACAAGGAATGGAGTTTTTGACAAGACAGAAGGATTACCTAGGAAGAAGGAAGAGAAGAAGGAAGAAGCGAAGGAGGAGTCAGGTCTGGGGGAGCCATCGAGGGAGCTTTCTTCTGCAACACCTTCTCGAGCACATCCCCAGCGCCAGACTCTGGGGCTAAGATTGGTGCGTCTAGGATTTCGACTTGGTTGTCATCCTCAATCTCGACTCCGGCCCGCTCGACCTCCAAGTTAGGCGCATCCCAACTAGCCCATTGCACAGAAAGTATACCCGACAAGAAGTGTGGCCTGAACTTACCAAGAGTATCTCTTTCCTCTCCTCGAGCCTGAGCTTCACGAGCAAAAGCGGCACCACGGTCCTTCCTCCCAGAGGAGACGAGTCAAAGAGGTACTTGACCCTCGACTGGAGCTCATCGGGAGTAAGTTCTGTATGAAGCAAATGCCCGAGTAGTTGAGAATTCAAACTACCTACTCGAAGGACAAAAATCTAACAAGCACAATTGGTTACCTGTGTCGAAATCCCTTATGGGATCCGTACCATCCGAGTATTCCCAGGCCGATGAAATCCTCAACCAAGGAAGACTCAACCGACGCCGAAGGAAGTCCTCAGCTATGTCCCATGCCGGCAAGCCTCTTCGGCTAAGATCAGTGATCTCGCTTGCAAGCGACTTGAGCCGGTCTGTCTGCAGCGGCATCTCCGACCAGGCCTCCATCTGGTAGGGCACCAGATTGCGGTACCCGATCCTGGATGAAGATGAAGGCTGGTAGTAGAACCACTTCACTCGCCAGCCTGACCACGAGGACTTACTGGCAAAGGGAGTATAGCTTTCCTTCTTTCCCTCCCTCAGCTGGAACCCGGCGGCGCAGACAACACCCTTCAACTTGCACGGGTTGTAGAAGTACCGCCAGAGGTCTAGGCTCAGGCGGATGCCGAGATACGCCTCGCACAGGTGTGCAAATACGCTCAGCATCAGCACCGAGTTGGGATTGAGATGGATCAACTCAATCCCATAGAACCTAAGGACAAGGAGAAAGAAGTTGGACGACAGAAGTTGAAATCCATACTTGAAGAATCTGAGAAGATGATGGCCCAAGCAGTATCTGGATTTGGGATCATCTCCTTGAACGTCGGTCAACAAGGGATCATAATGTGAGGATGGATGTATTCGGCCCTCTCGAGCTTCTCGAGAGCGGCAGCGTCGACATCCGACTTGTCAAAAGCCAGGATCGCCACCACTGACGCTAGATCCTCGACATCATCTCGGGACTGTCGACGGGCTTCTGGGCGCTGGCTGGGATCTTGGAGGAAACCTTCTTCTTGTCCATCTCCGACAATGGAATGTAAGAGGAAGAAAAGTGCAAGAAAGGACGGGAGGAAGAAGATGAGGATGACAAGTCAAGAACTGGACGTGGTAAAAACCCCTAAGGTGCCAGTAGACTTATAAGGTTAAAAACTGTGCAATCCCAACTATTCGCGCAAAGGATCCAACAGTTATCACAGCCACGTTCTCTGGTTCACGTCCCATTGCAATTAATACGTGCAATAACTAGGAGCTGTGGGCGTAGGAAATTAGGAGCTACAGGCGCATGGCCCATCGAGTGTGCCTCAATTCTCTTACGTCATCACAACAGTTGTAGAAAAAGAGGAAAATATTCTCACCACCATGCGAACTCTCTCCGCGACGGTTCAAATTTTGGAAAACTCACCGGTTCAGATAAGCATGGTTGCAAAGTTAGGGGCAAGACCCTTGCGTCCGTTGGACTTCCGAAAGTTCATGTTTGGACGTGGGACTACTTGGGAGCTTCCTAAAGCTACTCAAGAACGTTTGATTCCCGACGAGGTGGATTTGGGCGATTAGGAGCCCGAGTGGATGGCTCACCCTACTAGAGAATTCCTATGAAAACTCAGGAAAGTATCTGGTCGGATGTTATTCCCAACTGGGTTGATTCCTTTGATCCATCTTGGCCTTATTTCACGTACTGATGGGGGCCTTGACAATGACTAGTAGACAACTACTGTATGCGATGAACGTTTCCGTATACAAATACACCACGACTAAGGAGTATCCGACTTACCTGGGAAGGAGTGTACCTCGGAGAAGGACTCAATGTTGATAAGGAAACCACCCATAGGTATTTGGGACTCCTTAAACTAGGCAGTCAATTCTGACGTTTAAAGAAAGTGGAGTCCTACTTGGAGACGTGTCCATATCCCTTATGAAAGAGCATCTAGGCCCCAAGTTGGTTTTGATGGTTAATGGCAACTCAAACTGGAATTTAACATTTATAGTGAGTGTAAGCAGGTTTGTAGGTTCCAGAAAGAAGGGTCATCAAGGAAAGGATGACCACCAAAAAAGGTACAAGGGTGGTTTCCAGGACTAAGGAATGGCTGTGCTAGGCAGCTGTGCCACAGCTGTGAAGAAGCCGGTGTTGTGCAAGGAGTTGCAAGCAAGGTGATGGTGGCTTGATGCATCAAGGACCGTGACTATAGTTGGTGGGCAGGTAAAGCCTAGATTTGCTAGTTTCTTTGAGTCCATAGGAAAAGCCTGTACTATCAAGAGGGATGAAGCAGTGATGATCTGTGGAGCTTCTAGTTGCTCAATGCTCAGGATGTTGGACAGTGGCACTAATTCTTTGAGGTTAGTGGCCCTGTGTCAGTAGTTTTGCATAAGTATGAAACTGGTTGGAGCTGGCACTCTGCAGTGCTAGCAGTAGAAAACCCTAGGGGTTAGAGTCACCGGTGTGACACAGCGGTGTCACAGGTAGTCTAACGCTCTATGACTCAGGTACATCTCTGTACCAGGGGAGAGCTTGTAAACGCTAAGGAACCTGCGCTGCGATAGCTTGTCTGCTGAGTCGGAGGGTTGTCGGAGATTCTCTCCTTATAGGTTTCAGAGAGTGTGCGCTGAGGGCATGTCATGTGCCAAGACCGGGCTGAGCAGTGCGGCTGCGTCAGTTTAGGGTTTACCTGTGTGTGCCACCGGTGACACAGGTATCGGTCTGCTTGAGCCGGTTATAGTTGGACGGAGTGATTGGCTGTGTCACCGGTGGCTGACACCGGTGATTCACTTAATCCTACGTGGTAACAGTGTAACGGTCAAGTGCCTGTGAACCTTATATATAGGGGACTAGGGGAGGTCTTCGATCTCAACCAATGAGCCAATCACTAACTCACATTCGACTGTTGCAAAGCCTCTTTCCACCGAACGAAAGCCAAGTTTCCTAAGTGTCAGTTCGGGAAGGGTTAGAGTTCTTGAGCAAAGAGCATTGGTTCCTCCAAGAATTGTTACTGCTGAATCTATTACTCTTGGAGTGTCTACTCCTAGACGGGCGTAGGAGTTGCTGGTACCACCCAAGCTTGTGTGGGCTGGACTAGTAGTCTGTGAGGGTGATTGAAGTCTACCTGTTGCAAGCAAAAGGACTTCCACAAGCAAAGGAAGAGGCCTGAGATCATGTACTCAGAGAACAAGCACGATTCAGTGCTGGCGATCTCTTCGGAGTAGCCTCTCCAACGAAAACGTACCACTCTGCAAAGAGTTGGGAACTTCGGTGAAAAAACACTCTGTCTCCTGAGTACTTGTTGTTTTACTCCTTGCTTCTTGCTATATCTGTTTGCTTGTATGCTCATACAGATATTCTGTTTACCTGCTTAGATCACCTTTACACCTATGTCTTGTTAGCTATCTCACAGTTGGTATAGATCATATCTCACACCTGTGTCAGCTACCTGTTACACAGACACTTTGATTGCTTATCATTTTGCTAAGTCATTAGCGCACCTGTGCTAGGCACCTGTGTGACAGCTGCATGCTAATTTACACATCGCAACTTACCTGTGTCACTCACCTGTCACACAGCTAGCTAATCCTTACTTCTGCATAAGGCTTAATCTAAACAATCTAGTTAAAAGAAGTAATTTTTGTTAGCCTCCTATTCACCCCCCTCTAGTCGGCATCTGAGGTCCTTTCACCTTACGATATGGTATGTCCTCTATAAGGATCCCGAGAGCCTCTAGAGAAGACAAGCAACTTTAGAATCACAATCAGAGATCCTGCTTCGGACTACTCAAGCCTTAGATGATCAATCGCCTCAGGAGCAAGTAGAAGAGAAGTTCTACCTCGACAACCACCTTCGACTAGTTGTAGATCCCATCTAGGACTAGACACCCCCTCTTGTAACTTGTCTCGAGATCAATATATACCAACAGGACAGAGGGCTATTATCCTAAGGGAGGCGTAAACTTGTATAAATCGTGTTGCCAGTAGCCTAATTTGTGGTTAGTTTATTCAGAACGATCCCCCCATCTCTTTTCTCTCTCCTCTATGTACTTCGTAAGAACGGTGGTTTACCGATCATCGACACTTGTATATCTCTTATAGAAGTTGAATTGCTTGCTTGTCACCCTAGGATTGCAAACCTTACTATATTCACATAGGTTGATTATGCTCATATGAAAGACTAGCATATTAGGATTTGAGCTTTTGAAAATCCAATTAGTATAATTCCACATTAGGAATAAGCCAAATCCATAAGTGAATTTTAAAAGCATTTTCACCATCCTTTAGGCGACATCTTAGTCCTTAAGGTCCTTTTATTATCAAACCTCGGACAAGACCATGGCATCCTACCTGAGGTGAGGAAGCTAGAAAAGAAATTCCTCGGACCCGAGGTCAGATAGAACTTGAGAAAGGATAATTGCCTCACCAATAGTGTTGCCCAACTAGCCTCCTCATGATCTCTAGGACAACTCGGGGTCTTTATAGAAAAGCTCTCAACATCGTCTGCAACATCGGCAGATGACATGGCTAAGCCCGCGACTTCGGCAAATGACACGGCCAAAGGAGTGGTGCATAACCAACTCAGGACGTCACCAGGGATTAAAGCTCCAAAAGTAGTCGCTGGGGCAATCGTGGCCCTTCTCGATCGTGAAAAATCGTGGATGAATTCCATTCACGAGTACCTTCAAAATCGAGATATCCCCGAGAACGAGGCACTATCCGAGCAGATTTTCCATGGGGGCCAGGATGTACTTCCTGGTCGACAGCGTCCTCTATCACAGAGGCGTTCATGAAGTGCTTATGAGGTGCATCTCTCGGAAGCAGAGTGCCAAGTTACTCGAAGAGATCCATGTGTGTGTGCATAGCTCATGCTTCCTTCCAAACCCTTTATCGGAAAGGCCTTTAGACAAGGTTTCTACTAACATACAGTTCTCCATGATGCGAGCGAGATGGTTAGGCGATGCTATCAGTATCAATTTCATAACACACGCGTTCACCAACCTGCTCAAGCTCTACAGATGATACCCCTTTTGTGGCCATTCGTGACATGGGGGTTGTATATTCTGTGGTCTTTCTCAGTGTCACCCGGGGGCTTCAAGTCTCTCTTCGTCGCCATCGATACCTTTACCAAGTGGATTGAGGCTGAGCCAGTCGCAAATATCACCTCAGAAGCAGCCAAACGGTTCATCATAAAAATGTCATGTCCAGATTCGGCATCCTAAGCAAGATCATTACCAATAACAACACTCAGTTCTCCAACACAACATTCATCGAGTACTGTGAGAAACTTGGCACCAAAATCTATTTTGCATCTGTAGCCCATCCACATAGCAACGGACAGGTCGAAAGGGCCAACGGTCTCTTACTACAAGCCGTGAAGACCTGTGTCCTCGACCGTGCATCTGGCCATGTCAAAGCATGGGTCTCCTTCTCCAGCGCAGCGTTCGACTGTCCCAGCTGCTCCTTCAGCCACTAGACCTCTAACTGGAGGGAGTTAGTCCTGGACAGAGTGAACTAAAAGAAAAAAAAGGTTAGTTTCAACACAAGCAAATTACACGTGACTTCGTGTGAAGACCCTACTCCTATGAGAGGAAAGCAACAAAAGGGGAAAAGCTAACCTAGGGAGAAGGTGTTGGAGACGAGGTCGGAGGAGCCGAGCAGAGGGTGCAGTCAGTGGCACTTCCAGAGAAGCCGTGCTACTCCTGCCAGTGGCTTCCGAGTGCAAGGACCCAGAGCCGAGGACCACGACGTCCTCTTCGTTGGGTTGCACCCCCGCGGTCTCTGCCTCTGATTTGGGCATCCCCCGACCAACATGCTGCAACACGTGCAAGTACCTCGACCATTAGCCTAGCTCTACTCGGAAGAAAGAACAAAAGCAAAACATACTTATCGATAAGATCTCCCTCCGGTCCACGGAATCCATCCTCGAGGTAGGCAACGGTGCGTTAGTGCATCCTTCGACCAGTGTTCAACTTGAAGAGGTACTTTACCCAGTACAGAACTTCCATGGGCTCGAGGACTTCAAGGTAAAGAAAACTGGTTAAAGACGGAGTGTACCCTACATCGAGTGTCAAGGTGATGTTAAACAAGGGTTACCTCTCTCGCAGTCTCGAGATGGGTCCGCTGTGTCCGAGTACTCCCAAGTGGCTGAGACCCTTGAGCACAAGGGGCTCAAGCGCCACCTGATGAAGTCCTCGGCGAGATCCCATGCCGTCAGACCCCGTGCCTTGAGATCAGCTATCTCAAGGACGAAGGTGCGGAGCCTCGAGGTCTCGTGCGGTAGCTCCGACCAATTATCAGTCAGATAAAGAGCGAGTCCTTGGTAGCTTATGCCTCTGGGTGGGGCTGGCAGGCAGTAGAACCACCTCTTGTGCCAACCCGACCACGAGATCTTACTGGTGACATTGAGGTACTCCTCCCTCTTTCTGTCTCGTAGTCAAAAGCTCATGCCATCGACGACATTGTTCGGTAACTTCTTCATCACGTAGAAGTATCGAAAGAGGTCGAGGATGGGACATGTGCCAAGATACGCCTCGCACAGATGCACAAAGATGCACATCATCACGATTGACTTGGGATTGAGCCGCTCAATCCCATAGAAGCTTAGGACGAGGAGGAAGAAGGTTGACGGCGGGGAAGCGGAACCTGCACCTGAAGAACTCAGCAAACTCCACGGTTGAGTTCATGTCTGGACTGGGGTACACCTCCCCCTCAGCCAGCATGCAGGCGATCATGGAGCGAGGAGGGATCATCTCAAGATCCTCCATCTTCTCCAAGAACTCAGTCATGACCTTCGACCAAACCTAGGACGGGATCGCCGCTGTAGGGGAATCATCAGAAGCGGCAGCTGTCGGTGATACGGGGAGAGGGGTCCCCTAGATCGCTGGCAGAGGCCCAACTTGACGCCATGTCGCCAAGGGCGTGAGAGTCAAGAGGAGGTGCCCGGGGGTACGCCCCGAGCACTGTGTCCCCTTGGCCATTAAGGGGAACCCCGAGTCGTCCCTTAAGGATACTCCCCAAGCACCCAAGGCAACTTGGGGCTCACTCGGGATGGCGATTGCCTCCCACGAGCAATGGAATGTCCTAAGTCGCGTGCTCGGGGGTCCCCAAGCGTGCGGGAACCCCGAGCACCCCTCATAGGTCTTTCCCCAGCACACGTGGCCCGACGGGCGCATTTAACACCTGTCTGTGCGGGCCCACCTGCTCCAAGTCCTTGTGGACAAGATGGCGGCGTCCTGGTCGAAATCCGTCCTCCCATATGATGGGCCCCGTCAGCTGTCGGTCCTGTCAGGGGATGGAGCGGTCTGACACCTTTTTGACTTTAGGACACGCCGCCGCGTGCCCAGGAGCATGTCTCCTATCCCTGGTCAGTAGGGCCGGGGTAGTTGCAGCATGGTCCGTGGCAGAGAGCGTCCGGGAAGTCTTCACCTTCTGACCCAACCACTTTATGATGACCTAGATTCCAACCGCAGCGTGACAGGCACTATTCCGCTATAGCAACCCTCAACCGCCGGTGTGGGTCGCCCACGCCCTATCCGTCAGCAACGGTGCTACTACAGTGTATTTGCCTTTCGGCCGTTGTGGTGACCCTCGGGTATATAAGGGGAGAACCAAGGCTATGAAGGAAAGACGAACAAAAAAAGGAGAGACCTAAGAGAAAGCAAAGAGGAAGAACATCTGTGCTTCTAGGCCGATTGTAATCATCCAAATATTCATATATACACAAAAAGCAGGACGCAGGGTTTTACACCAAGAAGGTGGCCCGAACCTGGGTAAATCACGGTCTCTATTCTAGCATCCCTGCCACTCAAGATCGACGTAGCTCCTGTTCCTCTGCTTCCCCGGCCGAATCCCAAAGGGGGTCCTTCCGGATCACCGACGCCGGCGTTTGTGCGTCGACAGCAGCGCCCTTCCTGGAGTTCTTCTTCTTGCCCATTGCCTGGCCTATGCTGAAGGTGAGTGATGCGAACGTGAGGAAGATGAAGGAAGCTAGGGCTTAAGGATGAAGCACTTGAGAAGGCAAAGGCTTTGGAATGCGGTAGCAACTCTCAAGTTCTTCGGACCACTTATAAGGTGGCGCACTGCAGACCTTGACCAGCCCCGCGACAGTTCTGAGTACTGCTCGGGGCCACAATCTCTGCCTCCACGTCCTGTCACAGTTAATGCATCTGGTCACTTTATGTGCATGTGGGAGTGTTTGCGCGAGAACCCAAGAACGGGAGGCGCACGACCTTGACAAACGCACTACGGTTTTCCTACGTCATCATGGACAAGTGCAGAAAAAGAGGAAAGATTCTTTCATCACTACATGAAATCTCCACCGTGATGGTTCAAATTTTGAAAAACTGCCAGTTGAGATCAACGTGCCCTCAATTCACAGATTAAGACCACATCTGTTGAACAACCTGAAATTCCTAATCAGATGAGAGGCCCACTCGGGGTCTCCTGGAGCCACTTAGGGTGGACTCAATATCCTAATTAGATGACCCGAATGATCAGGATTCCAAGTGGACGAACATCCCGACTTGGAGACCCAAGTAACTACTCGGGAAAGCACCCGGTCGGGACATTTCCGCGGTCTATGTTAATTTCCTTGACCTGTCACGACCTTATTTCACGTACTGATGGGGGGCTTCATGACAAGTAGTACAACTCTATTGTATACGATGGCCATATCCGTATACAAAGACCTCAGGGATACCCTAGATATCTGGAGCAATAACTGTATCAAAGAGGGATTCTGAGATGATAAGGAAACTACCCACAGGTGTCTGGATATCCCTTAAAGAAGGAATCTTATCTTGACATTTAAGGATGACAGGAGCCCTACTCGGAGATGAGTTCATACCCGGTACCGACGCTTTGACGCGCCTTAACCTCCATGTCCTTCCGTTGCCTATCATCGATCGATTGACCATCGATCCTACTAGCTGTCGTTTGCCCATTGAATCGATCAGTGAAGCCAAGGTGCACTGTATTACTATATAAACAACCAGTAATCAATACCTTCTTGACAGTTGAGAGCTAGTGGGCTATACTTACAAAGAAGTAAGGGGTTAATTTATTAAACTAGATGCAGGACTAGACGTGCTTAGATTAGAAATCCAATTTATCATTTTTTGGTTCTTATTTTATTATTTCCATTGCTTCAAGGATTAAAAGGAAGACACCGATAATAAATACCTTTTTCAAGCCAACCTTCAAACTCCAACCCTAGTGTTGAAACTGCAAATCCAACCGAGGAGCAACATACTAGACAAAATAGCTCCAATTCTATTTTGGAAATGTGCAAAACTCCTCATCAGACTATTGTGGCACCAATAGAAGTCCCACAACAGCTAGAATTGGAAGCATAGCATATGAACGGGACCCAGGTAAATGCCAACAAATTTTGGAACTCCTTCATGATAAGCAAGAAGAAGCACGGTTGATTCCAGTACGGTTGGTTCACACAATTTCCTTGGCTAGAGTATTCATCGACCACAAATTGTGCCTACTGTTTGCCGTGTTTCATCTTTTCAAAAAAGCCAACTGGGAGGTCTAGCTCAAATGCATTCATAATTGATGGATTTAAAAATTGAAAGAAGGTAAATAATGGAAAAGAGTGTGCTTTTTTAATTCACATGGGCCAAAATTCCAACTCAGGTCACAATTTTTCAATTCAGTGTTTTGATAATCTAAAAAATAGTATGAATCAAATTGAAAGGGTGACTATATAAGCCTCTACAAAAATGACTGCAGATGCAAGACTAAGGCTTAAGGTTACAATCGATTCTGCCAGGTAAGCTATAACTTATTCATTTTTCTATTTCAAAAATTAGAATATTATATGTTGTAACAAGTAACATTTGTTTGTTTGTGATTTGTTCATTAGGTGGAAAACATTCCAAGCTTGTCCTTTCAGAGGCCATGATGAAACTCCAAGATCAATAAACCAGGGTAATTTTCTTCAAATGGTAAATTTTTTAGCTTCTTATAACAAGGACGTCAAATAAGTTGTATTGGAAAATGCTCCAAGAAATGCCAAGTACACCTCCAATCCTATTCAGTAGGAGATTCTTGGCTTTCTTGAAAAGTGCAGAAAACAATCAGAGAAGAAATTGGTAATAGCAAGTTTTGTATAATGGGTGATGAAGCTCAAGATGAGTCTAAAAAGAATCAAATGGCGTTGGTCCTTCGGTTTCCCAACAGTGAAGGATTCATAAGAAAGCGTTTCCTAGATGTTATTCATGTTAATGACACTTCTACATCAACTCTTAAGGAGTCAATTTGTGCTGTCCTAGCAGAGAGTAACTTGAGTATACAAGATATCAAAGGCCAAGGCTATGACGGGGCAAGTAATATGCAAGGGGAGTGGAATGGATTGAAGGCTCTAATTTTGAATGAATGCCCTTATACATATTATATTCATTGTATGGCTCATCAACTATAGCTGGCTCTTGTTGCAGCATCAAGGGAGGTACATGATGTGCACAACTTTTTTCGGCATGCAAATTTCATCATAAATGTTGTTAGTGCGTCACCTAAATGCAATGATGAGTTACTAGCAAATCAAGCCGCTGAAATTGCATGTGAAATTGAATTGGGGGAACTTGATACAGGAAGAGAAGGAGACACTAGATGGAGTTCTCACTTGAAGTCAATTCAGAGCTTGAGAAAGATGTTTGGTGCTACAATTTCGGACCTACGAAGTATAGCGAATGATCGTTCAGTCTTGAAATATTCTCAAGGAGATGCTACAAGCGCCATAAAACTAATTATTTCTTTTGATTTGGTGTTCATTCTACACGTCATGGAGAAAATTATGAAGATAACTGATGTCTTGTGCCAAACACTCCAAAGAAGTTTTTGGACATTTTAAATGCATTAGATTCTGTTTCAAACACAATGGTGCTATTTGCTGACTTAAGAGAAGATGGTTGGGAACCTCTTCTAAAGGGGGTTATATCTTATTATGTGAAGCATGACATTGAGATCGCCGATAAAATGAATCGCAAGTATGTCCCTTTTCCTATATCTCTAACTTGGAATAGTAATTCATCACAATTAATTTTCTCTTATATATACACATATATATATGTCGAACTTGCAGGTATGTTGATGTGACTAAGTATCAAAATAAGCGTGATAACACCACAACACTTCACCACTATAAAGCAAATATTTTCAATGTTGCCACAGATCAACAATTGGTTGAGCTAAATGATCGACTCAGCGTTCAATCTATAGAGCTTTTGGGACTTTATGCATCTTTGGATCCAATAAATGACTCATTTGACATATCAAAGGTATGCACTCTGGTGGAAAAATTCTATCTTACAAATTTGTCTCATCAAGAAAGGGCTCAATTGGAGTGTCAACTTCCACAATTCTGACTGGATATTTGCAATCGTCTAGATCTAAAAAGTTTGCCTTCACTCGCTGATTTGACTGTTGGGCTAGTAAAAACAGGTAAAATGTCTATGTATTCAATGGTTGATAGATTATTGCGGTTAGTATAGCTCTTCTAGTGTCAACTGCAACCACCGAGCGAGCTTTTTCAGCTATGAAACTTGTCAAGACACATCTTCAAAATAAAATGAGAGATGATTTTCTTCGGCATTACATGATCGTCTATATTGAGAAGGAACTAGTTGTAAAGGTTGTCACCGAAGAGATCATCAACTTATGAGTTTGGTAGTCTTAGAGCTAAATTTAAAACTAATAGTTTTGTATTACCAAACATATGATTCTATATATTATTAATACTTTATCAAGACTTAATATATTGCTATGTTATATCTTTTGTGCGATTATTTTTTCTTTACTCCCTTTTATGTCTAAATTCTAGCTCCTTCTTTGGTAGCGCGCTGAGGCATTTGCCCCAGAATACGACACGCCGGACCACGAGGAACGCAGGGACCACAATCACGAGGAAGGCAGCAGCGCAGGCCCCGCCTCGTTCCACGTTAGCCTTGTGCGGCAGCGGCTGCGATGGTCGGCAGCGTTCCCTGTCACCGGCACCCGCAAGCTAAAGCAAATTCTCTCCATCCGGATAGATCTCCGCCGTATATTTGAAACACATTTTTTTTACCAAAAAATTTATAAGAAAACTTTATAAAAGTAAACCATAGATGAATATCATATTATAACAATGTTTCTACTGACATACTATCAAAGCTCATCATGCTCCCAAGCAATCCGAGAATGTACGTCTTGTCGCATCCAACTTGGTTTGCATCACTCTCATATAAATATATATATATATATATATATATATATGCATATACATACTGAGAATATACATGATTATGAGTGTCGGGCTAAATTCATGTTGCGTCGCTGTACATCCATATATCTCATGGATTAATTCAGTAAAACTTCCAAAACTCAACTGCTGCTTCCAGACCAGCCTAGCGTATTCACTGCTCTCTATCTAGAAGTATAGGGCATATATACTTCCTAGGATTTAACTTTGATCAAAAATTTATTTAACAATATGTGAGTTACGTGATATAAAATTGATATCATTGAATTCATATTAAAATATAATTTTCAATGTACCGCTTTTGTATAAGATTATTCATATATAGTAAAATTAATTGTTGATTAAAGTTAAATCTTAGAAAATACATACGCCTTATATTTTTAAACAGTGAGAATACTATTCGATAGGCCGTGCCAATGCAATTAATGAGATGAGAAATCTAGTTCTAACTGAAACAAAAACTAAATTAGTGTTAATAAAAATAAACCAGCAAGGATTGGGATCACTATTCATATGAACCTAGAGTGTTTTCTTTAGCAGCAGATAGGAAAACAACAAATTGAAAATGGATTGAGCGCCAAAAATTGAGCAAACATACTCCCGCAATCATCCAATCAATCTTTTTTCATTTTTCAGGTCACTTACTAGGTACAGAATGTCAGGACTTCACCCACTTATAAATGATGTATCATCTGAATAACCAAGTAATTGTCTAATATATCATACGTATTCATCACCATTGGACAGTCCGACACCGGACAAAACAGTATAAGTAATTCATATGTATGCGTCACCGTTGGCTAAGCTGGAAAAATGTGTACATCAAACACGAGCTGAAACAAAGTTTAAAAAATCTTGTAAAGAAATACATCTAGTAAAATAATTTTAGAGGACCCCGTACATGTACCCACACCCTAACCTAGCTGACCGAAACAATGCAACTAGTGGGTCGCTCAAGAGCCCGATATAAATACCTGCACCCTATCTAGCCAGCCAACACATCTTAGCTAGTGGGTCACTCAACCATCATGCTCGACGAAACGTGAGAACATCACCAATTTTTTTGCCCGCTACCCCATACACTCCAAAAGCATATATACATGGTGTATCGGATGCCAAAAAGAACAATATACATATCATAATACAAACCCTAAAGAAAGATTTACAAGATATATACTTCACGTCCCTTACACAAGGCAAATTATATAATTTACAAACTACACGATTAGAAGATCGTTCAATACCCAAAAATAATAAAGAATAGCAGCGGAAACATATTAAACTACTCGAGATGGTAGCCACTACTATCTTATAAAAGCCACATACAACCCACAATTGACCGATAAAGGAAATTAAGCAACTAGACGTCACTTTCAACATTATCGGTGTCGCAGTATTCTCCTACACAAGGATCACATAGAATATTTTAGGAGTGAGATTCTCATGAGTACTTTCGTACTCATAAGATGCTTTGTAAGCTCATCTCAAATAACTTAAGCATGGCATGAGGCAAGAAATCAACTACTATACCAATAATTCAATCACAAAATAACATGGCATAGCATGAACATGAGAGATAATCAAACACTAATATGAATATATCAAATTCATTAATACTCATATTTAAAGAATTTCATATCAGCAACCACGTTTGAAGTCACACAAGACTTCAATCATTTCATCACATTAAGTCAACCAAGACTCAATTCATCATTTTATTAAGTTAACCAAGACTTAATCCACTTTTTTCACAAATTGGAAAGTGTTCTGAAGTGTTGTTAGTTCATAGCTGGCCGGCTATGACTACCCAACACTCCCTCATAACACTTCCATAGTGGGTGAAAGGTAGAGCCCAACAACATTGGCATTGACTGGACGATTAGGGTGCATATGCTACGTCGCCGATCGATCCATCAGTTGAAGTAAAAACCCTGGCTCTCAGATCTCACTTATTAGGTTTCATATTTCATTACTCAAAATTAATATCATATTCTACCGATCATGTTCCACAACCAAACCCTAACATACTAGTGATTTCATCCATCACAACAAACAATATTCAATTCATGCAATCAAGCATAATCATCTCATCCACAAGCCATAGCATAAATTAAATGAGGAATCTTAGTGAGCTGCATGCTTGGCTTGCTGATATGGTTCCTGGACCTGATGGGGTCAACTTTGTAAAAGGTCTCGTTGCCGGGTTCTACCAAGAGAAATACCGAAATGCTCGGAAATGACAACAGAAAGCAATAACTAAATGCCAGGAATCCAAATGCAACATGATGAATGAAATGCATCCTGTAATGTAGCAAATCAAATTTGAAGCTAATGCAATTGGTTTTACTCATTTGGAGTTCTAGAATTAAAGTTATAAATTTTCTAAGGTTTATATGAAATTTTTAGGGTTAAAGGACATATCTGAATTTATAAAATTTTCGCAACAGCAACATGCATGAAAGTGGTATCATTAGTACAGAATAAAACATGAATTTTTTAAAAAAAAAGTCTATCCCATTTGGTGTTTATATGAATTTTCTATGATTTTTACAAGTTTAAAGCATTTTTAGCATTTCTATCTTTTCCTCCATTAAATAAATATGGAATTACATTTTTTACTTAGATCTGACTAAACCACAGAGACTGACATGTGGGACCAGGGGTCAGTCTTGATTGGTCAAGGACTGATTGATCAGCTGGCCTCTACGCCCACAGGTCATACTCAGCAGGAAATCATTTTTATTTTCTTTAAACTAGTGAGTCTATAACAACGAGGGTCCACCTGTTATCTTTATACTTTTATTAATTTAAACTAAGTGACCATTATATTTTTGAATACTACTTGTTATTCTCTCATTTTCTTTAACAAAATTTTAAAGAAACTAACCAAGCGAGACCCATCTGTCATTCGGTGCTTACACTAACTAACCTAACTAACATCCGTCAAGTCCCACACATCAGATCACTGGCGGTTGAACGCCGGTGAACCTAAATGCATGAACACAATGGCTCAGAGGCACGCGAATGACTCCGAGCACCAAATTGTGCGCGGTTTGCGGTGTTAGGCTCCTAGAAGCGCCCCGGACTCGTTCCTATGATCGAGAAGGTCGACGGCTCACCGACGACGGCCAAAAACAAGGTATCATCGGAGCACGTGCTACAAGGGAAGAGAGGGGAAGGGAGGTGGTGCACGAGACTCTAGAGCTCACTGTGAGTTCTACGAGGCTGAGAACCGAGGTTGGGGAGGTCGAGATCGCTAGCGTGGGGTTAGTCGACGGTGGTGGGCTGGTGAACTCGATGCCAAGGGGGAGGAGAGGTGCAACAGCCCAAATCTCGACTCCAGCAGCTCCACAAGGACCTCCAGAACACGTTGGTCGGAGGAAGGTGGCAACGAGGAGCTTGGCGTTTATGGTGACGACGGCGCTTGGCTTCATGACAATGACTACTTCCCAATATGTACAGAGGAAAAAGAAGAGGTCAAGGAGGTAGAGAAGGTGGACGGGAAGCTAAGGATTGCACTGGCGGTTGCTAGAACTAACCAGAGCGAAGACGGCAGCTCCTAGCAGATTTCTGTCGGAGTTGAAGGCGAAGATAGTTCGTCGGCGATTCACTAGGTCTCTGCATGGGGAAAGCACATGGATGGAATCAAGAGGTCAAGGCGATGCTAAAGGACATGGTGTGGCGGTGCTCCTCACCTTCGATAGCTTGGGAGCATGGCGACGCCAAATCAGCGAAGCTCGGCGTAGCTCTCGGCGTCGGTGGTGTTTCAGTCATGGAACTCGACGGCAAACCGTGATTACGGTGCGGGGAGATGCACAAGACTGAGAGGAACGTGATGGCAAAGTTAGGAGGAGATGGAGATTCACAGGCAAAGCAATTGAGAAAGGGGGTGAAATGGACGTCGATAGCCGAAGACGAGCGATCTCAACGGCTTGGGCCGCCATGGCTCTAGACGATGGAATCGGACACGTGATTGCAGGGAAGGCATGCGGATGCACAGGCGCAATAGAGCAATCGATGCCGGTGTCAACAATGTCCTAGACGGGGGCGGCCGCCGGCAACCTGCTCCCGAGCTCAAGCGACACTCGTCGCGCGTTTAGCCGCGTGGAGGGAAGGATCCAACAGACGAGCCCCGCCCGTCAGTCGTGGAGGGAGAGGAGCGACGTGACACCACACGAGTGAGGCTGATGACAGGATTGGCCTGACGCATGGGAAGAGTTGCGCTGAGTCGGCCCAAGAAGATTAAGGTTTCTTTCTTTTCCTTTTATTTTATTTTCTATACTGGTTAAGTCTTGAATTAACAGAGAATTCAAACAAAAAATTTAAATCTAAAAAATTCATAAGGATTTTTAGAATATAAGAGAATTTTTTCAAATTAAACTAAGTCATTTTTTACCGCCAAATGTGCCCAAATATAGATTTGAACTGGGTAAAATATTTCCCAAAAAATCATGAAAAAATTATATCAATTAATATATCACAGTGCTGTCAATTTAAAAAAAGAATTGAATAACATTTTATTCAAATATGCAAATTAATCTAAAATCACTTGAAAATTTTCGGAGGCCTTCTTTGAAGTGGATAAGAATCATAAAAATTATCAAAGATTATTTTGGAAGAATTTTGTTTCTAAAATTTTATTTAAGTTGATTCTAAGTCAAATTTACAAGGTTTTTAATTTGAACCATCTTAATTGTTCTATATGCAATGCGAATAAAATTCACTTTATTACATGATGATCATCAAGATCTCATTTACACAAGTTTATAGAGATGAGGTATTACATAAAGCCAATGGCAAAGCCTTGCGCTATTTGGCATGTCTGATGCGATTCTGACAAGACAACTAAAGCTAATGAAGATACAACGAATGCAACACGATGGTAAGTAGAGTAAGTGGGAAACATGGAGATCACACATTATTGCAATTTACATCAGGATGCGTTTCATGCCAACTTTCGCAAAACTGAGCCATGAGACAAAAACATGACAAAATATCATTGTCAAGGTTATATGCCGAACCAATGCTAAATAGACCGAGTTGCATACCACTCCTATACGGTGAGGCCATGAATGAAAAACCATTAAACCATGTATTTTCAAATACCTGGTGCACTGAAACTTCTAATGTCACATTATCTAGAATGAGCAATACAAACCACAAACTGGGCACGAACAGTAGGGCACAGGAAACTGCACATGAAATGTTTTGCTGTCTGTCCGTTGCAACCCTTTTCTTTCCCTGATCATGACAGAAATGCAGATAACTTCGGTTATTTTCGCTTTCCACTGATTACTTTTGTCTGCCAAATAAACAAAGTGGCGCTGGTTGTCACATCATTTGCCTTTCTTCCCTGATTGGTGGAGTCAGTGGTCACCATCGGTGTGTATACTTAGAGATGCTGCTGGCTCCAAGGACACGAATAAGTCACCACCAGTCAGCACAGAGAAAGATTCAAATACATAGGAGACTGCCAATTATGTATTAACGTTTGGTGAATTAGGAGTGTATCTTTCCACGATCCAAAACAAATTACAAAATTATGATAGCTCAGCGTCCTATCACAGTGTAAGTCCTTTTTGTATTTTAGAATTGCTACTTCCTTACTTTGTATTTCCGGGAAAATGATTAAGAATCCCTATCTTGCAAAATCTACTAATTCAGTACCTAATGTCATATTCAACTTTAGTTTCAGTATGATCTCAGAAATGCAAATCCTACTTATAAATTTTCAGACTGCATGCAAAACAAAATGGCAGCAGAGTGGGACAACCACCTTTGAAATGAAATAATTGCCCACTGCATTTGTGCAGTAAACTTGCACCACATACAAAGAATTACTGATGATAACATTGTGTACAGGCAAATGTGGATCAATTGGCCAAACACAGCACAGCAAAATAACAAAGCAGGGGCAAAGCTCATCCTGATTTTCTAGTTTCATTTGTTGCACATGATGCACTAGAGTGCCAAAATCCAGAATCCCATCCCTGCTCCACAAATGTGGCAAAAAGGTAATAACGAACAGGTCAACTTTTACAAAGGATGTACAAAATCAAATAAACTCCAAATTAGAGTACACATTTTTTACCTGAAAAAAAATGTAAAACACATGCCCCTCAAAAAATGAGTTATTAAACATTATACATTGTTCCATGGTGTTATTTTCGGTTGCCCATACTGATGTTTTCCTTTCAGAAATCAGAACCAGTGTTCAACTTTGCCACCTTCACAAAATTTTCCTGGCACTCTGGCAATGTTGTACCAAGATTATGGAATACATTACAAGGTTCCACTCCATCCAAAAGAAAAGAACATCAATAGATGCCGCAGCATGCACACACACCCCCCACCCCCCCGACCCCAAACTGATTTATATTCATGATGCACTTTTATAAAAGTTATGGGTACTTTCTTTTCACAGAACACAATGCCACAATTGGACAGCAGTGTTTGATTCAGATTGCAGGTGTTTTGAAAATTTTATTGGAATCTATTCCCATAGAGGCGTTGCAGTTATGGAGTAATCTAACCAAACAATGTGTAAGGCATACCCTTCACATGTAATCACAGTACGGTACAAAAATCTTTGACCCAAACACCATTGAATGCTTTCTGCATTCTGGTCTATTGTTCAAGAAACAAGCTCATCCCGTGTGCAGATATAACATGCTGCAAGAGATTACTTCTCAAGTGACCTATCCCCTGCCATGTTTGAGGTACAGGTTGTCCTGCATCACCATCGTTACAATCCATCTTAGGGATTTAGTACGTTCTTTGTCTGAACCTACAGCTTGGGTCTGGTCTTCTAGATTAAAAGTGAGGCAACTAGCTGCTGCTGACTCTACAAACTCAAAGAGTAGAAACATATGAAATACATTCGCTGGCCTTCACAAGAGGTTTTTAAGAGACTAAGCAGCAATAATCATGGTATGACACTATTTTTTATTTCATAACCAATGTCAATTCTTGAAAGGTATGAATACTAGTTTCAGATTCCAAACCAAGGGAACTGATATATCAAAAGAAAGGAAAAATATATGAGCTCCCTCCAACCCCAAAACCATCACAACTCTAGATGTTGCTCTGGATCTTTTACTTATCAGAAGATTAATCCTACTGGTCGACATAACCTGTTCAAAAACCTATACAAACATGATAGGCACCTACATAAATAAAGGACAAAGTTCATTTAAAACCGTGAGGTATGATAGTCACTCCCCACCCCCCAACCCCACCCCCACCCCCACACACCACGAACTAATTCTCGAACATGTTACCCCCTGACTGAACCTCCAAAACCAGTCCAAGTAAAGACCTAGACCATTGTTTTTTGTTTGTTTGCCACGTGGACACTGGCGACTACTCAGAGTAAATAAATCATAAAAAATTTCCAATAGGGCCTACTGGACCATGCTTTGGGCCGGCTGTCCAGTCCACAGCCCCACTTGTCATAGGAAGGGTATTCACTACCAATTAGTCTGCATAACTACTTACGTAATATGATCGTCCCACTTTGTTAAGCACACCACCGATAATGTCGACCCATGATTGATTACCACAAAACACATTCCTGGCCGGTGGGCCTTAGCTCCCAGACACAAAGACAGGGACAGAGGAGCTCGAAATATGGGAGGATCATGGCAGTTAGAGAAACAGACATTGAGTTAACAAAACCACCCTCCAAAACTGGGTAGGGGGTTATCTGCAATGGACTTAGTGGTTCAGTTCAGGGACGTGATGGGGGGCAGGAATTTAGTTCAGGGGGGGGAACTGGCTATCGCCTCATACTTCAGGGGGTAAATGGACTTTTTCTAAAAATAAACATTTATTTCAAATCACGCAATCTTGGCACCAAGCCATGGATGTGGAGATCATGCTAGCAAATGCAAGCAGATGACTACATTCACTAATTTCATGGCTATTGTATGTCACTCTTATTGATTCTAATCACACTAAAAAGAGAACAAAAATACAACAATTAATTTACTGAAATTGTATCCAGAGATTTCCAAAACCACAGCACTTTAACAGAAGCTAGTTTCCCTGCCAAGTCAGGATGTAGTGCCGTCCACCCTAAGGCTGTTATGACCTAATGCATTATCATACTGAATTTCGCCTATTTTAAGGAACACTGAAGTGACGAATCAGTGACATAACACTGTGGATACTACAATACGCTAGCAAAAACACTGCATCAAATGTAGTAACAAAAATATAACAGCAATGGATATAAATTTAAGATGTAAATAGTCATGACTCTACATGGTTTTTGCGTTATAATTACGTAATCAATTTTATTTTACAGTACAGAAATACTGTCTTCATTAAAAATTTCTAGAACATTCTTGAGTTGGTAACTCTCTTCCAAGAAAATAGCAGGAAAAGGCATGAGAATTTTACCTCATTCGTTAAAATAATCCTTCAACATGGCCAATGATGTTCATTGGCCTTTTTCTCACTGGAAGATATGTAAATATTAGGAAGTGACACATGAAAATTCAAATATGAAGCATAGTGTCGAATTATTTTAGAAATTTATCCCTGTTGACATTACCTCTAGAGAATTCAGAGCTGCATGTCGAAATGCTGGGAAGTGTCCGCTGCAGCGCCACCTAAGTATGCCAAATTATCAGCACACTAAGGTGCCAATAACACACTTCAATTTTCCGGAGATCAAGCCTTGCTAAGAAGGAATCAGAATAATGTTGTTCAGTTTCTCTTTCGGAGTTGTTCAACAAGCAAATATTAATTCCAACTAAAAAGGTGTTTACAAAAAGAACGGAGGAAGGGACTCTCTTCATAAACATCTCCATACATCTTGCAACTTGCTTACAACACCAACCAAGTACCAATAAATATATATTTTAAAAACAACTCAATTGCCGCCAAAATATTTTGAAAACTATTGCACCTTGTTGTGTTAACAGTTCAGAGTTGAACCATTCTACCATTGTTACAGAAACAGAAGGCATGATGTCCCAGACACACAACTAATTAACAACAAAAATTTTAAAGTATTTCACTGAAAAAGGGCAAACTTACATGCTTGTGTACATCTCGGAAGAAAAACGTAGGTCTTGGATGCTATACTCCTGCTCAGAGTGACAACATGATCTGCTGATGTCCTCAACCACCACACACGAATAGTAGTTTGCCATAAATTATCATATTCTCAACCAGGTTAACACTTTCAGCAAACTTCCCACACTTGCGGAAGTACTGAAGTAAGCATGTCATACTGATGGTATCAAGGTCAACTTGTTCAACATCCATACGATAGAGAACCCTCTGGATGACTGAATCATTGCGCTGCCTACAGGCTGCAGCGAGAATAGTATTGAAGGAGGCTGAATCATAGTAAACACCAGCAGAGCTAAACTGATCCAACATCTGCAATGCCTTCTGAAGATCCACCTCCATACAAAACCCTTTCAGTATAGTGTTATATGTTACAGTAGATGGTAAAAATCCTTTCTCCACCATGCTACTAACCAAAGCTAAAGCCTTCCTGACATGGCCATCGCGGCATAAGCTATGGAGGTAGATATTCCAAGTGACAACATCAAAAACATTACTCCCTGTACATACCCTTCGTACAAAATTCTGACAGATCTCGACATGCCCAGCTTTCAAAAATCCAGCAGCCAGAGCAGAAATGGTGAAGCAGTCAGGGACACATCCTGCCTCCTCCATCACAACAATGATCACACGAGCTTCCGAGATTCTATCAGCACAGCAGAGTGCATAGAGTAGCACGTTGCATATGGTGTTATCGAAATGACAGCCTTCTTCACAAGCCATCCTAAAAACACGCATCACATCATTGATCTTGCTATCTTTACAAAGGAAATTCACAACCACAGTATATGTTACAACAGATGGTTCGCATCCTTCATGTCGCATCATCACAAATGCCCCGTACGCTTCACCCCACATCTTCTCCTTGCAGAACCCAAAAAACCAATGCCGTATAAGAATACACATTGAGAGATAGCCCTCTCTTCCTCAAGTTACAGAACAGAACCAAGGCCTTACTGCTTCGACCAGACTTGCACAGACCGAAAAGAATTTGGTTGTAGGTATACACATCCAGCACGAATCCCCTATTTACAAGAACCAAGAACACCTCATACGCCACCTCCGAACCATCCCTGTTCATAAGAACGGAAACTATGGCCTTGGAGATGTGCAGAGTTGGCAAGTAACCAAGCCTCAGCATTAAGTCGAATACCTTCAGTGCAAGGTCAAAGTTCGCGCCGCTGATAGCCTTCCTGACCAGTCTGCCCACCGTGGTGAACGAAGGCACGAACCCGCCGCCCGACCACATGTCCTCGAGCACAGCGTGCGCGACGTCGAGGTGGCCCAGCCGGAGCAGCCCGTTGAAGGCGGTGTTGAAGGTCAGGGCGTTCGGCGCCGGGCCTTGGCGGTGCATGTGCGATATCACCGCGGCGACGTGCCCAGGCGCGGCGCGGTAGGACCGGAGGTAGACGTGGAGGAGGGCATTGTAGTCGGGGGCGGCAGGCACGGGGCGGAGGCGGCCGAGCGCGTCGAGCGCCGCGGAGAGGTCCCCTTCCGCGGCCGCCGCCCGCATCCGCCCGCGCAGGAGCGGGGGCTCCGCGGGGTACGGGGAGTTGGGATCCCGGTCAGAGTCGGAGGTGGAGGCTGACGTGGAAGGGTCGGCAGGGGCGGCGTGCGCGGAGGCGAAACGGCAGAGGTGGAGGCTGAGGCGGAGGCGGCGGCATGGGGAGAGCATAGGAATGGGGTCAGTTTGGTGTAGGAAGCGGCGCCGCCGTCGGCTTGCGCGGCGCTCGGCCGGGAGTTTTGGGGTTAAACCCGAAGACGATAGGTGGGTTTAGGGCCGGGCCAGTTTAAAAGAAGAGGAGAGGCGGCCCATTGGCTGCTTAACTTGGGGTGTACGGGCCAGGCCGGCTGTCGTAGTTCAATTTAAGTAGATAGTGGACGGTGACCCTGCTAATTTTGTCATTTCGTTGTTAATGGACGATGTAACATTGATTTAAGTTAATAAAGGTGGACTGAGTTTCAGAAAAGTCTCAGCTAGAAAAATAATGAGTCGCTGGTTGAGGCGAGCGAGTGGCGGCACCTTTCTTGGCTTCTTCTATGTTAGGTTCCCGTTGGTTCCATTTATACCTGGGAGCCGGGCCGGGCTTTTTCGGGCCAGCCCGAGGCCCGGCCGGCACGGCACGGCCCAAAGCCCGGCACGGCACGGAGCTAAACGGGCCGGGCCGGCACGGCCCGAACACCCAGGCCGTGCCGGGCCTGCAAACGGGGCCCGACGGACGGCACGGCACGGCCCGGCCACGTGGGCCGTGCTCGGGCCGGCCCGGCACGAGAAAGGCCCGGGCGGCACGGCGGCACGGAGGCCCGAGCGGCCGGGGGCGCGGGAGCCGGGAGGGGGCACGTGGCGGGTGGGAATTGGGGGGGCGAGTGCTGAGGTGGCGAGGCGGGACCGCGGGAGTGGCGAGTGAGTGCTGGCCAGCTGGGAGGGAGAGAGAGAGCGCCCGCGCGCGCGGGCACGGGCGCTCGGGTGTGCCACGCGGCGGGACGCGGGAGGGAGAGCCGGGGGGGCCAGGCGGGGTGCACCACGCGGCGGGACGCGGGAGGGAGAGCGGGGGCGGGGGCCAGGCGGGGCGCGCCACGCGGCACCGCGGCGGACGCGGGAGGGAGCGCGCGCGGGCACGGGCGGGCGGGCGTGCCACGCGGCGGCACGCGGGAGGGAGAGCGCGGGGGGTGGGGCATGCGGGCACGGGCGGTCGGGGCGTCGGGCAGGGCACGGGAGAGCGCGGTGCGGGCACGGGCGCGCGCGCGCGATGGCAGATGGGACGGGTCGGCGCGGGGGGGTGGGGGGGGTGGGGGGGATTGGTTTGAATTCTTGGAAATTGAAAAAGGAGAGAAGAGACAGGTGATTCTTTACACACAAAAATAGCAGTAAGGCAAGTATATCTGCATGCATGCACAAAAAATATTTAATTATCACGTTAAGTTCAATTAACTGTAAGATTATGGATCACTATAGTGTTTTTGTTGTAGTTGAAGAATCCACTATAGCAATTTCTTTAGATGTATTGATCAATATAGCTACCTTTTACTAACAATTAGCTAACAATTTTGTAGCAGTGCCGGTGCTTTAAGAAACGTGCTAGCTGCAGTTTGGGTGTCTGTACTTAGTACTAATATGATTAGCACCATACTGAGCTGAATACGTGCTCGTTTCCCCCATCCAACCTCCATGCATGTGCCATGCAATCATAAGATATCATGAGATCTTAAGAAAATTTCAAAGTTCTGTAAATGCCTCCATTTCCCGCCTCAAATCCAAACATCGATTTGATGTGTTGTCAACTCAAAGTATTCTCTCCCTCTGTCAAAGCAAAAGCATGCGGGTTCTCATGAGATCTTAAGAAAATTTCAAAGTTCTGTAAATGCCTCCATTTCCCGCCTCAAATCCAAACATCGATTTGATGTGTTGTCAACTCAAAGTATTCTCTCCCTTTGTCAAAGCAAAAGCATGCGGGTTCTGTCAAAGCAAATTTAGGCACGGAGGGAAAAGAGAAAGGTGATACGAAAGATAGGATTGGGAATCTGCAGCAAAAAATCAGGGACGGGGATTAGAGAAGAGAGGGCGCGTCGGACTTGCGGAGTCTATATAAGAAGATTACCAGGGAGCACAGAGAGGAAAGAGCACCGCATGCTTATAGTTCTTCTCATTTTCTCACCATGTTCTCTCGTGGAAAGAAGAAGAAAGCGGAGGTGGCACGGCAACGCCGTCCTCCTATTCCTCCTACGGCGTCACAACGGGGTCGATCCTCGCTATCCGGCATGACGCCGCCGCACCATGTTCCTCTAGTGGGGGACGATGAGGTCGATCCTCGCCTACTCTCCCCCAGTATGGGAGACTATGGCATGGAAGACCAGCACATGGACGGTCATCAGGGCTATGAAGACGCCAGAGCTGGGGAAAGCCCACCGCATGCTGCCCCTAGCTCCGTGCATAGCTCCATGCCTACAATTGCGACCGAAGACGTCGGTGGCTCCTCGAGGAGTTCGAAGGCAGCATGCTGGGCCCACATGACGAGGATGGTTGCAATGCAAGACGGTGTACGATTAGTAAGTGCGACATGCAATTATTGTCATAAAGAATTTACTGCAGGTTCGGCTAATGGGACGGGGCATCTCAACCGGCACGTCAAGAAGTGCCTACAAAAATTGAGGCAGACCCAAGGAGGAGGCATGCAGACCCAACTGAGCTACGCGGCTGACGGCTCTGTAAGTAATTGGTTCTACCAACCCCAAGTAGCTAGAGACGAAATAGCACGTTATATAGTATCGGAAGATTTGCCTATTAGGATGGGGGAGAGCGATAATTTTGAGCGAATGATACAACGGGGCTTTTGTCCACAGTACCTGCATTCCAGTAGACGAACAACCAAAAATGACATTATAGCGATCTACAATAAGGAGCTAACGGCACTAAAAAAAACTTTCGAAAGTGTTAGCTTTTCTTTTGCATTAACTTCTGATATTTGGACTTCGTCTCATCAGAGAACTTCGTACCTTAGTATTGTTGCCCACTATATAGATGGTGATTGTAATTTAAATAAGAGGGTAATCGGGTTTAAGTTAATCGACGAGGCACACACCGGTGAGGCCATTGCTGAGCACATATTAAAGGTAATTACTGAATTTAATATTCAAGATAAGATGTTTTCTATTACCCTTGATAATGCTTCGTCGAATACGAAGGCTATGGAAATCCTCACCCCCCACCTGCGGTCATACATTGGTGGATATGTTGTCCACCAGAGGTGCGTTTGTCACATCATCAATCTTGTTGTGCAAGATGGTATGCAGGTAATCGGGTTATATTTGAACAATATACGTGCCGCTATTCGTTATCTCTCAAGTTCTACAGTAGTGTCAGGGAACTTCAAGAAGTATTGCATTGCTCAAGGAGTCAAACCAAGAAAATTCGGTCTTGACATGAAGGTGAGGTGGAACTCGACATATATAATGCTAAAGAAACTAGAGGGATACGAAAATCTGTTGACTGTCTTTGTTAATGCCAATTCTGAAGATGGAGGTATCGTGCTTACACCCTCTGATTGGACAATTGCTAATGAATTTCGTGTTTTCTTAAAGCCTTTCTATAAATCAAGTAAAATTTTATCAGGTGTTTACTATCCTACCTCATGTCTAGTTATAGAATATATTTGGCTAATGGCGGAATCATTAAACAATTATAGGAACCATCAATATTTAAGCTATGTTGTTGCACCAATGGAGAAGAAATTCATTAAATACTTTGAATCCATATCGCATGCATATTGCTTTGCCACCATTTTCGATCCCCGCAGGAAGTTACCAGCTTTGCAAGAAGCTATGGATGGAATAGGTGATGCAATCGGATTGGACTACTCCGAAGCTTTTGAACATGTGAAACAGGAACTCTTTCGAGTCTTCCGCTTGTACAGCGACAAGCACGGCGTCTCGGGTGGCACGAGGTTAGAAGAGACACGGCATAGTAAGGGAAGCGCGACGGCACATCTGTGGAAGAGGAAGAAGCCCCAGGATTCCAGTTCTACATCAACTAAATCGTCCACCACCAACTGGAATCCTATTGCAGAACTCAACCACTACCTCGACCATAATTTTGAAGCCACAGATAGTGAACTTGCCAACGGGAAAGATGTTGACCTTCTTTTGTGGTGGAAGAACGCTGCACGCATATTTCCTGTCCTGTCCCATTTTGCGCGGGATGTTCTACTTGTTCCGGTATCGACTGTCTCTTCCGAGGCAACTTTCAGCATGGCTGGGAGAATAATCGAAGAAAGAAGGTCGTCCCTTGCGCCCGAGACGGTGGAAGCAATCACATGCCTCAAGGACTGGAATAACGCGGATAAAAGACAACAACATCAGGTAGAGGATCCTGAGATCCTAGGGGCCTTAGCCGATCTCGACATCGTCGACGTCGAGTAGTTCGTATATGTATCTTAGTATAGTTACTGTACTCTTTTCCTTACAGGGGAACCCCACACTGAGGTGTAAGGTTTTTAACGAGGCAGTAACATTGTATCCGTATTTTATCAGTAATAAAATTACACTGATTTACCCCAATACTGGTTTCAGCATGTGACCCGGCAGAACAAGTTCATTTTCTTCCCTCTTTTTTTTTCTCTATTCTCTTTACTTTAATTCATTTTCCTTTTAATCCCTTCCCTTTTCTTTATTTTTTTTTCTGTTTTCTTTCCCCTTTCCTCTTTATCTCTTTTCTTTCCTCTTTTTTTTTCTGTTTTCTCCCCCCTTTCCTCTTTACTCACCCGTGCGGCCGTGCCCCTCCCTCCTCGGCTCCTCCGCCCGCGCCACGCCGCCACCCTCCTCCACCCGCGCCGCCGCCCCTCCTCCACGGCTCCACCGCGCTGCCTCCCTCGCCGCCGCCCTCCTCTTCCTCCTCCACCCTCACCGCCGCCCCCTCGCGCCGCCTCCTCGCCGCCGCCCCTCCCTCGCGTCCCCGCGCCGCCGCCCCGCCGCCCCCTCCTCGCCCGGCTCTCCCTCCGGCCTCCGCCGTGCCCCCCACCCGCGTCGCCTCCCGCACCGCCGTCCTCCTCCACGGCTCCACCGCGCCGCCACCCTCGCCGCCGCCCCCTCGCGCCGCCTCCTCGCCGCCGCCCCTCCCTCGCGTCCCCGCGCCGCCGCCCCGCCGCCCCCTCCTCGCCCGGCTCTCCCTCCGGCCTCCGCCGTGCCCCCCACCCGCGTCGCCTCCCGCACCGCCGTCCTCCTCCACGGCTCCACCGCGCCGCCTCCCTCGCCGCCGCCCCCTCGCGCCGCCTCCTCGCCGCCGCCCCGCCCTCGCGTCCCCGCGCCGCCGCCCCGCCGCCCCCTCCTCGCCCGGCTCTCCCTCCGGCCTCCGCCGTGCCCCCGCTGCTGCCGCCTCCCCTCGCCTGGGCCGTGCCCGTGCCGGCACGACCCGATGGCGGCCCGGCGTGCCGCGGGCCGGGTTTCGGCGCCTCCGTCCGGCCGCCGGCACGGCACGGCACGGCACGGCAGGCTGCCGGGCTCGGCCAGGCCCGGCCCGACTCGGCCCGAGGTCCGACGGGTCCGGGCCGTGCCGGCACGGCCCGGCCCAAGTCTCAGGTATAGTTCCATTGCCTTCGATGGTCAATTCAACGTTTGGAGGTGGAAAACCTAGATCAATATTTAACACATAGGTTAGATTCATTTAATGTTAGATTTGTACATTTTTAGCGGTACGTTCCTGAAGTGAAGACGGCGTCGTATAAGATAAAGGTATCACAACTTTAATCCCGTCTTGGTGTGGTCTTCTCAGCCAACGCCAAGAACCAAGTTGTGTTTTGGTCCCGCAGATCGATGGCTCTTGATCCGGCAGATTATCGTCTGGTGTTACGGACTGACTTAGCGCTGGTGGTGTTGTTGGTTGATGCCAGGCAAATGCACCAAATCACTGTAGTACTTCCCTCCTCCCCACCTCGTAAGCTAGGGCAACATGCCCTACGGCGAGCCCCTGCCGCGTGGCCTGTGGGTGGTCTCGTTGGCTGCCTCCTTTCCCACAAAGTAATCTATCTTTAGAACATTCTCGAAAATACTGAATTTTGGGTTTTACGGTGTTTTTCCTACTTACACAAAAATAGAGATAAAATCCAGCTGGCATTTTATTAAATAATACAAAAAAATTAATTACAATATGTAATGGAAATATTACAAACTTACAAAGCATGATACGTTTTCGACGTATCAAGCTCCCCCAAGCTTAAACTCTATTCGTCATCGAGTAAGTCTTCCATAAGGAACTTAATTTTGATAATGACTTTGAGTAAAAGAAGTCATACCGGATTGGTGTATCTTGATTTCTTTAATGAAGTAATACTTGAAAATCTTAGCAAAATAAATGTTACAACCTATAGGCATTTGTCCAAAAAGAATTGTTGCCAATCATTAAAGCTAAGGTTGTCTTTAAAACTCAAATGTTGATATCACAATAAGAACGGAAATGTTGATATTTGAAAGGAAATATAATATTTCAAGTAAATTAGAGAGAAATTGAATATGACAATGAACCTTTCAACGCTCGCATACTAGATGCAAGTTATAAGTATGAAGCTTAATGTACTAAAATTTAGGAATTCACCACGATTGTCGCTTTAGAAAAAACAAAGCAAGGTTTTGGTATGAGCACAGTTTGTTATCATGTCAATCACAAAGTACTTGATGTCTTAAAATTTTGATCACTAGAAAATGTAAGGGTAGGAAGGACTCAATAAAAAAGTTAGAAGTCTCTTGCAAATAAAAAGTGATCTCGAGCCCTAATGATGTCCCAGTTATCGATATCGCAACAGGAGTAGAAATTGTCATATGACAAGAAGCAATGCTCTCTAATAATATAAGTGAAGCATGTGAGGAATACAAAAGCTACCAAATGATATAAGTGAAACACGTGAGTAAAAGTGAATGCTCTCAAATGATATAAGCGAAGCATATAGGTGAGTGCTCTAAAGATATAAGGGCGTGTTTGGTAGGTTGTACCAACTTGCCCAGCATCAGCTCATGCAGCTTTACCTCTGTTTGGTAGCCTGTATGAGTCTCTGGGCCATGCTCATCTCAACCAAATCATACAGCCCAGCATAGCTGAGTGAAGAACCGCGAAACGACGATCTCTCTCGAGCCATGCCAGAACGACGCAGAAATCAACCCGACGCCTGCATCCGTGCGTGCAACCCCTGAGCCCTGCCTCTACTCGCTCATCTCCCTCCTCGTGCCCCGCCTCTACTCGCTCACCTCCCTCCCCGTGCCCTCTCTCTCTCTCTCTCTGGCGCTCGCCTCCACCCTCCCAGCGACCCAGCCCTCTCTCTAGCGCTCGTCTCCTCCATCATAGCCCTCTTGGCCGCCGGCCACCAGGTCTACCTGAGCTCCAAGACCACCGCCAGATCTACCTGAGCTCCAGAAAATTTCTCTCCACCCGCCGCCGCCTAGCTTTCTTCGTCCGGCCGCAGATCTGTCGCCCCGTCTCCGGTCGCCTCCACGCCGCCTCTGTCTGGCCGCCTCCAAGCCGCGTCCAGTCGGCCGCCTCTCCCTGTTCTCTAGCGAGGCGGACCTCGCGGTGGCCATCCTCACCCGCCTCGGCGGCTCACCGCGCGAGGACGACCAGCGCCTCTACACCACCGCGGCCACCATGGTGCAGGCCATCAGGGACCGGGGCATTCCCTTGCCAGCCCGAGCATCTCCATCACCTGCCCGAGCGCGTCCATCGCTGGCCCGAGCTCCTCTTCCCCGCATCTGGCGCTGGTTGTCCTGAGTTCCTCTTCCCCGCCTCCATCACCGGTCGGCCCGAGCTCCTTCTCACCACCCTCCGCCACCTACCCCCTTGTCCAGTCCCCGTGCCGCACCTGTCAGCAACCGCCGCCATCGAACTCCACCAGCGCTCGCAGGTCCGGCGTCTCGTCGGGGTCGGCACTCCCATCGGCAAGTTCACCCACAGCGGGGCCTTCCACCACACTATCCACGCGCTCGACCTCCTCACCATTCTTGCTTCTTGGCACTCCTTGCAATATTTTTTTAGTTCTAATTAAGTTGTACTCAACATTGGTGTGTGATTGTAAATTGGCTGATTAGGTGCTCCATGGACAATAATTTCTTAGTGTAATGTCAGTGCATTTGCTTCATCATCTTGTTGTTTTTTTTCTGCAGAACATGATACGTTTTAGTTCATCTGACATATGTTTTGGTTACTTCCTGTCAGTGCATTTCTATGTTTTCATTTTCTTATTTTGTATATGCTATTGGAAAATTTGTATGTATTGTTGAAGTAACCATAAGTGTAGGTAACTGAGAGATTCTGAGATTCTAAGATTATCAGGTGTACGTAACTGAGATTCTGAATTTTCCAGAAGAAATCAATGGGTAGCTATGCAAAAGTACGTGTTGCTAAGGAGATAAATGAATACAAGAAACTAGCTCTCATTGATCTGCATGTGTTGGTTATATTCTTGCTTCTAAATTTCAACTCCTCTACAAGTTACCATTATGATAGGTTCAAATAGAAGGATACATGAAACTGAACATATTCGCAAGAAATGGAGAAAGGATCATTATCAAACTTCCATAGTGAATTCATTTCTCCTTTTCTCACAGCATCTTAACTCATGGAACAAATACAAGTAACAGCAAAGGAAATGCACTGATAATAATAGCAAAGGAGGTAACCAAATCTAACTCATATACAGGCTACCATACACACTCTCAGCTAAACATGTTTTACCTGCTACAGGCAACCAAACAACATCTCAAGTCAACATGTCTCAATAGATACAGGCTACCAAACACACAACAATGGTATCCATTCAGCATGTCCAGAGTCAGCATGTATCAAGTGAGATAGCCATGCTAGGGAGATTCAGGCTACCAAACACACTCTAAATGAAGCTCATGAGCTAATGGATACTGCTACTGTCGAAAATGCAATGCATAGCCTACATATGATCCATCTTGCATAAAAGATAAATAATTCAAAGAATATGTACCTCTCTTCTACAATATATTTTCCTTTTTATTTTTTCTTTTTCTTTTTGTTGTTTTTTCTCCTTTTCTTTTTTTATAACCCTACAACATGTGAAAGGTACCTAATAATGATGAACTCTTTACAACATGAAACAAGCGAGGAGCTAAGCAACTAGGCTATTTATGCAAAAATAAAATTCAAGTCATAAGTAAATGATAAGTGCAATGGCAAGATATGGCAATAACGAAATGTCATAATAGGTAGGTGTGGTGGACATAAATGTCAAAACTTAGAAGACCTTTTGTGATGTATCTTTTTTCTTTTTGCATCAAACATTTTGTTTCAACGGTCTTTATTTGCCTCTTCGCGTCATCTTTATTTTATTTCTTCTTTTTATATAGAGAGAGAAACATAAACCATGGATTTGGATGTACCAGCGAAGTATGCAAACTATCAATATGATAAATGCAAAATCGAGTACCATAGAGGCTAACAAATAAGATGGAGTGAAGTGACCAGCTTGAAAGAACATTCTTGACTCATGTAGCATCAAATCAAATCATTAAGTACTCAATTTTATTATCCTCAAAATTATCCCCTTTAGCTAAAACATGAGTCTACCTTTCCCCGGCAATTATTTATTTCAAAGCAATACTTACGCTCTCATCTAAATTTTAGTGAAGCATGACAAGATAGTAGACAATCATCACGAGTGATAAACTAACTATCCTGAATCACAACCATAATAAATGAGTAGAAATATCAACAATAGTCCTAATAGGTAATAATGGTTAATGGACAAGATGGACTAAGGTTGCAATAAATTTTTGCATAAGATAATACAGGTATGACAATAGGGAGAAACAATATACCTCAACCATTATGCCTCTTTCCAATTCATCATCATCAAGAGACCATTTGAGCAATCTTTCTCATATTTCCATTATAACTAAAATTGACGCGACTAGTATAGAGGATAAAATTGAATTTAACATCTTCATCAACACCAT
Organism: Stipa capillata; assembly: GCA_019208055.1. Taxonomy (NCBI): domain Eukaryota; kingdom Viridiplantae; phylum Streptophyta; class Magnoliopsida; order Poales; family Poaceae; genus Stipa; species Stipa capillata. Next base: position 353,611 of record JAGXJF010001400.1, on the reverse strand, counting down.
TTACTAATCAAGTAAAGGAAAACAAAAACATAGATGTGGAACTTGAGATGGGGAAGAGGAGCTGACCTCTCCAATGGCAGTGGCGGCGTGAGTTGAGAGAGTGAGGGAGAGAGAGGCGGGGAGAAGCTCCCCTGTGACTGTTCACTAGGGTTTGAGATGGGGCCGCCTGGGCCAGAAGCAATGGGCCCTAACTATTCAACACTCCCCCTCAAGATGGGTGATAAATATCAATCATTCCCATCTTGTCACATGCAAGATTGCACTCTTTGGTTCCCAACCCTTTAGTAAGACAATCTGCCAGTTGCTGTCCTGAACTCACATGTTCCAACTTGATGATTCCAGCATCTAATTTTTCCTTGATGAAGAATCTATCAATTTCGATGTGCTTGGTTCTGTCATGCTGAACCGGATTATTTGCAATGCTAATAGCTGACTTGTTATCGCACCACACATTCAAGCGCTCATTCTTCTGAATCTTCAGTTCACTCAACAGGTTCCTTACCCACAACATTTCGCTCAGCCCTTGTGACATAGCTCTATATTCAGCTTCTGCAGTTGATCTGGATACTACTGATTGCTTCTTGCTCCTCCATGACACTAAATTTCCACCAACAAAGACACAATAGCCTGATGTCGACCTTCGGTCATCTAGACAGTTTGCCCAGTCTGCATCACTATAACCATCTATATCAAGGTGCCCATTGCTCTTAAACATGAGTCCTTTTCCTGGTGTTCCCTTCAAGTATCTCAAGATTCTGTGTACAGCCTCCATATGTCCACTTCTGGGATCATGCATATATCTGCTCACAACACTTACTGAATAGGCTATATCAGGCCTGGTATGACATAGATACAACAGCCTCCCAACCAATTTTTGATATGTCTCCCTGTCTACTGGTTCACCACACTGAGCTTCAACTTTATGATTCTGGTCGATGGGAGTTGAGGCTGTCCTGCATCCCATCATACCCATATCACTTAAAAGATCTAAGGTGTACTTCCTTTGTGATAGAGCTATTCCCCTTTTGGATCTAGCCACCTCTATACCCAGGAAGTACTTGAGTCGGCCAAGGTCCTTGACTTCAAATGCCTCACCCAATTTCTTCTTCAGTCTAGCTATCTCCACCTCATCATCACCAGTGATTATTATATCATCCACATAGACTGCAAGAACTGTAATCTTCTACGCAGAGTGTCTATAGAACACAGTGTGATCACCATTGCACTGTCCATAACCCATGTCACACATAGCACGTCTGAATCTGTCAAACCAAGCTCTAGGTAACTGTTTCAGGCCGTAAAGTGACTTCTTCAGCTTGCATACCTTGCCTCTGACCTTTGACTCAATGAGTCCCGGTGGGACTTCCATATACACCTCCTCCTGTAAGTCACCATGCAGGAATGCATTCTTGACATCCAGTTGGTGTAGTGGCCATGCAAAGTTGGCGGCACAGGACACCAAAATCTTTACTGTGTTCATTTTCGCTACAGGCGCAAAGGTTTCATCATAGTCAATGCCATATGTCTGACTGTATCCCCTAGCTACAAGCCTCGCCTTGTATCTTTCAATTCTCCCATCTGGATTCTGCTTAACTGTGTAGACCCATTTACAACCCACTGCCTTCTTTCCGGCTGGAAGAGCTGTCAATTCCCAAGTTTTATTTTTCCTCAGTGCCTCAAGTTCTTCTCTCATCGCAGCGCACCACTTGGGGTCTTGCCGTGCTACTCTCCAATCAGTTGGAATAGACACTAGCTGAAGAGAGGCAACAAACGCACGGTAGGAGGGTGACAGAGCCTCATAGGACACATAATTGCCGATGTCATGAGTGTCAAACCCATACCTCTGTCGTGGTCTACCCGCAGTTGCTCTGGTCCCTTTTCTCAGTGCAATCGGCAGATCTACCGTTCCCTCTGAACTAACTGATCCACCTTCAGCCTGACTTTCTCCAGATGAATTAGAATCATCTTCCTGTTGCTCCCCCTGCTCCCCCTGAACTGGATTCTGTTGTCTCTCATCCTGCTGTTCATTGACGTCCTGCCTTCTGCCATAGACACGTGGGGGATCACGCCACCTTTCCTGCCCTTGCTCCTGCCCTTGCTCTCCTGCTCCTGCAGTACGGTGTTGTCCTCCTACTGTGTCAGTATTCTGCCCTACCACTGGAATAACACCCATCAGAGGTTGTTGATGCCGCTGCCCTTGTACAACATCAGTACTAATATCACTCCCACCACAGGTGTTCTCCCCCTCTGGATCAACAGTAGGTTGGTCCAAATCCTCGAACAGCAGGCTCAGATCGGTCTTCTCTCCATAATACGGTTCGGACTCCCGAAATGTAACATCTATGCTCACAAAGGTCCTGCGTTCCACAGGACTCCAACACTTATACCCTTGTTGACCTGAGGGATATCCAATGAATATACATTTGACAGCACGGGGGTCCAGCTTGTTCACTGACGGCCTGTGATCACGAACAAAAGCTGTGCAGCCAAATAATTTTGGAGGCACGACAAATTTGTTTTCATCTAGAAGCAACTCACATGGAGACTTCATACCTGTGATTCTGGATGGCGTGCGATTGATGAGATAGGTGGCAGTCAACACAGCCTCACTCCACAGAAAATTGGGTACATTCATAGTGAACATCAGAGCTCGAGCAACTTCCAGTATATGCCGATTCTTCCTCTCGGCTACACCATTCTGAGGGGGTGTGTCTGGACATGAAGTTTGATAAAGAATTCCCTGTTCAGACAAGAAATCACCAAACACTTTGTTAACATACTCAGTACCATTATCAGACCGAATAATCTTGATCTGGACATTGAACTGATTCCTCACAACAGCAGAGAACTTCTTAAAACATTGAAACACTTCATCTTTGTGACGCATGAGATAGATCCAAGTCATACGGGAATAGCAATCAATGAAGGTCACAAAGTACTTCATACCACTTACTGACACAATTGGACATGTCCATACATCAGAGTGCACTAGCATAAATGGAGCTATACTCTTGAGCCCCTTACTCACATAGGAGGTTCTGGTGTGCTTGGCATACTCACAAGCATCACACTTCAGCTTACTTCGGTTTACACCGTCCATTACATCAGGAAATACACGATACATCTTATCAAAAGACACATGTCCCATCCTACAGTGATGGATCATCGCCATGGCTTCCTTGTCTTCAGAACTGGCTACAAGCACAGTATCCTCCGCCGAGACAGGTGCACCACGATCCATGTACCACAGCCCCCTACGCCTGGTCCTCGTCCCAATCCTCCTGCCAGTCTGCCTCTCCTGAATCAAACACATACTCTTGTCAAGAATAACCCGGCAGTCTTGCTGATCGATTAAAGCACTCAGGGAGACCAAATTCATAGGAAATGCAGGAACATGTAAGACAGAAGACAGCTCAATTGTGGATGTACAGTTTACCGTCCCAACCCCTTTAATAGGCTGTGCTGTGCCATCAGCTGTACAAATAGTTTCCTGATGTGTAAGAGGATATTGGGTATATGACTTAAATTCCCTCATGTTTCCAGCAACATGTTTCGAAGCCCCTGAATCTAGTACCCATTCTGAATCTATGCTCTGTGTTGCAACAGATATAGCTGCAAGATTACCTTCATCAGTGTAGACAAAGTGGGCTAAATGTCCGAAGTTCTCAGTCCCCTATTCAGCGGAACTTGCTGCTGCACTCGTACCTGCTCTGCTATCGCTCTCAGTAGCCAGGTACGCTCGATGAGGAGGTCCACTGCTGCGTGCATGGTACGAAGGCTCATTGCCACGTCCCCTTCCACCATTGTAGCTGCCACCACTGTAACCTCTGCCTCCTCCCCTTCTGGGAGCTGTGCAATTCGCTTGAGATGCCCTGGTTTGCCACAATTGAAGCATTCTCTCGTGTCCCTCCACACTCTTTGCTCATCTACCTTGTAAGCTGATTCATGACTACCACCCTTTTCGAACTGCAGGCGTACCTCTTCCTGAGACATTGCAGCAATTGCCTCATCAAGAGAGCAGAGCACAGGCTGGTGAAGTAACGTGGCTCTCCTGCTCTCAAAGGATGGGTTTAATCCCTTCAGGTACTGCATCACACGTCTACGTCCAATCCATGCTTCTGCAATTGCCAAGGACTCAGTGTGCGTCAACTGAAGAGGATCACATTGATCCAGGTCTGCCCATAGTTGCTGCAGCTTAGCAACATATGCCAGCACACTCCTATCACCCTGACGAACATCATGCACCTTGCTCTCAATCTGAGCCATCAGCATCACATTTCCCTTTCCCGAGTACCTCTTTGACAACAAGTCCCACACCGCGGCAGCATTGGGAAGTGCCTCAACTGATGTTGCAATATCTGAAGTCAGAGAGTTCAGCATCCAAGCAACGATCAATGAGTCGGTGGCACTCCACTTCTGCCAATCTGCACTCCTCGTGTCAGGTGGTTCAACCACCTCTCCCAGAACGTGTCCAGTCAGTCCTTTTGTCTTCAGAATGAGCAAAACTCGTCTGGACCAGCTCAGGTAATTGCTTACCCCCTCCAGCTTGACAAGGACAGGCATGAGTTCCAGTTTCTGGACTGCCTCAGACTGAGAAACAATAGCACCAGACGAGGATGTATTGTCCTCATTCTTGGCGGTGAGAAGCTGGGCCAGCTTCTCCAAGGCTGTAGCCAATTCCGTCCCCATTTCAGCAACTCCTTTTGATGCACTCGAGCCCCGTCAACAGCTCAGCAGCACCTTTCCCGGCTTCACTGCCAACCTCTTCTTCCTACTTCCCGGCTTCCACTCAGCCTGCGGCACCTGCTCGTCCGCCTCCCCCTGCTTTCCTCTGCCTCACGCCTTCACTTTCTCTGCATCAGCTGAACCCGGTTCTCCCTTATCTTTCTTTTTCTTCTTCTTCTTCTCACCCTTTTCCTTTTCTTCTTTCCTCCCCTTTTCTTTCTTCTTTTCTTCTCTCTTTTCTTCCTTTTTCTTCCTTTTCTTCTCCCTTTTCTCCTTCCACTGCCTCACTCCTTCAGCTGCAGCAGCACGCGCAGCCCCGCGCCTCCTGCTGCCTTCCTGCCGCTGTGCTGCACCCGCCGGAGTTGTGCCGCTCGGCCTCCCGCGCCACGACCACCCGAGCCGCCTCCCGCGAGCTCCTCCAGCCGAGCCGCGCAGCGCCCGCGCTCCAGCCGCGCCGCCTCCCGAGCGCCCGCGAGCTCCAGCCGTGCCGCCTCCCGAGCGCCCGCCCTGCCGCGCAACGCCCGCGCCTCACCTCCCGCCGCCGGTCAGTGCCTCATCTAACCTAGCTCTGATACCATGTGGAACTTGAGATGGGGAAGAGGAGCTGACCTCTCCAATGGCAGTGGCGGCGTGAGTTGAGAGAGTGAGGGAGAGAGAGGCGGGGAGAAGCTCCCCTGTGACTGTTCACTAGGGTTTGAGATGGGGCTGCCTGGGCCAGAAGCAATGGGCCCTAACTATTCAACAATAGATATGTCTCCTTAACTCTATTTACTAATTTATTCTAGAAATAAAACTAAGCTAGAAGTGTTGGTTAAGCCAAACCTAAAGCAAGCATAGCAAGTCTTATTAAATTAATAGCAATGCATAATAGAACTGTCAATACAATATAAATGCAAAGGACAAGAGAAACTTAACTACTTGGGGGAGAGGTGGCTCCCCTAGGCTTAAAGCTCTTTTCCCTTCTTGGATTTCCAACATGATAGTCAATAACTTCAATATAATATTTCCTCTCAACTTTTTTTGTCTTTGATATAGATTAATTCTTGCATAGACATTATAAAGCAACTATCCCAAACATTAGAGATCAAGTAAAACTCAATTAATGCTCTGAAAAAGTTAATCCTCTGATGTCAAGGTTCCTATTAACAAAAGAGAACATGCAAATATCTCTAGAGTCTATAAAATAATTAAAACAACCTTAAGAACAAGACGAAAACAAATAAAAATCTAAACATAACCTATTTAAGAAAACAGAGGCATGAAGAATATATAATTACGAATAAAATTAGTATCAGAGTGCCACGAAAAATTACATGGTAGGTTGTCACAGCAGGGTGCCGTGTGGCCCCTGTGGGTCACCACTGGCCGCCATTTTTTTTGTAGGCTCCTTCTCTTTAAACCTCGAATATAATTTTTCTGGAATTCTTTGAGCAGTACTAAACAATAGTAAAATAACACGGAGATAATAGGAGCAATTCAAATAATAACTATGCAATCATAAGCAATAAAACTTGATACTATTTACTTAAAATTGTAAACTAAGACTCAATAACAAAAATATAAATAGACTCTACACTTCTGGATTGCCTTCCAGAAAGCGCTTTAGTTTAAGTCAACAGCTTGACTTTGTTAGCTTTGAGGTGATTAACCTTTTTCATTAAACATTAGAGCTAACGCTCCAAGTCTCATAATCTTCACCTTAATTTTGTCCTTACTCTTCTTTTCTTTCCATGGAAAATGCATCACAAATTGCATGTCGGGAGATTGAACTTAATCTTTTCCTCCATCATGTTGATCAAGGCACATATAGTTCTTAAAAAAGATTCCCAAAATAATTGAAATGATATTATCTTTAATAACATCAAGCACTCAATTGGCACATGACATTCTATAGTATGAATAACAACATTCTCAACCATACCAACCGCCCCTAATTAACATTCTCAACCATAACAAATTTTGAGTCAACTCATTCAAACAATTGCTATGCTCACCTATATTTTTATTAAAAAATTATTTTGCTCCATTTGGTTGGCCATAAATTGATTGAGCACAAGTTCTAGTTCATGAGAGGAAGCATTGTGAGAACCATAATTTTTACCATCATTATTACTACCATAATTTTTAAGATATGATCTAAGTTGTACCCACCATAATTATTTCTCCAACCATTAGGATTAAATTTGGTAATAGCAATAAAATTAACATCCACACTAATTTTGTTTTCCTCGAGTATAGCACTAATAGGAATATCATCTAATTTAGCAACATCACTAGTGGAAGCAAGCATAGAAATAATTGTATCCATCTTAACATTTATACCATCTTCTTGTACAATCATCTTTACCTTTTTGGAAGATGATGTAGGAGCACGCTAATTGTGCCATTGGGCATGGTTCTTGGACATATCATTTAGCAAATCTTTAGCTTGTGTTGCAGTTTTATTCATGAAGGTACCACGTGTGGCAGAATCAAGAATAATTGTAGACATAAAGTATGCAAGATCAACCATTCGACAACTCCATGATTTGGGACAATTGCTCGATATATCCTTCAAATATTCCCAAGCAATAGGTAAAGGTTCATCATTACCTTTTTTGAAAGTCATAATAACATTTCTCATTTGCTTAATTCTAGCGGAAGGATAATATTTATTGCTGAAAATATTTTTAGCTTTTTCCCAAGAATCAATACTACCCATTGGTAAAGACATAAGCCACTCTTTAGCTTTACCACTAAGTGAAAGAGGGAACAAAGTCAACTTAACGATGTCGGAATTAACACTCTTAACTTTTTACATATTACATACTTCATAGAAATAATTCAAATGTTGGGAAGCATCATACATAGGGGCACCACTAAATTGATTACTAGTAACCAAATTCAACGAAGCACATTTACCAAATCCTATTTCTTCAACATTAATATTGGGGTAGTAATAGGTCATCTAATAAAACAATCATTCAAAACACTAGCAAAAGCACCAAATCTAGAATTTTTCATCACCCATTCTAGTAAGATTAAAACTAAGCAGTAGAAACTAATTTTTCTTGTTGTTTTCAAATAAAACTAAGTAAGCAAGCAATTAAAAGTAACAAGTAAACTAGAGAGCAATGCAAGAACAATAAAAGTCCAGTAATAAACTAACAAAACTCTATGAGATCAAATTTAAATGAAACCAATGTTGCCTCCCTGGCAACGGTGCCAGAAAACCACTTGATAACCTACAGGTGCATAGAATCAATTGTAGCTTTCGACAAGAAAGAGTGTTAAAGCCACAGTGATGCGGTGATTAATCTCACTTATTCCATATCTAAAATTGTATTCAAAATATTAAAAAGTAACAGTGAAGATCAACTATCTTTCTCCAATAGTTGTGAACATCTAATATGCAATAAACAACTCAAAGGGGCAATTAAATGAACTAGAAAACTGAAACTATTTTGAAAATAAATAAAAAATAGAAAAATAACAAATACTGAAAGTGTTAGTATAGGTGTTCTAATGGCTAAAATTGAGGTACAAGACATGTAAGTTCACAAGTAGCAATTCTCAAGCAAGTAATAGGGATTATGCAGCATAAAAGTACCAACTAGAAATTTGTAAGAAATAAATGAAAGGCTAATATTACTAGCAATAAATAGCAATTAAACTACTCTTTGTCCAACCACCAATTTAAGACATAAATTAAGACATGAACCAGAACAATAATAATAATTTTACTAAAAAAATATGCAAGAGGACCACACAGTTGGCTGCTCTATCTCATCCTCCGTGCTTACCAACAAATGTATCGCTAAGTGCCTTGCTTGACCATATCAAGACACACAATCAAAATATATCTATTAAAGACACAACATGGAATAGATTAATCCCAAGAAAATAACTAATGGTAATCATAATAAATATTGATGGCGCTGAAGGTGGACGGTCATCAAAATAATCACGAGAATGCCAAGAGCTACTACTACGCACCGCGTAGTCTCGATGGGACTACTCACACATCATGAAAAGCATCAAGAACAAATAGTAGATAGAATACATAACTTGACAAAATACCAAGACACAAACCAATCAAGATATCTTGATGTTGAAAATGAATTACAGGGAGGTCAAATCTATAAGTGTTGATGGAAAACTGCGGATGCCGGTGGTAGTCTCCCTTCTTTATTTCTCTATTTCTCCTCGACTCTCGTTCTTTCTATTCACATCGTGAAACCTTCTTTATAAATAGAAATGCCTTCGTAGGGGTCTACGGGGGATGAAACAGATCTACTCGTGAAAGTTCGGTGACGGCCCAGTAGAAGGGGGCCATGCAGTAGGCTATGGCGGTAGGCCCTGCCGCGTGGCCTGTGGGTGGCCTCACTAGCTGCCTCCTTTAACACAATGTAATCTTGCTTCAGAACATTGAAAATGCTAGATTTTTTTGTTTTTATGGTAATTTTTCCTATGAACACAAAAATAGAGAGAAAATCCTACAATCTGGCAATTTATTAGATAACACAAAAAATAAACTAAAATACATAATGAGAATATTAAAAAATACATCATTAAACTCAAAAAACATGATATATTTTCAACGTATCACTTGGCCAATTAATTTGTTGAAAACTAGGGTGATCCTACAGAGGGGAACGAACAAGGGATATGCCTTGTGGCAACTGCTAGTGATAGCTATCCTAGAGTTAGCCTATTGGACAGCGTCAACTAGGGGACAACATTGTAAAGGCCTCATTGTAAGAGCTCGGTCACATTCCTCGTAAAAGTGCGAAACCCCAGGTTAATCTTACATCTTGTGGGTAAAGTATATAACCTCTATAGAGCGTAAAACTAATCAATTAGTTGTGACCACGGTCACATACGACATAAAATTCTATTCACGATGAGGGATATGTCTTCACTCTAATGCTCTTTCCTCTATTTTACTTCTTTCCCCTCTGTTGGTATAAGTATAAGTGGTATAGACCTTACTCGACCAATGTTGGTGGTTAGAACCTTCACTACAATACCCCAGTTAGTATTAAAATTGTTTTAAGCTCAAATAAATATTTGATATCAAAACCCGCCTTTGGAAGTATTGTAGTAATTTGACTAAAATTTTCATTTATGCAAAAGAACCATAAGTCCATTCTATGTTAAGCCTTGCATATTGTAGCTTGGTAGGTTTACCTAAAAATGGGGCACGCTGAGTATACGAAGTACTCATCGAGCATGTTGCTTTTGTGGCATGTCCAGATAACTTTGAGGATGCTCATGATTCAGACATTTTTGTAATTAACTTCATGATGTGTGCAATGCTACTATTTCAACTGTGTCCTTCAGTTTGATTTGGGACTGATGAAGATGTATATAGGGGGTCTGGGAGTTATTCCCGGGCTCTCATATAAGTGATATTAGAGCGGACCCTCATGGTTACATGGCACGTGCGGGCTAGGGGCACGAGCATATGGCGCATGGCTTGTATGGGCCTGGAGTAGACAGAAAGCATGACATATATGCCGATACTGGGCGCATGGCCATACGCCAAGAGGGGAAGATCCTGGTCATCTTCCCAATGTGGGTATGTTGGTGCTAGACCGACGTGACGTCGGGTCCTTTGAGGGGGGTGTATGTGACACCAAGCCCATTTAGGATTGAGCCCAAGTGCAACCCATGTATGAGGTGTGCGTGAAAGAGTTTGGAATAATACCACCTTGCTAGTTTAGCTTGAGAAGCACCAACATATAACCCAATAGCTTCCAATAATAGCAACTCTTGGTTAACCGTTATGCACGAAGCGAGGATGAAAGTGTAAGCGAGTTGCTACACGTGCGCGTCTGACCCTGTATAGGGTTAGGTCTAATCCAGTTTGGAATCTGGGGGATCAGACTGAGTTTGTTTTGGTTTCTGGTTCTCCTGTTTCATTCATTCGTGCTCCTAATATTCTTCCCCGATAATCCAGCAACGAAGTAGCGGTTCGGTAACCTGCCTTGTGAAGGGTGTGTGAAAGGACCGAGATGCCGACTAGAGGGGGAGGGTGAATAGTTGGCTTATAAAATTTCCCCTTTTAATCTTCTGTTTAAGTTATCAGATTAACTTCACAAGTTAATAGTGGACAGCTGTGACACAGGTGAGTGACACAGATGAAAACTATGTGTAAATTAACACACAGCTGTCACACAGGTGAAAGGCACAGGTGAAAAGATAACCTAACACAGATGATCAACTTAGACTAACTGAGACTCAGGTGCTAGCACAGATGGGTACAAGTGAATGAAACAGCTGAGTAACAGATGATCACACACAGGTATAAAGGTAAGCTAGCACAGGTGGAAAGGTAAGTACAACAGAGCAAGTCTAAGAGACACAAGCAAGCAAGAGTAAACAGATAAGCATGCAATACAGGAAGTAAAGTAGACTCAGAGGATTTTCACCGAAGTTCCCAACTCTTTGCAGAGAAGGTACGTCTCCGTTGGAGAGACCACTCCTAAGAGTTGGCCAGCACTGAATCGTGCTTGTTCTCCGAGTACCTGATCTTTCAGGACTCTTCCTTTTGCTTGTGGAGATCCTTTTGCCTTGCAGCAGGTAGACCTCAGAGCACCTTCACAAACTACTGGTTCAGCCCACACAAGCTTGGGTGATACCAGCAACTCCTACACCCGTCTAGGAGCAGACAAACTCCAAGAGTAACAGATGATCCAGCAGCAGTCTCTTGGAGGAACCTTTGCTCGTGCTCTAGCTCACAAACCCACTCGAACTAACCCTTAGGCACTTGGATCTTGTGGAGTGGTTGGAGGCTTTACAACCGTCGTATGTGAATCACTGATTTGAGCAAGGTTGAGGACAGAGTCCTCCCCTGGTCCCCTATATATAGGGTCCACAGGCACCTGACCGTTACCCTGTTGCCACGCAGGATTAAGTGAGCCACCGGTGTCAACCACCGGTGACACAGCTACACCCTACGCCCAACTGTACCCGGCTCAGGCAGACCGACACCTGTGTCACCGGCGGCACACACAGGTGAACCCTCAGCTGATAGCAGCACTACTCAGCCCGGTCCTGGCACACTACATGCCCTCAGCATACTCTACCTAAGCTACCTGAAAAGGAGAGAACCTCCGACAGACCCCTGACACAGCAGACCCTATCGCAGAGCAGTTCCCTTAGCTTTTACAAGCTCTCTCCCGGTACAGAGGTGTACCTGAGACATAGAGCAGAAGATCACCTGTGACACAGCTGTGTCACACAGGTGCCTAAGGCTCTAGGGTTTTCACACAGCTACATACTTTTGTGCAAAGCTATTGACACAGGGCAATTGGCCTCAAAGCACCAATCCCCTTGACCAACACTCTGAGCAATGAGCAAGGTTCCCTTAGACAACTGCTACTATTTCATCCCTCTTGATAGTACGGGTGGTTCCTATGGACTCAAAGAAACTAGCAAATCTAGGCTTCACCTGCCACCAGCTGAAGTCACGGCCCTTGACGCATCAAGCCACCATCACCCTACTTGCAGCTCCCTGCACAGCACCAGCTTCTTCTCAGCTGTGGCACAGCTCCCTAGCACAGCCATCTCTTTGTCCTTGAAATCACCTTGTACCTTTTTGGTGGCCATCTTTCTCTGGATAGCCCTTCATCATGGAACCTGTAAGATCTGCTTACACTCAAATGTAAACATTAGATTTCAGTTTAGGTTGCCATTAACCATCAAAACCAAATTAGGGCCTAGATGCTCTTTCAGTGTGTCTATGGTCACAGTGTGTTAAGTGTCTTAGATTATCACCTAATGAGGTGGGCGGCTCATACGGCTCTTCAAAACCTTTAAGATTAGTCCAGTTTGTGTAGGTTTGGTCTTTTTTTCTTCATTGAAGATTTGGAGGAACACCAAGATGCGAAGGGTGGAGCTGGAGATGACGACTTTAGAGAACGTTTATGTAACATTCATTTTTTACCTGGGATTTTTGTTGTTCGTGTTCATTTCAATTTTTTTGATCTGTTGTACCATCTTTACTTAATCAATACAATTAGATCATTGCTCTAAAAAACTCTCTTTCTACTTTTTTGATATGTAAATACTTTTGGATATAAGATATACTTGGAAATTTTAAAACGTATTTACTGGAATCATAACGTTAAATAAATATTAGAATTAGTAACGATTTGTTTCTCTAACTAGATTCTATAGTGCAAGGCAGTCATGTACTTACGTATTGCACCAATTAACCATAAACTGGCTATAAAGTACCTGGAACAAAAGTGCGTACGAGTGACGTGGGATAAATTATAAACATTAACTTCCTTTTCTTTATATTCTACTAAAACATCTGCTTATAATTAATCTGAGCAAAAAATATTCTGTAGAGACAACGTATACACATGACCACAAAAATTTTGCCAAAAATATAGACAGACAACGGTAAAAAAGTCATATTTAGCCTCATACTGCCAGTCAATTGCAAAATTAGTCCCCTATTAAAAAAAAACGACCACCTGCAGCGGGTGGGATCCGCGGCACCCCACCTGCGGCGGGTGGGATCCGTGACCTGCTGCAGATCCCACCCGCAGCAGGTGACCTGACACGGATCCCACCCGCGGCAAGTGGGTGGTGCTGGTCCCGGGTGCGGCAAATGAGAGTTTTTTAGATCTATTTCATTGAGGGGAGAAAAAGCACATTTGACCCCCTGCCGTCCTTCAATGCCAAAAACGACCCCTGACTCGATGTAAAGGCAAAAAAGTCCTGATGGACTGCTCGGCTGGTGACTCGTGGCACATCCAGCAGGTCTGGCCCGCAGCATGTTCCACCAGCAGGTCTGGCCCACGGCCCGCGCACGGGGCCTGCGCCCACCTCCTGCCGCACATCCGACCCGTGCCTAGCTCCTGTCGCAAGTGGGGCTTGCAGTAGCCCACTTCGCGCAGGTCAGGCCCGCAGCGACGGGGTGTGATGAGACGGTGGCCCGATCTTTCGGTGAGACGAATGTAGCTAACGGTTTGGTGGAGTTTGACCTTGACGATCCGACTATACCGTACGCGACGGTACGCCTTAGCAATCACTAAACCAACCTCCCATGGTTATTGACCTTGCCATAGGCACGATTAATCTGTACAACGAAGTTCGAGTTCTTGCAAGCAACCGAAGAACCAGCAAGAACTATGATAAATTGCAATATGAAATTAGGAGTATTAAATTGGCACAAGATAGAAGAAAGTGTATTGGAATTCCACTAGCGATCTAAACAAGACGGTAGTCCTACACGACTTGTAGATACGATAATGTAGCAGTAGCTAAATAATTCAATGAAATCCAAAAACTAAAGAGAGAATCCTAGGGGGTATATCAAGACAAGAAGCGATATGTTACAGAGGCAGCCTCAGATTGTTTTGGCTGTTACGATCAGCTCGTAAGGAATTTGGATATGGGGTTAGACAGGTTGGAAAGAGCATGAGATAAGCTTTCCAGAGAGTCTAAGATCACCCAAATCGGAGTCTGTATGCTTGAGATAAAGACGTTTGAATTCAGGGTTGTCTCAGCGATCCGAATCAGAGTCCAGATCTTGTGGAACTCTATCTCTAGCTCTTCTTGGACCAAAAGTGACGTGGGAAGACTCCTTGTACAGCACCAATTCATGTGGGACATCTTCATAGACACACAAACTTCATGCCTTCCTCTTCCCGATAGCTTGAACTTGAATCTTCGCTTGTTCTCGACGATCTTGACGAACCATCATTTGTTCTTTATAGCTCGAGCAGCGGATGTACTTGAAATAGTGGAAGTAGAGCTGGCAGTGGGTATATCCATGGGAGCCATGTCCTCATCAACCTCCCTTTCTTGAAAACGAAGCCATCCTCGGCTTTGCATAAGCTGAAAACCATCAAAGAGCAAAGAAAGCGTGTAGGCAGCGCTAATATGAGCGTGAGCGCAGAATAGCTTATTCTGCGCTCCGGCCGAAACGCGCCAGACCGAGCCAGCCACGCGGGACAGTAATTTTATGTGTATCGAGTAGTAATTTTTGGACGGGATTTTACTGCTGAGATTTTAGCGTGACTCAGAATTACTACATTTTGCGATAGATTTTACGATATCTTATACACAACTTTACTGCCTCGCGTGCATCTCGACTGTGAAAACCTTCTGAGTTTAGCAACTTTCTACTACCTTTTGTGATAGATTTTACGACATCCTATACACAACTTTACTATCTCACGCACATCTTGACAGTAAAAAAATTCTAAGTCACGCGCAGTCCGTTTTATAATTGAATAATAAATAATGAGGTGGTGAGATTCGAACCGTGGACCTGATACATGTTACTCTTCTCTTCTAACCAACTAGACTATGCAAATGACTGTGAATAAACAGAAGAAATATTTCCATTATAGAAGAAATATTCCCCTAATCCGTTTTAGTTGAAAAAATAAGGACGAGGCGGGATTTGAACCCTGGACCTCATGCATGTTGCTCTTCTATACTAACCAACTGGGCTACACAAGTGATTGTGAACAAATGAAAGAAATATTTCCTTTCCATTATAGAACGATCAGACATGCAGTAAAATGATGGCCGCGAGATCGTAATATCGTGTACATATAATCATAATTTTGCGACACGCTTTATACAAAAATTACTACAGTCCTGAGTTTTACGCTGACACATGTTGTTTTACTACTCGAAAGACATAAAATTACTGTATTTTACATGTGAAGTTATATGACTGTGAGAGATCTGTTCGACAGTAATATAGTTCGATGGATTTACTATATCTACTGAATAGTTTTACGGTCAGTGGTGAAAAGGTGGGACGTGGTGGGTTTGGGCTGGTTGGCTCGGTCGGTTGGCCAGCGCGTAGAATAGTTATTCTACTCTCAGCTGTAGAATATATATATATCATGGTTAGCTCTGCGTGATTAGCAATTACATCCAAACCAGAATTGAAAATATGATACGTCATGGTAGATTTCAAAAGCATGTATAGTGCCATATCATTCTTAGATTTCCAGCAAGCATTGCAACTCAAGTTGCAAATATAAGTGAATAACTTGTCTTTGTGATGAGCATTGGCAAAAGGGATCATGAGCTTATCAAAACTATCCATACAACAAGTATTTCAACTAGTTTTGCAAGATATTGCTCAAACATGTGCCATTGAAAATTATGCGAATGTACATTCAAACAGATGAAAGGATTATCACTAGCATGCTGAATTTTAGGATGCGGAGGAACACAAAAATTTGTGGCAGCATGCAACATAAGTCTTTGAATGAAATTCTCACATTGCAAAGTTGACGAGATAAACAATTGCAAATGATCATTGTCGAAACGAGTACGTTTATCAACAATTTCAGCACAAGTCATGCAAAATCTATGCACTAAAATTTCATAATCTACATTATATTCTCCAATCACATTAATTTGATAGCACGAAGTATAGATGGAATTTCACGAAGGTAAACTTACTAGTTCAGAAACTTTCATTAGAGTATGTGACAATTGCATAGGCATGTCAAGATTAACATAGCACAATAAATTAGAGAATATGGCATCAAGTTCTGTCGACGTACAAACGCCGGTGTCGGTGGTCCGGAAGGGCCCCCTTTGGGATTCGGCTGGGGAGGAGCTGGAAACAGGAGCTACGATCGAACTAGGCCGGGTTAAACGATAGGAAAAAGAGATGGTGATTTACCCAGGTTCAGGCCACCGTTGAGGTGTAAAACCCTAGTCCTGCTTTGGTGTGTGTATTAATGTTTTAGATATTACAGAGGTAGCCCCTAGCCCGATTGCAGGGAGCCCTGATCTTCTTCTTGCTAGCTCGAGAGGAGATTAGTCTAAAAAAGATCCAACCCTTTGGATGGCCTCGGTTCTCCCCTTATATACCTGGGGGTTTACCACAGTGACCGAAGGGCATTAAATGCAGCAGGAATGCTGCTTACGTAGGGGGCGTGGGCACGCCACGCCGGCCGCCGAAGGCTGCTGCGGAAGGGATGTTTTGCTGACAAGCCGTCCTTGGGAAACGGGTCTTCAAGATGGGTTGAAACGCGCTGGAGAAGACTTAACGGGCAAGCTCCCTGCCACGGCACCAACCACCCGTGTCCCACGGACCCAAGGGATACACCTGGGCGTGCCGTACCACGCCCGAAAGTCATAAAGCGTGTCAGATGATAACTGACAGGCCTTATCACGCCGAAGGACGCCTGCTTTGGGCCTGCAGTAGGCACGCCTGTTGCCAGGCATTAAATGCGCCAGACGGGCATTAACTGCGCCCGATGGGACACGTGGAAAGGGCCCGCCTGGGCTCTACGGAGGGCGCCGCGGAACTCTCGCCACGTGTACTAGTCGATGGACTCCTGAGGACTGCTCGGGGAAGGGCCCCCGAGGGGTGCTCAGGGTGCCTTGCCACGTGGCACCGAGGGGAAACCAGAGGCGCTCAGGGTTCCCGAGCTCGGGGACCCCCGAGCCCGCAACCTCGCCCGCTCGCTGCACGTGGGCCACTTGACCAAACCAGGAGGGGCCAAGCGGACACAGCACTCGGGGGGGCAAGCCCCCGAGCACGCACCCTCGATTCTCACGCCCTTGGCGACGTGGCATCAAGTTTGGCCCTTTGCCAATGGCTTAGGGAACCCTAGTTCCTGTACTGCCGACAGTAGCCCCCGGGCCCGCTCCCAAAACGCCGGCCCAGAAAGGGGGAAAGATTGGGGACGGGCCCAATATTCTTTTGGGCCAACAGAGATGCCGACCCATTTAGGGAATCCGGAGGGGAAGACGCCTCGATCCCCGCGCGGCGCGCGGGGGTGGGAACCGCTCCGGTTTCCGCGCCTCGTGGAGGGACGCAATCAGTTACGAAAACTGAGCCGTCCCCCACGACCGCGCGGCACACGAAGCGTCGCAGCCTTTTCGAATTCCTTCCAACCCTTTAAATGCTCCGCCGCCCATACGCCTCCACTTTTCCACGCCTTCCATGACCTCTTCTTCTTCTTCCCTGCGCCGTCTGCCTCCGCTACACCCTTTCGCCTCCCTGCTCGAAACCTTTCTCCTCTCTCTCTACGCCTTATTCCACTATGCCGCGGAAATCGAGGAACTCCAAGCGCCGCTCCTCCCTGCCGCCCGCTGCCGCCCCCGGCATTCTCCCCCAGTCCCGCCTCTTTAACGAGGAGGCCATGGACAAGGTGCGGATGCTGCTGGTTCCGCAGGGGAAGAAAGGCTGGAGGGAAGTGCGGCCGGCCACGCACCCGCCGGCGCCGGAAGACAACAAAATCGTCATCTTCTCCAGTTTCGTCGCGGCGGGTCTGGCGTCGCCATTCTCCGCCTTCTTCCTGGGGGTGCTGGAGGAGTATGAGATCCATCTGATCCACCTTACTCCCAATTCCGTCGTCATGCTGTCGATCTTCGCTCACCTCTGCGAGATGTTCGTGGGGTGATGCCATCGGTGGCGCTCTTCCGCCACTACTTTGTACTCCGGTCGGCGGGGAAGAGCCGGGGCTCCGACCGGAGGGAGACCACGGGGAGCTGCAACTTCCAGCTCCGGGAGAAGGTCGGGGAGTCCTACATTCCGCAGGAGACGCGGAACAAGTGGGACGACTGGCACCAGCAATGGTGCTACATCGCCACCGATCCGCACCTCCGGTTGCAGCTTCCCAATGGCCCGGCGGAGCTGCACCGGTGGACATGGGAGTTCAAGCCGGAGGACGACGACTTGCTGCAGCCGGTGGTGGACCGGATCGCGCATCTGCGGTCCCTGGGCCTAACGGCGACGATGGTCGTCGGGGACTTCATCCGGCGGCGACTGGCACCGCTGTGGGATCGCGGTTGTCCGGCCTGGATGTACACCGGCGTGAACGACTTCGGCCGGATGCATCTCGGCTTGGCGGGGGAGCTTTCGCCCGACACCATCAAGGCGCTGCTGCAGACCCTACTGGGCTCCGGAGCCTCCGCGGGCGCCGAGCTGTCCCGGCCAGATCTCCCGCTCTGCATTCATGTGAAGCGTGACGAGATCCGGGCATCCCTCCCTGAGTTCGACTCAAAGGGGGTGATGTCGCAGAAAGCGGCCAGGACAGCGCGGATGGCCCGCCACATGGTGCTCTCGGAGGGCGAGGGCGGCAATGAAGGCTGGTCGGGGGCCGGCGCCGCAGGCGAGGATGCCGCGGACCCGAAGGGGAAGAGGGCGCGGGCGCCGTCTCCTCCGACTCCTCCATCTCCGCCATCTCTGCCGCCGCCTCCACCGCATCCCTCACCTCCCCGCCGGACGGCGGAGGGAGCTGGGGGGTAGCAGCGCAGGACAAAGCAGTGCCCAACCGGCGACGGCCGAGGGTGCGGCGCAGCCGAGCTCGGGGGCCGCCGAACCAGCGGTCGCGAGCAAGAAACGGAAGGAACCGGCGCCGGTGACAAGCCCGGGATTTCAGGTCCCGACCTCGCGCTGGCGATACCAAGGGCCTTCGAAGAAGTAAGTCGCAAAACTCGCTTCCTTTGCTTTAAAATGGAGCATGCCGCACTCGGGAATTAACCCGAGCTTTCTTGTTTGGATTTCAGGGCGCCCAAGAAGGCTCGGACGACCCCGAGCCCCCAGACTCAGCCGAGTTCGGAAACCAGCTCGCGGGACGAGCCTGCCCCGAGCGCGGAGGCTGGTTCGAGGGAGGAGCCTATGCCCAGGGACGAGCCTGCCCTGATCACGGAGGTCGGCCCGAGCGCAGAGGAGACCCCGGGGACTGAAGATACCCCGGGGACGTGGGCTGCCCCGAGCGCTGAGGAGACCCCTGGGATTGAAGATACCTCGGGGACGGGAGCTGCCCCGAGCACAGAGGATGCCCCGGGGACGGGGGCTGCCCCGAGCACGGAGGCTGCCCCGGTGCCCGAGGTTGTCCCGATGGTCGCGGTTGCTCCTGGCGCCGCTGATGCCGAGAGGTCCGTGGCTCTCGCGACTCAAATGGGCGCGGAGTGGAGACCGAGATGGCGCGGCCCGAGGGAGAGCTCGGAGACTCGGGAGTCCCAAGGATTCCAGTGGGCCCTAGCGCTGTTCGAGGGAGCTTGGCGCCCGGAAGCGAGGAGCCCTCCGATCTTGAAGAGTTCTCCGGGAGGGCAAGCTCGCACCCCGCTGAGCCAGCCCGGGGGCCGAGCTTGGCGCACCGCCTGCTGGACCAAGTCCAGGCCGCCCTCACCATGGAGAAAAAGGCCTTGGAGGAGCAGGAAAAGGCCCTGAGGGAGCTGAGAGCAGCTCTGGATGAGCGGGAGGCAACTCTCGCTCAGGCCGAGGATGACTTCGCTGCGCGGCTCCGCGTCGCCCGCATCGAGCACCAGAAGGTCGTTGAAGACATCGCCAAGGAAAGGGCGGAGGTGTCGGAGATGCGGGCGGCCACGATAGACGACGCCGAGGAGCTGCTCGAGTGCGAGAAGGAGATAGCCTCCCGCGAGGTAGAGGTCGCCCGGCGCCAGGAGCAGGTCGCTCTTCGAGAGACACTGCTTGCCACACAAGAGGCGGCACTCAGGGAGCGAGAGAGGCAGCTCGAAGAGGGCGAGACCTCTTTGGATCGGCGGACGTGAGAGCTGGACGGCGAGGTGGAGCGGCGCGCTGAGGCCGCCCATAAGGAGGCCGCCGATCGACTCCAAAAAGAGATCGAGGAGAAGGATCGACGCATCCGAGACTTGGAGCAGCGCGTCGAGGATGGCAATGTCTCCAAGCGGCGGTCGGCGGAGCGGGTAAAGGATCTCCAGGAGGCGCTGCGGCGCGCGGAGGAGAAGGCGACGACGGCGGAAGAGGGCCGCGTCGAGCTTCTGAAGGAACGGGATGACGCGACCAAGCTGATGCGCAGCATCTTCTGACGGGCCAACAGCGCGGTCGTAGATGCCGGGCTTGGCCGCGTCGGCCAAATCTTGGGCCCGGACTCCTTGGGCAACCTCGCCCTCCACTTCGGCACGATTGCCGATCGGCTGGGGGCGCTGAAGGCGGTGGTGCAAGACTTAGCTGTTCGGGAGGGCCGCGAGTTGGCCGCCATGGTGGCGGAGCATGTACTTGCATGCTACCGCAGTCGAGACCCCCACTTCTCCTTAGAGCCGGCGAAGTTCGGGGTCGCCGAAGAGGGGGAGGAGGCCGCTCGCGAAGCCGTCCGCGAGGTCGCTGAGGAGATTGCCCGCAACTTCTCTCGGGACACTGACGACGCCGATGACGACGCTGAAGACGACGCCGGCGGGGACTAGACAATCCCTTTGCACCTTTTATATTTTTGCTTTTGCTTGAGGCCCGAGAGCCTCTGTAAAGACTTTTATGCGATTTTAAATGCAAACTTTGTTCCGTATTTTGTTTCGCTTCTTTTTGCAAGTGTAGAGCGTGGGCTTGGCTCTACTTTTTAAACTTGCTACTGATGCGACGATCGGTGCGGACTTGGCTCCTCACCTTTGGACTTGCTGAAGCTTTGAGGTTGAACTTGAGACTTACTGAAGACGCGTCCGATTCGCCCACCTGAGCGGGCCGACCCTTCAGTGGCAGCCCCGAGGACCAGAGCCCCCGAGAGTTGGATGCGTCCGGCTGTTGCCTGAGCAGCCTGCCCCGAGGACTCCAGCCCCCGAGAGCCGGATGCTTTGAACTTGTTTATCTTGTCGTGCCGTACTTCGGAACCCCGAGGACCCTATGTTCTCGAGAAGCTGGAAGCGCCGACTTTCTTGGCGATGCCGTACTTTGGGAACCTGAGGACCCTATGTTCCTAAGAGGCTGGAAGCGCCATCTTTCTTGGCGATCCTTGGTGCTCGGGAGCGCACAACTTCGGGGTCGGACGCCCCTGCAAGTTCGTCCGAGTGCTTGTGCTCGGGACATTACAAGTGGTTTAGGCACCAACGGATGTCTTATCGTGTTGATTTTTTCTTTATTTAATTTCAACAGGTTCCTCTTTTACACAGCGAGGTTCTCGCGCGACCCGGACCCCCTGCGCCGCGAGCCCGTCTATTGGGGTGCTCCGAAGCACCAACGTGAGCGCGTAGGGTACCCGGGCGGCTTTTGGCCAGGCTGGTGCCCAGGGTTCGGAAACCAGGTGAGGCGACAAGGGCTTTTGGGCGACAACCCGGAATACTCCTCGCGACTCACACCGTTACTTCAGAACGTCCCTGCTTTATGAACGAGCGGGGCATGGGATTGTTGGCGCGAGAAACTATCCGCGGAGGCAGTAAAAGAAAGTTTTAAAGCCGAGGGAAAATGCGGCGAAAAAACTTAGCTTAGGAGTGGCAACGAGTGCCTTTTCTCTTGCTCTTGTATGTTGACATTGGTTTCGCCCTGAGTCTCTGCCTTGATATTGACGATGGTACTCGGGAGCTTCGCCACAGTCTATCTGTAAACTTCGTAGGCGGTTATTATACTTTGTGGGCAAGGATGCCTCTTCCTGAGTATCCTCAAGGCTTCCCTTTGTCAGGACCCACTGGTTTTCGAATCGGTCGACTGGTCCCGAGCACGAGAGGTAGGGTCACCCGGACACTCTGAGATTTGGTAGCGCTCGGGGCAATTGACCAGGCCGAGCACCGCTGGCCAGGGGCTTATCTGCCCTGACTCGAGGGCACTCGGGGTGCGATTGCCAGACCGAGCGCTGACAGCTCATCACTAGAGGCCAGATCACCCCGACTTCTCATGCCCCGACCAGTAGGGACCTACTCGCACAACGGGGACATGGGGGCCTGATACTTGCGAAAGTGACCTCCTTGCCGACAAGCAAAAACATAGATAACAAGATACTTGAAACAGGGTGAATACCGCTATCAAAATAGCTTACACGCTATTCCTGAGAAAAACTAATAATACTACTAACGTAGTTTATGATACAAGGGAGCCCCCGAGCGTATATGCAAGCACACGGGCTACTCGGGCGGCCTTTGACCGGACTGGTGCCCAGGGTTCAGGAACCAAGCGGGGCGACCAGGGTTTAGGTGACGAACCCGGAACACTCCCTAGACTTGTTTTTACTACTCGGGGGCTGACCCGAAGTGTAAACAAAAACTTACCCAAGCCATTCACGGATAAAACTTGCGCAGGTGCTCGATATTCCACGCGTTGGACAGCGGCATACCATCCTCCGCGGCCAGCCGGACTGATCCTAGTCGGGAGACACCGGTCACTCGGTAAGGGCCTTCCCACATGGGGGAGAGTTTGTTCTTTCCTTCCCGCATCTGGACGTGGCGAAGTACTAGATCCCCTACCTCTAGTGACCGGGCCCGAATATGGCGCTGATGATAGCGTCTCAGGCTTTGTTGATATCTGGCGGCACGGAGGGCAGCTTTGCAGCGGTGCTCTTCAAGGTAGTTGACGTCCTCGCGCCTTTTTTGCTCTTGATCTTCCTCCGAGTACGCCCTGACACGAGGAGAACCCACGGAGATCTCGGAGGGGAGGACTGCTTCCGCCCTGTACACGAGGAAGAAAGGAGTCTCTCCGGTTGCCCTGCTCGGGGAGGTCCGATCTGACCAGAGGATGGAACGGAGCTCGTCGATCCAACCAGCGCCACACTTCTTGAGTCGGTCAAAGGTTCTCATCTTGAGCCCTCTGAGGACTTGCGCATTGGCGCGCTCGACCAGTCCGTTGGCGCGCGGGTGGGCGACCGAGGCGAAGCAGATCTTGATCCCGATGGACTCGGAGTACTCAAGGAATGCGTCGCTTGTGAACTGCATACTGTTGTCGGTGATAATCCGATTAGGCACTCCAAAGCGGCTCACGATCCCTCGGATGAGCTTGATCACCGTGTGCTTGGTGATCTTGACGACTGGCTCCGCTTCTGTCCACTTAGTGAACTTGTCGATGGCGACATAGAGGTGCTCGTAGCCCCCGACCGCTCAGGGGAACGGACCGATGATATCCAGCCCCCAGACCGCGAAAGGCCATGATAGGGGGATAGTTTGGAGTGCCTGAGCTGGCTGATGAATTTGCTTGGCGTGGAACTGACACGCTTCACAGTGTCGAACCAGCTCGACGGCATCCTGGAGAGCAGTTGGCCAGTAGAAGCCTTGCCGAATGGCCTTCCCGACCAGCGTGCGGGATGACGCGTGGCTCCCGCACTCACCCTCGTGGACATCCGCGAGCAAGTCGCGGCTTTCTTCCTGGGAGATGCACCGTAGGAAAACGCCATTGGAGCCACGCCGGTAGAGTTCCCCATCTACCAAGGCGTAGCACTTTGCTTGGCGCACGATCCTTTCAGCAGCGGCATCGTCCTCGGGGAGGATGTTTTCTTTCAAGTATCCCCGGATCTCGGAGATCCAGGAAGCTTTCTGAGGACAGGTGGCGAGCACCACGTGCTCGCCGGGCGGTGGCATCTTGACGGGATTCCCCACTGAAGGTGCCGCCTAGGTAGGCTCACCTAGGCGCGAGGTTCCCCTTCGTCTTGGTCAGCAGCCTTGACGGACGGCCGAGTGATCCTTTCTTCAAAGGCCCCAGCCGGGACCGGTTCTCGAGAGGACGCCAGTCGCGATAGGTAATCGGCGGCTTCGTTGTAGCGGCACGGGACATGTTGGAGCTCCAACCCGTCGAACCGCCGCTCCAACCTCCTAACTTCGCTCAGGTACGCCGCCATTTGGGGATCCGAACACTGGTACTCCTTGGACACCTGGTTGACGACTAGCTGGGAGTCGCCTTTGATAAGAAGTCGCCGCGTGCCGAGGGACGCGGCGGCACGGAGCCCCGCAAGAAGTCCCTCGTACTCGGCCATGTTGTTGGTGGCTCGGAACAGGAGTTGCACAACGTATTGGAGTTCTTCACCTGTTGGGGAGGTGAGAACCACTCCAGCCCCGCGCCCTTAAGCGTAAGGGAGCCGTCGAAGTGCATGGTCCAGTGTTGGGTTCCTTCTTGCCCCAGATTGGCGGTTATTTCTTCCCCTTCGTCTTTAGGCACTGGCGTCCACTCGGCGATGAAGTCGGTCAAGGCTTTGCCTTTGACTGCCTGGTTGCTGACGAAGCGCAGATTGAACTCACCGAGTTCAATTACCCACTCGATGATCCGGCCGGTAGCCTCCCGGTTGTGCAGGATGCGATCAAGTGGGAATGCAGTAACCACCGAGACCTCATGGGCTTGGAAATAATGCCGCAGCTTTCTCGACGCCATAAGGATCGCGTAGAGCATCTTTTGGGCTTGAGGGTAACGTGTCTTGGCATCACGTAGTACTTCGCTAACGAAGTAGACTGGACGTTGCAAGACACGGCTTCTGACTGGAACTTCCCCGGGTAAGGCACCCGGGGGGAAGTTCTCGGGCCCGAGCACTGCTGACTGCTCGGGGTCTCTGGGGAGCTCGGACCCCGACCCCTCCATATTGTCAGGGTGCTCGGCCCCTGATTTAGACTCGTTGCCTCTCGGGAGCTGGGACCCGAGAGCGACCTCCCCGGGCTCCATGCCCGGGAGCTCGTCTCTTGCCCCGAGCATGCTGGGCTACTCGGGTTTGTCGGGGAGCTCGGGCCCCGACTTCTCGGGACTGCCGAAGAGCTCGGGCCCCGACTTCTCGGGACCATCGGAGAGCTCGGGCCTCGTGGGAGGGGTTGGGAGCTCGGACCCAACCTCCCGCTCGACCACGAGGACGGCACTTACCACCCGGGGGGTAACCGAGAGGTAGAGGAGCAGGGGCTCCTCGGGGCTCGGGGCCATCAGGACCGGGGGTGAAGTAAGGTACTTCTTGAGGTTGCGGAGGGCTTGTTCGGCCTCCGGGGTCCACTCAAAGTGGCCCGACTTCTTGAGGAGCTTGAACAGGGCAAACCTCGCTCCCCGAGCTTGGAGATGAAGCGTCCCAAGGCGGCCATGCAGCCCGTTAGGCGCTACACGTCCTTAAGACGAGCCGGCGGACGCATCTGGTCGATGGCCCGGATCTCGGGGTTTGCCTCTATTCCCCGGTTCGACACTAGGAAACCGAGGAGCTTGCCTGATGGGACCTCGAAGACGCACTTCTCGGGGTTGAGCTTCATGCGAGTACTGCGGAGACTGTCGAAAGTCTTCGCCAGGTCCTCGATAAGCATCGCTTGATCCCTTGTTTTGACGACAAGGTCGTCGATGTAGGCCTCGATATTCCGACCTAACTGGGATTGCAAAGTAATACGCATGGCACGCTGATATGTGGGCCCAGTGTTTTTTAACACAAAAGGCATGCGAACATAGCAAAAGGTCCCCGCAGGGGTTGTAAATGAGGTTTTCTCCACATCCTCTACCGACATACTTATCTGGTGATAACCAGAATAAGCATCTAAAAAGCATAAAAGGTCGCATCCCGCAGTGGAATCGACTATCTGATCAATGCGAGCTAAAGGGAAAGGATCTTTTGGACATGCCTTATTGAGGTCAGTATAATCGACGCACATCCTTAGCTTGCCGCCGGCCTTCGGAACCACGACGGGGTTGGCGAGCCAGTCCGGGTGGAGGACTTCTCAGATGAAGCCAGCAGCGAGAAGATTGTCGACCTCCGCTCGGACGAATTCTTGACGCTCCGATGCTTGACGGCGCACCTTCTGCCGGACGGGCCGCGCGTCGGGGCGCACAGCGAGGCAGTGCTCAATCACCTCCCTAGGGACCCCGGGCATGTCCGACGGTTGCCAAGCGAACAAGTCGGCATTTGCCTGGAGGAAGGCAATGAGCGCGCTTTCCTATTTGGTGGCCAGGCGGCCGCCGATCTTGACGGTCCCGGACTCGTCTTCACCAAGGATCACCTCCTTGATGGGGATGGAATCGTCGAGGGCCACCCTGACCTTGGTCGGAGGAGGGCCCGAGGACTCGGGGAGCTCGGCGATGTCGTCGACCGTGGCAGCAGTGGAGGAGAACAACTGCTCGGCATAGAAGACGGAGCTCTTCAGTTCAGCCGGCACCGTGATGGTGCCGTTAGGCCCGGGCATCTTGATGGTGAGGTAGGCATAGTGGGAAGCCACCATGAATTTGGCGAGCGCCGGACGGCCGAGGATGCCGTTGTACGGGAGGTCGAAGTCGGCGGCGTCGAAGACAACGCTCTCCGTCCGGAAGTTGTCCCTGGTCCCGAAGGTGACCATCAGGGACACTTGCCCGAGGGGCACCGTGAGGTCTGGAGTGACGCCATGGAAAGGCATCGTCGGCTTCAGGCGTCCGGCCGGCAACTGCACTTTGCTAAACACCTTGGGGACAGGAGGTTAAGGCCTGTGCACCTATCGATTAGAATGCGAGTTACCTTGATATTGCACACCGTCGGGGAGACCACCAGCGGGAGATGGCCCACACCCGAGGTGCTCTCGGGATGATCCGAGTTGTCGAAGGTGATCGGGGTCCCCGACCACTTGAGTGGTCGGGATGCATCGGTACTCGGGGTAGCCGAACACACTTCTCGCGCCATTAGCTTGAATTGGCACCGGGAAGCGTACGTCGAGGCGCCCCCGTTGATGCATGCGACGGCTTCGGGTTCCTGGAACCCGAGACCATCCTCGTCGTCGTTGCGCTTGTTGCCGCGGTCTTCGCGGCGCCCTTCGCGCTGAAGCTTGTTCTTGTCGGCGAGAAATTTCACCGTCGGGCACTCAGAAAGGTCGTGCCGGTCGGTGTTATGAATCGGGCACCATCGGCTGGCACCCTAGACAGGGGCCCGGGATGGCTTCTTGCCGCCGCTCGCTCCTTCGCGTGGCGGCTTGCGCGTTTTGGCCTCGGCTGCAGTGGCAGACTCGGGCTTGCGCTTCTTGTTCTTGCCCTCCCGCTTCCCGGGAGGACGTGAGGATGACGTGCCGTCGGCCGACGGCTGGTCGGGATGGGAGTCGTGCCACGCGCGAGCCTCAGTCGCCTTGGCGCACTTGTCCGTGACTGCGAACAGTTCCGCCGTGGACTGGATGTCGCGCATACCTAGCTTCTCAAGCATTTTCTCGTCGCGCACTCCTTGCCGGAAGGCGACAATGACTGCCTGAGGGGTATTCTTGGGGATGGTGTTGCGCACCTGGCTAAAATGCTGGATGAAGTGCTACAACGTTTCCCCTTTGCGCTGCTTGCACTACAGCAGAACAGGTCACCACTGACGGTCCCGAAACACCC
Organism: Stipa capillata; assembly: GCA_019208055.1. NCBI lineage: Eukaryota > Viridiplantae > Streptophyta > Magnoliopsida > Poales > Poaceae > Stipa > Stipa capillata. The sequence continues at coordinate 325,947 of JAGXJF010001400.1, read as the reverse complement.
TCTACTGACGGACAGGGGGCCCGTCACCCTGGAAATGTCAGTGGAGGGGGCCACTCCACTGACGGGCGGACGGACCGTCAGTAGTGTTTGTTACTACTGACGGGCGTATAGGGACCGTCAGAGGAGACCCCCATCGGAGGTACTTGGTTCTATCACTACTGACGGGCGCGTCATAATAGTCCGTCAGTAGAGGTCGTACTCCACTGACGGGCTCTCCGTAAGTGCCCGTCAGTAGAGATATGTATTCCTGCCAACCGAAAAGGCTGTGTTAACTCATAATCACATTTAGATTATTCATAATAATAGGCTATAGCGCATTACATTATTCCTAATCACAGGCTAAACCAACTATTCATTCACAGAGTCAAATCTCTTAATCGCATAACACATTTGTAATCACATAACGGTTAGCACTTAAGACATTTATAATGACATATATAGTATGTACACTCCAACGACGGTCACAAGTATGAAACAATTATTCTTCAATTACAGAAACAACGATTCTATTGATGCCCGCTTAAGTTTGGCTTCGGAAATTGGGGGCCGGCGTAGAATTCACCCATCGGATTGATGACTTCAAGGTTGATGAGTCTGGCGAAGACTTTTTGGATGCGAGCAAAGTCCTGTCGCTAGTCGTACATCTGACTTCCCAGCTCGCTCCAAGCCTTCAGTTCTTTCATATCTTTCCAATGCTTGTTCTTGTACCGGACAAAGAGGTCCATATGGGCGCAGGTGTAGTACCCACATGTCACGCTATTTTCTGGCTGAACTCTGCAAGGGAACTTGTAATGGTGTACTATTTTTGTCGCTTTTACAGGTATTTTAGTATGCCCCGAGAACTTGGCTCTGATGAAAGCTGTATCCAGAATCTTAGTTATATTGGTGAAGTCCGCTGTCTTTTTCGATGAGGAGTCAAAGTAAAAAAGCCTTGGCCCAGCTTGGAACGATCACAATTAGGACCCAGTGGTCGCTGCGTAAATGTGAACAAATGAACGTAAGCAGGCGGAGATACGTACGTAAAAAACAAAAAAAACTCCACGGTGCTAAGTTTAGAACTTACGGAGGGTTATAGGGGCTAGTATGTACTCCTTGTCCTTATGAACCACGAATGCATGCGACAGGTATTCTTCAAGAAATCCTCGACTGTCCGGGGTCCCGGCATAGCCTTCGTTCATGCATATCGGATCGACTATGCCAATATTGGAGTCCTGAAGACGTCTGCACTCTTGGGCTTGGTAGAGAGCCCATAGCCTGATCATCGTGGGGTCGAGCCTATAGAGGTTCTACATGTTGAATAGATCTTCAAAGTTGATGTCGAAGGTGTCTTGGTCATTTTGCATGAAGAAATTGTATTCCCTTGGCACCTTCACCTTCCAATATTGGCAGAATGTATCAGGATCTCTGGACATCTTCAGGTAATCTTCATGCAGCGTCTTCATGTCCTCCGACAGATTGTCCAGCTCATCCTGTGGGAGCATGTCCTCACGTGGTAAGTAAAATTCTTGCCAGAGACCCTTGGTCCGTGTAGATAATTTGGATGACGATGTTGAGAAGGATAAGGATTTCTGCCTCTGCTCCTTTCTTTCCTTCTCACCGGTGCCGGCCCGTCTCTTTTTGCTTTACCTCCTCTGCTGTACCGGCTCCGGGCTCTTGCCTGCCGCCAACGCTGCTTCCAGCGTCCCAGCCTTCGGCAACATAGCCTTGGATGATGCTACCTTCTGGTTGTGACTTGTTACGAACGTAGCACTTCACAACCCCATTGTACCTTTCCAACGGGTACATGTTGTGTAGGAACACAGGACCTAGGTCCAGTATCTCAGGGACGATATGGATCATGAGATGTACCATGATATCGAAGAATGCTGGAGGGAAGTACATCTCAAGTTCGCACAGTATGACAATGATCTCCTCCTGCAGCTTATGGCAACACGTAATGGAGATCGACTTCTGAGATATCATGTTGAAGAAGTTACAAAGATTCAAGATTGTCTTGCGGACCTCCGGCTCCATGAGACCTCTGATTGCAACAGGAAGTATCTGCGTGATCATCACATGACAGTCATGAGACTTCATACCAATTACTCGGTGACTCTTCATGTCAACTATTCTCCCGATGTTTGCCGAGTAACCGGAAGAAACTTTGACACCTTGGAGGCACTCCAAAAAGCTAACGATCTCTTTTTTGCTGAGAGTGTAACAAGCAGCGGGACAGTCCGTCTTGATTCTGACTGCACCCGTCCCCAACTTGGTCGTTCGCTTCGTAGCCCACAGCTTCTTTCTTATACCCAAGAATTCCATGTCAGCTCGTGCCTTCGGTCCATCTTTTGTCTTTTCTGAAATGTTGAGCAGGATACCAAGCAAGCTCTCGCACACGTTTTTTTAAACATGCATGACGCCTATGCTGTGACGTGTGCTTAGGAATCTCCAGTAAGGCAAATCCCAGAATACGGATTTCCTTTTCCAGATGCCGTCCTGCATGGGAACAGACGGTTGTGTCTTACCTGACGTAACAGGGGGCATTGTGTTCACGATGTCATAGATTTCCACCCCGGTCTTCTCCCAAGGCGCCGAACGGACCTCAATAGTATTGTCAAACAATTCCTTCTCTTGCCTCCATGGGTCGTTCTGTTTCAGCCACCTTCGGTGGCCCATGAACACGATTTTTTTGGATCCCTTTAGGTGTAAACTTGTAGTAGACTCCAAACACTTCACACATCCTTTGTACCCATGAACACACTGGCAGGATTGATATCCGTATGCGGGATAGTCTTGGACCGTCATGAACAACAGCACTTTCAGATTGAAGTACTCTTCTTTGTATGCGTCCCAGACCTGGGCCCCTGGTTCCCACAGTGTAGCTAGTTCTTCGAACAATAATTGTTGATACATGTTCAGATCGTTCCCAGGTTGCTTCAGCCCTTGTATGAGAATAGAGAGGTGTATGTACTTTCGTTTCATGCACAGCCATGGAGGAAGGTTGTACATCCATAGGACCACGGGCCAAGTGCTGTGTCTGCTGCTCATGTTGCCGAATGGATTGATCCCGTCCATACTCATACCAAACCTGATATTCCTCGGATCTTTTCCGAAATCATCGTATTGGGCGTCGATTGCCCTCCACTGCGAAGCATCGGCAGGGTGTCTCATCACTCCATCATCAGTTTTCCGCCCCTCCGCGTGCCAACGTAGCAGCTTTGCCTCCTTCTTGTTAGCGAATAAACGATTCAAACGAGGAAGGACCGGAAGATACCATACAACCTTTGCTGGAGTGCCACTCGTCACTGGGTCCTTATCATCGGCTTGGTTTCTACCCCTCTTGAATCTGGACGTGTTGCACGTGGGACACTTGTACAGCTTCTCGTGCTCCTTGCGGTAAATAAAGCAGTCATTCGAACACGCGTGGAACCTCTGCACCTCTAACCCAAGAGGGCAGACAACCTTCTTGGCTTCTTCGGTGCTCGTAGGCAGCAAGTTGTTTTTCAGAAAATTTTTTGCAAGAAAAGCCAATGTCTCATCGAAGCCTTCGTCCGGACAGTTGTGGGCTGCCTTGATCCTTAGAAGTTCCAGCGTGACTGACAGACGCGTGTGTTCTAGATCGGAACCGGTATACAACGGGGTTTGCGAGTCTTCAACTAGTCTCGTGAACTTAGCAGCCTCTCCTTCATCCTCAGGATCTAGCACCACCTGCTCCACCATATGAACATCCTGCACCATATCTGCCAAATTATTTTCCGTTTCTTCTTCGCCGTCAAGTTCGATACTCCCCTCGTCTTCTTTGTCATCTCCATGTTCGGCATCTTGCTGTAACACCTGATCTTTCTCCTCCTCGCCGTGACACGTCCAACGTGTATAGCCTGACATGAAACCCTTAAGCACCAGGTGTACCGTCACCCTCCCTCTCGTATCGAACATTACCAAATTCTTACAATCGCGACACGGACAACAAATCTTCGTGCCACCTTTTCTCCTCATATCTCGCTCGGTGACATCAAGAAACTCATTCAAAGCCATAGCCCAACTCTCTGTCGTCCGGTTGCCGTACATCCAACTATGATCCATCGATCAAGACCTACGACACGAAACTAATCAGTTCGACGAAAAAGAACAAAACACTAGGCCTCGGCTCGATGACCGAAAATCACATAGCAACTATCGTCTCAGCTCGATGGCCGGCAATCACATCAAATACATATACAAAATGAAAAGAAACTTTCGTATCTCATTCATCCAAAGAGGGCATTATTACTAAGCGCTAGCGATCTTTTAGGCGAGGGAATGGAACTCCGGGGAGGAAAGAGAGATCTATGGAGAGATTAGTGTGAGGAGGAGGGAGAGATGAAATATCTTTTGGGTTGGAGAGAGAGATTTAGGAGGTGGTGAAGAAAAGAGAGGGTTTGAGAAGGAAATAGATCTAGATCTAGATCTAGAGATCTTTTGGAGGGGGAGGAAGAGAGCTAGAAAGGAGGGGAGGAGGAGGATTGGGGAGAGGGGGCTGTTTGTGGGCGGGAGGGGGGGCGGCGGCGGCAGCAGCAGCACTTGGGGCGGCGGCGGCGCTCGCTACTGCACTGGCCAGCAGCGAGAGCAGACTTAAAATATATATGCAGGTAACCACTGACGGGCACCTATAAGGAGCCCGTCAGTGGTTCAGCACACCGGCCGACTGCGTTCTGCACAAAACAACGCTGACGGACAAGAAAGGCGCCCGTCAGTGAATACAAATCATCACTGACGGTCAGGTAAAAGACGCCCGTCAGTAATAATATACGTCAGATGTGGCACCATTGGTGCATCTCCACTGACGGGCGGCTAGGCTGCCCGTCAGTGGATACTGATCCTTCACTGACAGTCCCGGAGGACTAGCCCGTCAGTGATAGTTGGGCGTCATTAGTGCTGCCCTCGTTTCATCTCTACTGACGAGCCTTTTCTCTGCCTGTCAGTGGAGGTCCTCGCGTCCCACTTAGCTAGCTTCTCTGCTGACGAGCTTTTAGTCGTCTGTCGGCGGTGATAGCCTCCAACAACGGTCCGATTTGGGCCCGTCAGTGGAGGTGGTGCAGGAGAGGGTCAAGCTGCAGTAGTGTTGAGCGCGTGGAGATCACTCTCCATGCCAGGACGCTCGAAGGTGCCCTGGAAATTGGCCACGAACTGGTGACAGAGGTCCTCCTACGAGCCGATTGAACTCGAGGGGAGGTTCATGAGCCATGAATGGGCGGAGCCCTTCAAGGCCATGGGGAACTAGTTGGCCATTACCTTCTCATCCCCCCTTGCCACCTGGACGGCAGTGGTGTAGATCTGTAGAAATTCCTCCGGGTGGAACGAGCCGTCATATTTTTGCGGCAACTTGGGGCAGAACTTGTCCGGCCAGTTGACGCGACGGAGGTCCGGGGTGAAAGCCTGGCAGCCTGCTCCGTAGAGCGGTGTGCCGGCTTTCGCCACCGGCTACGTCCGGGCGCGCACCGGAGAGCGCTGACGGCTTGCGGCAGGGCCGGAGGAGGATTGGCCCTCATCTGCCCAGTCTGTGCGCCACCTCTCCTGGTGGCGCTCGATAGTGACACAGGTGTCTTCATCCTCCCTTTGCCGATCGAGCCGATGACGAAGATCGGGGCAACGACCACGAGGGGAGGCGGTGGAATGATAGGAGCCGCGGGGGTGGTTCCCTTGCTCCAACGCGCGATGGACGCGGTGGGAGTGGCGGCGGCGATGCTGCAAGGCCGACAGGGGCGTCGTCATGCCTGGACGAGGTGTGGGAGTTCCGGGCTGCCTCCTGACGGCGAGCAGTGGCGATCAGGTTGGTTACCTCCTAGGGCCAGGGGCCCACAGGAGATATTCCTTCTACTTGGACAGGAGGATGCCGGAGGAGAAGCTGCGCAGCGTGGAGCGCGCCGGCGGCCTCTCCTGGCGGTTCGAAGTCCAGCCGGCGCCGTACCGGCTGGGGGATCTCGGCGATAGAGGGATCGGCTTGCGCCTCTCCTTCCGCCGTGTAGCGGGACTGCGACGAAGTGCCACTGGGCGCAGCGTGGCGCCCTTCCATCAGCGTTGGCGCTGATAGCGTCGAGGGCGAATGTATGGAAGGAGTCAGCAGCCGGTGCCCCCTCCGGGGACGCGGCTGTTGACTGGCCATGGAAGGTGTAGCTTCGAAACCTTGACCTCTCCTACCTGGCGCGCCAGATGTCGACGTACAAACGCCGGCGTCGGTGGTCTGGAAGGACCCCCTTTGGGATTCGGCCGGGGAGGAGCTGGAAACAGGAGCTACGATCGAACTAGGCCGGGTTAAACGATAGGAAAAAGAGATGGTGATTTACCCAGGTTCAGGCCACCGTTGAGGTGTAAAACCCTAGTCCTGCTTTGGTGTGTGTATTAATGTTTTAGACATTACAGAGGTAGCCCCTAGCCCGATTGTAGGGAGCCCTGATCTTCTTCTTGCTAGCTCGAGAGGAGATTAGTCTAAAAAAGATCCAACCCTTTGCCTGGCCTCGGTTCTCCCCTTATATACCGCCGAAGGCTGCTGCGGAAGGGATGTTTTGCTGACAAGCCGTCCTTGGGAAACGGGTCTTCATGATGGGTTGAAACGTGCTGGAGAAGACTTAACGGGCAAGCTCCCTGCCACGGCACCAACCACCCGGGTCCCACGGACCCAAGGGATGCACCTGGGCGTGCCGTACCGCGCCCGAAAGTCATAAAGCGTGTCAGATGATAACTGACAGGCCTTATCACGCCGAAGGACACCTGCTTTGGGCCTGCAGTAGGCACGCCTGTTGCTAGGCATTAAATGCGCTAGACAGGCATTAACTGTGCCCGATGGGACACGTGGAAAGGGCCCGCCTAGGCCCTAAGGAGAGCACCGCGGAACTCTCGCCATGTGTACTGGTCGATGGACTCCCGAGGACTGCTCGGGGAAGGGCCCCCGAGGGGTGCTCGGGGCGCCTTGCCACGTGGCACCGAGGGAGAAACCAGAGGCGCTCGGGGTTCCCGAGCTCGGGGACCCCCGAGCCCGCAACCTCGCCCGCTCGCTGCACGTGGGCCACTTGACCAAACCAGGAGGGGCCAAGCGGACACAGCGCTCGGGGGGGCAAGCCCCCGAGCACGCGCCCTCGATTCTCACGCCCTTGGCGATGTGGCATCAAATTTGGCCCTTTGCCAACGGCTTAGGGAACCCTAGTTCCCGTACCGCCGACAAGTTCCTTTTCAGGTGCTACTAACTCATCACATCATATCTCAGAATCATTCAATTCACAAGGCTCAACTTTGGGCACTGCTAGACTATCATAACAACCATTCTCAGCATGTGAAGCAACCAAAGCAGTAGAATTAATATCACTATTTGGGAGGCCTAAAATAGTACTGCCATTGTCTAGAGGAACATTAAGCACACCCAAATCTAAAATTTCGGAATTCATATTATCGATATCAATGTTTGGTGCAACCAAATCAGTACATAAAACATGAGTTTCACATGGTGCACATATATTAGCAGGTATTTCAATGATTTGATCACATGGCAAGCTCAAATCAGCAAGCAATGCATTGGTTCCAGAAAAAGTATCATGTGATTCTTGGGAAACAATTTTAGCATGTTTAATCAATTTCTCATGAGGGCTAGTAATAATTTTAGCACATGGAACACTAATTTGAGCACTTACATGTGATTCTAAAACACAAGTAGCATGTTCATCATCTAGTTGTGGCATGGATATAAGTGAAGTATTATCACACAACTCTTCCTTATCACAAGGAGCATTATGTAATTCTTTACAAATAGCATTCTCAACTTGTGGTAAAGGCAAAGTAACAAGCAGTTCCACTCTAGGTTGCTCTAAAATAGCATGAGTAGTAGACAAGTAGAGTTCATCACGGGGAGCATGGGGACTAGTACCTTTAGTAGGTTGCAACATGGGAACTTGTACCTTGTGTTTATTGACCTCATTTATCCATCTCTTGATCACCTGTTCAGCTTTGCAAGCAAGATGAAACAAACGATTGACAGAAAAGCAGTCCTTATGCATGAGTTCATCCTGAATTTCATGGTTCAAACCTTTCTAAAATATATTAAGAGTAACTTCCTCACTTTCATTGATATTACAACAAAATAAGTAGTATTGAAAGTCTTAATAGTACTTATCAATGGTGTTACTACCTTGTTATAAATGTTGCAACTTTCGAAACTTGCTACGTATAAAAGAGGACGGCACGAATTTGTATCTCATTGCAAGTTTTAAATCATCCCAAGTAGCAGGTATATAATCAGGGTATAATCGATAATATTCATCCCACCAAATAGAAGCAAAATTAGTGAATGTACTAATAGTAACCCGTACTTGCTTATGCTTAGGAAAGACATGGCTAGCAAATATTTCATTGAGTTCTAATTCCCAATCGAGATAGAAATCAGGCCTATTACAACCCTCAAATATTGGCATGGAAACAACATGATCATGTACCTTTTCATGTTGTGGTACCTTTCGTGGAGGTAGTCGTACTTGCCGTGGTAGTGATGAAGAAACGCGCGCCTCAGGATATGGCACATCTCCCACTATCGATCTAGCCCAAGAACTAATTACTTCCGAACCTAGCATTGTTAGTAGTAGACAAGGAAACAAATCACAAGTATATGTTCCTACCAACTACTAGAATGTGGGATGTGGGGTGGAAGGAATCTCAACAATTATGTAGCAAATATCAAGCTCTTACCAGTTCTTACTATGCTGCAGTGGTTGTCGGCCTTTGGCGGTGTCAAAGATGATAAAAAATTAATATAACGATTACCAAGGTGATCGAACAGAGTACAGTATAGGAAGGTAGAGCTTGGTTGGTTTCAATATGATATTAAGGAAGAGCAAATGATCAAAGTAGGTATGCAAAGTTGAAAAGCTGCTCAAAATAGTAGTCCTAGTTGCTGGACTTAGACTAGAATGAGCAAAATTAACCAAGCCTAGATACTAAAACAATGGAGGCAAAAGATCACAAGCTCACGAAGCCATGCGATGCAAGATTCTTCTGAGATTTTTTTATTTCTTTTTTTTACCAGTGGCCTTCTGTGTAGCTTCTTATTCTTTTTATAATTTTTTTGAATTTTTTTATATCTCAAAAAATACCCGAAGGAGCAAAAGATCTCAAGTAATCAAAACCAGTGTTCTGCCGCAGCGCTGCCGCGGCAGCAGAAAATAGTAGAAATCATGCCGCGGCAGGAAAGTGGCAGCAGGCAGAAACTAAATCAGCAATTTCTCCCAAACCACTTGTCCAATTGAGCTGAAAATTTATTCGTGGATTCCTTGAATTATTCCTGATTTTCTGGAATTTTTTCAGAATTTTCTGGGCAACTTTTTTTTTAGTCTGAATTGAGCTCTAATTTGAGATCCGAATCATAACCGATTCAAACTTTAAGTCCTGGTCCAAATCAACATGTATATGACATCTAGGGGACTCCTTAAGGTCGTGGAGGAGTCCTTGAGGTTGGCCAACTCCTTGCCCAAGAGATAGAGACCGAATCAAACAAGGCAACACTTTATCTTTTAATTTGAACTTCAAGCAACTTCACTTTCCTTTTTCCCTTGGACTCTTGCCTCTTCTTTCCCAGATCCAATCTACTAGAGCTAGCACCAAGATGCAATCAACACTAGTTCTTCTCCTCGGCCCATGGCAGCAAGGAGCTTGATGGTGGTGGCGAACCTTGTCACAGCAGCAAGATAGTGCTGCGGTAGCAGAACCTTGATGTGGCAAGTGGTGGCAGCGGGCGTGGCAGCGTGGGGTGGTGCGTGGCAGTGTACGGCGATGCAAGGTGATGGATGAGCGGCAGTGGTGGGTGGTGGCACGGGTTGTCGCGGCTGAAATTGGCTATAAAAACCTTGCCACGGTAGCACTTCTTCTCTTTTTTTTGATTTTCTACAGGAAGAACTAGAAGCAACACAACGAGGTTTAATCTAGTAGAAAATTTTCTACTACGAACTAATCTAACACCAGCAACTTGACACGATCAATGTAGCAAAAGTTCAACAATGCAAGAACTACAATGAAAATTGCGAAGCTCAGATTGGTTTAGACAACGGGTAAACTAATCTAGTATTTTTTAAGGCTTTTTTTGGACGATTGGTAGAAACATATCTAACTATGAAAATGGTAAATTCTCACCGAGCAACTTGAGTTCTGATACCACTTGATGAGACGGTGGCCCGATCTTTCGGTGAGACGAAAGTAGCTAACGGTTTGGTGGAGTTTGATCTTGACGATCCGACTATACCGTACACGACGGTACACCTTAGCAATCGCTAAAACAACTCCGATAGTTATTGATCTTGCCGTAGGCATGATCAACTTGAACAATGAAGTTCGAGTTTCTACAAGCAACCGAAGAACCAGCAAGAACTATGATAAATTGCAATCTAAAATTGCAAATATTAAATTGGCACAAGATAGACGAAAATGTATTGGGATTTCACTAGCGATCTAAACAAGGCAGTAGTCCTACACGACTTGTAGATACGATAATGTAGCAGTAGCTAAGTAACTCAATGAAACCCAAAAACTAAAAAGAGAATCCTAGGGGGTATATCAAGATAAGAAGTGATCTGTCATAGAGGCAATCTTAGATTGTTTTGGCTGTTGTGATCGGCTTGTAAGAAATTTGGACATGGGGTTAGACAGGTTGTAAAGAGCATGAGATAAGCTTTCCAGAGAGTTCAAAATCACCCAAATCGGAGTCCGTATGCTTGAGATAAAGACGTTTAAAGTCAGGGCTGTCTTAGTGATCCGAATCAGAGTCCAGATCTTGTGGGACTCTATCTCTATCTCTTCTTGGACCAAAAGTGACGTGGGAAGACTCCTTGTACAGCACCAATTCATGTGGGATATCTTCATGGACACACGAACTTCATGTCTTCCTCTTTCCGAGAGCTTGAACTTGAATCTTCGCTTGTTCTTGACGATCTTGACGAACCGTCGTTTGTTCTTTATAGCTCGAGCAGCGGATCTACTTGAAGTAGTGGAAGTAGAGGTGACAGCGGGTATATCCATGGGGTCATGTCCTCATCATCCCGCCTGCCCGGCCGCACCCGCCGCTCGTCCCACCCGCGAGATCCGACGTGGCACGTGCGGGTGCGCACCACGCGAGCTGCGTCAATGTTTTTTCTTTGTAAAAATCAGTGTACCTAAAAAATCGTGACAGGTCAATTCTTGCAGCAGTGTTTATCTTTTAATCACTATTCTCCTCAAAATACATGATATTTTTCTCAGATTTCGTGCCCTGCCTGCGTTTTATAAGACTGGAGACTGCATGCGGGTGAGATTTCGACATTATATGTTCAGTCTAATTGCAACAGTAAAGCTTAATCCAGACCGACCGTGTGACTGCATGATTTTTGGGTACGAAGTCCGAGGAAAACTTCGTGTATTTCGAGGAGAATAGTGATTAAAAGATAAACACTGTTGCAAGAATTGACCTGGCACGATTTTTTAGGTGCATTGATTTTTACGAAGAAAAAAATGCAGATGCAGCTCACACAGCGCGCACCCGCACGCGCCACGTCGGATCCCGCGGGTGTGGCCGGGCAGGCAGGCGAGCAGCCACCCCGTCGCCGCGGGCCTGACCTGCGTGAGGTGGGCTACCGCAAGCCCCACCTGCGGCGGAGCTAGGCGCGGGTCGGGTGTGCGGCAGGAGGTGGGCGCGGGCCCTGTGCGTGGGCCGTGAGCTAGACCTGCTGGAGGAACATGTCGCGGGCCAGACCTACTGGATGTGCCACGTGTCACCAGCCGAGCGGTTCGTCGGACCTTTTTTTGCCTTTGCATCGAGTCAGAGGTCGTTTTTGGCATTGAAGGATGGCAGGGGTCAAATGTGTTTTTCTCCTTCATTGAGGAGCTATTTTTATCATTGCCTGGTGATAGGGGGCTAAATATGGCTTTTTACCCACTTTTAGCTCCATTTCTTGCCGACAAAGTATGATCTATTTGACTATTCGGACCAATGCATTTGAGGAATTATTCTTAATTTTCCTGATAATTCCAACAATACTTTTCCATTCTAGGAACAGGGAACATTCTTCAAAGTTAGCGTATGTTCTGAAAAGTGACAAAGCAAGCCTGCCACATGAGCACAGCCTCCAAATAGATGTGATGTTGTCGTGTTGAGCGTGTCACCAAGACATTATATTCCTTTTTTCCTAGAACCCAAGACATTATATTCTGAAAGCTCCCCTAACGCATTGTTATTTAACTAATCGATTTAATTGTCATAAGTAGTTATCAGTTTACCTTTTCATTTGTAGGATACCATTGTTGACATTCCCTGCTTTCCAAGGAAAATCAAGCAAACTAGCCCTAATGTTATTTAAACACAAGTCTGATTTTCTTAATATGTTACTCTTATAAATATTGGAGTTGTTAGTAAACAGTAAAGATGGTGATTCATTCACGCCTTCTCCCTCAACCCCACAAAAAATATATATGACAAAATAAACTGCATGGCAACAAACAAATACTACAACACAAATCCTGATGCGAGTAGTAACAAAGTCACAACGAAGCTCAACTTGGACGTAGTAACGGACTCAAGGATGTGGTGTAGGACAAGAACGATGGCTAAGGCAAGGTGCAGTCCCAGCTAGGGCAGCGAACAGAACCTGCGATTGGAGGATCGCGTATTGGGGTTATATGATTTTTATCCATAACAAAACACGAGCATTCAACTATAATAAAACATAAGCTAGTTCTTGAAGTATCTTTTTTCTCTCTAAGACATTGGAATTGATTAGATAATACTCTCTCTTAGTCACATTGTAGGTTGTGCTACAATCTGTGCCGGTCGGACATTATTAGGTTTGACCATTGATATGAAAATAATCATCAACGTCTAAAAATTATTACTCGATCCATCATGGTGTATATTTTAATAATGTATATTTATTTTTATTTAAATAACATATCTTTATAGAAATTAATAGTTAAAGACTTTAAGGTATCGCCTTAGGCATTTTCTCAATATGTAGAACGGCCTATAAAGTGACTCGGAGGGAGTAAGAATACAACTATGAACGGCTTATTGGCTTCCCTTGCTCAGGCAGCAGGTTCCAAGAAATAGCTGGAGTTTCAGAGCGCAAGATCAAGATTGGAGGCGTAGGATGGCGAAGAACATGTGCTTGATCAACTTGGTCCAGCATTTATGGAAACAAAAGAGCACCGAACTTTGATTAATGCTAAGCTAACTAACAAATCGAGGATCTGTTTAGTTTCCCTGGAAGTTAGTTTGGTGAGGAGCATAAATAGCACTTCGGCACTTGCAATTAGAGGCCGCTTTGTGATGTAGGAGTTGTATAGTGGACAGAGACCTAGTCCACAGTTTATGCTCGCCAATTGGCTCCTGAGACAGCCTCACAAATGTCACGAAAAAAATTAAATCATGAAGAGTGGCAAGTCCATCTTAGTGCGGTGCTGTTTATGGAATGTTCTTTGCAATATCCTAATGGCACTGCACGGACAGTGTGATTCAGCATCCTCTTTGCTTCATTACAAAAAAATACCGCTGGTGTTTGATTCAAGCAAACAAAACTATAATATCCAACCTTGTGTCGTCTATCGCATCATAAAAACAGGTGATATTAGAGGGGCCATATTATAGCATGAAATTTTTTATCACTATTTTATTAAATTACACGCATCAACTAATTGACCAAAAAGTTCAAGCTAATGGAGAAAGACATGAAATATATTTCAACACTCCCCTCATATCTAGACTCCTCTAGATACAAAATGTGAGATTGATGTAGGCTACAAATACTTTTATTATACTGTATTGGCGGAGTGAACTCGAAATCTCCTAGATCTGACACCGTATTTAATTACATGCATAAATTATTTCACTCAAAAGCTCAAACAAATAATAAAAAAAGCGGATAATATATGTCAAAGTATTTCACTGAAAACGTGGTAAGTGTTATATTATTAAGTGTCGATTGAGTAGACATGACCACTTGGTAAGTGTTATATTAGTAAGTGTTGATTGTGTAGACACAACCACTTGGTAAATATTATAGGATTGAACTACACGGCGACGTGCCCCAAATAGACATCCATAGCGACGGATAAGAGCAAGAAATATGCAACATGTAGAAAAATCCAAAATAGAAGACGTCATCAAAGATTCTTTCGATTTTGAAATTCAAAATGTTTTATCTCTTAAACCCTTACTCCGATTGACAATCCGTTTTCACTGTTAGCTTCGTCGCGACGAGATCTTCAAATCTAGATCCCATGTTGATATGTTCCGATGACTTTTTTTTAACGTCAGTAGTTACCAAGTTCAATGAACAAGTTACCTAGATTGTTACTGCTGAGCTACTAGGTTATACTTACATGGTTACCGAATTAGTGAATATCACTGCTACATCACTGAAACTTATATTTCAGTGCTCCAATGGTCCAATATCATCAAGTACTACATAAGTAATACATCATTATCATCGCTATATACTTGCATAATAGTACACAATAGCTAATGACAAATCAATTGCTGCTTGTAGCCGTTCGCTAATAACCTGGTAAGTGTTCATTTTTAACTTGGTAGCATGTACATTATAATTTGATAGTTGGTGATGACAAAATAAGTTTCGTCAAAATATATTAACATGGGATCTAGTTTTGAAGCTCTCGTCGAGATGAGTCTAATGGCGAAAATGGATCACGAATCGGATTAACGGTTTGGGAGATAAATCATTTTAATTTCACATTTAGAATTAGATGCATTGATGTCATCAATCCGGACCCGCCTCATCGGTCTTTACCCAACGGATAATAGTCGGTATCATTGCTTTAATCCAACGGACAATAGCCCGTATCATCACTTGATCCAGCGGATAATAGCCCATGCCATCTCTTGATCCAGCGGATAATAGCCTGCACCATCGCTTGATCCAGTGGACAATAGCACGTCGCTGTGAAAGACAAACCGGGACAAGTACCCCGGATAGATTTTTTGAATATTATATTAGTAAGTGTTAATTATGTAGACACGACCACTAAGGCAAACCAACTTTGGAAAGCTATTAGTAGTAATTGAGTCCCATATTGCTTCTTTCATATAAATCAGCATCTACTGGGCCTATATAAAAGGGCCTAGGGGGATGCCAAGTCACGGTCGGCTCCTCTCGCAACCTATTGCCAAAATGCATTTATGCACCTCAAAAAATGTGGAAAAGAATAATAAACATACACTTGTAAAATTATGCACGCATGGTTGCTATATTAGTTCTTTGTTTCTTATATCTTTTGTCATATATTGACATGGTATTTTTAGTGCATATGTCATAGTCTTTACTAGTTGGTAAGGGCCTTAGTGATTGTTCATCTCCGCTTCCTACCTCTACTTTTTATATTTCCAAAATATCTCTAGCAAAAATACTAGCAAACTAGTTAATTAACTTAAACACATGAAAACTTCTAACAAATAAACTTAACAACTACCCTAAAAAATCTCTACCAAATAATGACACTTGTAAGAAATAAGCTGGACCGAACATGACTGCAGAGCTATACATGAAAATACCGTAGCGACATAGGCTATAGGTGGGGGGGGGGTGTTCAACCTAGTGCGGTGGTATAGCCAAGGATGTAGAGTAGAGTAAGTTTAATGATATGGATTGACCTTTTTGTTCATAGCAGAGGAAAAGTATTTAGCTATAATATATTATGTACGACGAATGTTTTTCACGTATATTGAGATGCAAGAGTGCATGTTCCAACTCCTACTACAATTCTCTCTCGCCCCCTTTCTCTGCTATAGTAGAGAGAGACGAGTAAACCGGTGCTCTCAGATCTGTGCTTCTCCCCCCAGCGAGGCCGCCGTTCCTCCTCGCTTCCAGTCGCCTGTGGGCACTGCGAGGTGGGGGGAAGCGCGGCCTCCGCCGGGTGTGTAGATAGGGCCTGGGTTGGCCCCTTTTTGCTTCTCCGCCCCGTCGTCGGTTCGTCGAGGTCTCCGGCGGCGGTTGGAGCTTGGTCGCCCCAGTTTCAACCTCGGCTCGTCGTCGCCTTTGCCGGTGCCGCTAAGAAGCTTGTGGGCGTTCTGTCTCCTTCTGTGTTTGGTTTGTTCTGTAGGTTGTCCGAGTGGACCTCGGGGTTTCCGGCAATGGTGATGGAGGTCCTAGAGCTTTCGCTGATGCTTCTTCTCCTCAAGCTGATGCGTGTCGATTTCGCCTACGCAGATCGGGGCCTTGCCCCTGCCGATGTGCTTTGCTCCAAACGAAGGTTTCCGCCGCTCGCGGCGGATGAGTTTTGCGGCGTTTTAACGAGGATGAGTCCTCTATTGATCGTTGCAGGTGTTGAAGCAGCTGAAGTTCTTGGCTTCGTCACCCTTCGCCTTGCTCGGCGCGGCGTCGGCATGAAGGGATCGGGAGGCGTCGCGAAGGTTGAAGATGGTCCTAGGGGCGTTGTTGTATTTTTTTTTATGTAGGAGCTTTCTTGTAAATTTCTGGGGGCCAGCTTTCCCATGTCGGTGTACTGATTTTCCTTACATTAATATAAGGCAGATATCCCTTAAAAAAAAAGAGTGCATGTTCCGCTGCGGTTACAAACTCAACTAGTCGCGAACAAATCCAGGTAGAGGACACGGGCACCTAAATGTGCACAACAAAATTCATAGTAAAAGAGAAAATCCTTAGACAAATTTATATTCTTGTTTACTATTGAGAGGCACATGTACATCTATGAATAACGCGATAGAGTATACGATAGTAGGAAGCTCGAAATATCACCGTGAGCCTATTGTATGTTCTATAGCTCGAAATATCACCGTGAGCCTATTGTATGTTCTATTTTACTTTTTGGCTTTCCTGTTCATCTAGAAATTCTTTTGGCTTTCCTCATTTTGCAGCGGATACATTTCCAGAATTTTCTTTAAAAATATTAAAAAATTATATTTGAGGAATATAGATTTATCGAAACTTTTTCAAAAATATATACCTGTCGGCTAAAGAAAAACGACATGGATTTATCGTCTAACCACAGGACAACACACAGGCTTATTGTCCTAATACGGTTGGATGATAAGGGGTTATTATCCAAAGTTGGATGATAAGTTCCTGTGGTCCAACAATTAGATGATATGCATTGTGTTTAACTAACCTAGCCTTAAATGAAATTAGCTTAGCTAGGTGGGAACTTATGCGCATTTTGAACATGTTAAAGTGAGATCTAAGTTAACCTTAATCAAGGTGAAACGCTGATCCATTTTAAAAGGAAAAATGTTGGGTGATTCGCCTGTGAGTCAAGACGTACCATATATCTGGGAGAGGTGATCGAGGACCGAACAATTAAGGAAGCAAGACTGATGATGCATGCATGCATGATATCAGTATGTAATACAAATGCACCCGATAAACGAAACGAATGAGCCTTGCTGAAAGCGTAGATGTGTGGACAAGTATTGGACGAAAGTGGCTTATGGTCTGACGGTTGGACAATAACCCCTTGTCGTCCTACGGTCACTACAACAGAAATCATTTGTACAAACGGTTCGGAACCCCGTGCGGGACGGTTTTTCAAACCGTCTGTACGAAAGAGTCTGTACAAATCGATTAGTACAGACGGTTCCAAACTAGAACCGTCTGTACAAACTACTCGATTTGTACAGACGGTTCTAGTTTGGAACAGTCTGCACTAATCGATTAGCACAGACGGTTCTAGTTTGGAACCGTCTGTACTACTCGATTAGCACCCGTCTGTGATGTCGTGTTATAAAAAAAATATGGCCTCACATGCCATGTGCCTAGTCTTCAACTGCGTCTCATCCGGCCGTCCGCGTCATCCCATCCAACCACTGGAATTAAATCGCACAATATGCTTCCAGCGGGATTCAATCCTACAACCTCGTGTTGTCCAAGCAAGGGGAGTTACCAGCTAACCTAGACTGAGTATGCGATACAAACTGTGTAGCTTTCCTCTTAACTAATCCCTACGAGTAAGCGGGACGCTTCTAGTACAGACGGTTCTAAATTTGGAACCGTCTGTACAATTTGTACAGACGGTTCCAAATTTAGAACCGTCTGTACTGTTAGATTTTTACAGATGGCTCCAATTTGGACCCGTCTGTGCTATTTGTACAGACGGTTTCAAATTAGAGCCGTCTGTAATGTAGCACCGAATGCTAGTTTTAGAGTCCAGATCCAACCCTAGTTTGAGAGGTTTTAGTAAAACAGCCATAACTTTCTCATACGAAGTCCGTTTTGGGCCACGACCACTTAAATCGAAGCTAACGACGAGGCGCATCCAAAAAAATACACGTGTATACACCTGTACCCGTCTTGACCCTCAAAATTCGGCTTCTAAGTAGAACTTTTTCGCTCCGAAAGTTTTTCCGTTACTTTTTTTGATCTTGCGGAGGGCATATCTCCTCCACCCGGACTCCGAATTGGGTGATTCTTGTTTCCCTGGTTAGCTTGAGCCGATGACTTGCTTTCCACCTTGATCCCAGCTTCTGCCGAGCACTTTTGTCAAGGTGTCGTTCTCAAAATCTTCGATTTCGGGCCGGGATTTCCACTAGTCATTTCGTCGACTTTCTCGGAATTGGCTCAAAATTTCTGGAGACGTAGAGTTTGGCCTCCCGCTCACAGCCGTGAAAACCGTTCGACAATCGGAGCTATCAAACTCCCTCCCCGACGCTGCCACTTTCCTGCCGCGGCAAGAAAATCTGCAGTTTTGCTGCCACGGTAGCAGAGTATCAACCAGCCTTGCTTCATCTATTTGTACAGACGGTTCTGTTAGATTTGTACAGACGGTTCCACGTTTAGAACCGTCTGTACTATTCCATTTGTACAGACAGTTCCAAGAAACGGTTCCACGTTTAGAACCGTCTGTACTATTCCATTTGTACAGACAGTTCCAAGTTTAGAACCATCTGTACTGTTTACAGACGGTTCCGAACTTAGAACCGTCTGTACTTGTCGATTTGTACAGACGGTTCCAAGTTTAGAACCGTCTGTACTGTTTATAGATTTATACAGACGGTTCCGAACTTAGAACCGTCTGTACTGTTCGATTTGTACAGACGGTTCCAGTTTGGACCCGTCTGTGCTATTTATACAGATGGTTCCAGTTTGAAACCGTCTGTACTGTAGCGTCCCGCTTGTTGGAAACCGCTTGTACTCATTTTCTCAGACGGTTTTCTTTTAGAACCGTCTGTAATACTATTTGTACAGACGGTTTCAAAAATCCGTCTGTACAGGGGCGTCCTGTTAAATCGTTTTTGTAGTAGTGGGTAGGACAATAAGCTCGCGTATCATCCTGAGATTGGACAATAAGCACTTATCGTTCATCCAATGGATGATAAGTCCTTGTCGGCTGCTGTTTGAACGATTCAAGTGGCAGTCGGTTGTCCATTTGAAACATGTCTCTTGTCTTCTTTTCATTAGCCGATAGGTATATAGTTTTTAAAAAAAGTCTCACAAACTCTTTCTCAAATTTAAGAGAAAAAAGTATTTCAAAAAAATTCCTACATTTCCAAGGAAGCATCAACTGATCAGCTAAAATATATTGGTATTGAAAAAGAGTTGAAGCATCTGCCAAAAGGCAACCCTATCATTTGATCCTCTGCTGAGTTGCCTAGCTCTCGCCTACCATCAAATCGGCATACCACCTTCTCATTCCTAGGTTGTCTTGATTTGTTTAAGCTTAGTGGCATCCCAAAGTGAAATGGTACGGCACGGACAATTCACACACTAATGCTTAAATAACTAAAAGATAGAATATTAGACTGGATGGAAAGAGCATGACAATTGGCAAATGAATTAAGCTGGCGGCCGGGCAGCCATTATTGACTTGTCATGAAGATTCACCAATTATCACCAGAGTTGAACCCTCGAAATGAAATGCACATGGGACGAACTGTAGTTTAGCTAGACCCTCAGCATCGAGGTCACTGTTTGGCCTAGGTTTGTGTACGGCAACAATACAAAGCTGGTCCAGCATTTAGTTACCAGACAAAGTATTCAAGGTCATACGATAACACTAGCTAGTACAAAAACGCTTATCTTGAGACGCTTCATCACACACGTTACGTCAAAAATCGTCCGTGAAGAAGATAATGACATACGAGTTACAAAATACACATCACTGACAGTTTTCCTAGAAACCATTTGTGATAAATAGGTGATCACAAAGAACTGTCTGGGATAAAATCGCTGACCTTTTTTTTAGCAAAATCCGTTTCTGGGTTGAATCGGCCCATTAGGCCCAGCAGGCAAACAGTATATCCCCTCACTAATCCTAACCACCCCCCCCCCTCTAGCCGACTCGATCCATCCAAATTTTTCTAAGCCCAACGATCCTTGAAAGTACACCTAGGCCCCCTAAGTTGGTTTTAATGATTAATAAAAAATAATTAAGGGAATAATAAGCGTATCAAATGTTGATCAGGTTTAGTTCTCGAAGACACAGCGTTGATGCCTCCTAAAAAGATTGAAGAATGTATGGCTTACATGGATAAAAATATTAAGGATCATTTTCTAACTCTTTTAGTGGTTCAAATAATTACATTGAGTTTAGGCAAGCCGTATTATGAAGACGGAAGTAAGTTGACAATTAAGGTGGGTTACTCTTGTGTGATGCTCAATTGGATCAAATTCTTAATCTCTAGATCCTCTAAGTTTTCCGCACACAAAATTCTAAGTGCACCTGGTTGGTCGGAACCTCCCAATGTTGTGTGGGTAGAGTTAATCACTTCTCCGGAGCCATTGAGTGGTGATGGCTCATATTCTCAAGTGTTTCATCTAGCTTCTGTCCAGAAGCTTATCCTTTGCCCAGAGCCACCGTGGTGTGCATCCAGACCCTCCGAGAGCTCAAATATCTTCTGTCCGGAAGCATTTTCTTTTGTCCAGAGCCATCGAGTGACATTGGTCCAGAGCCTCTGAGGTTCGTCAATTCTTGTACAAAATTATTTCTTTTATCCGGAGTCTTCAAGTGGTTCCCATTTGGAACCTCCAAAGTATTTCAAAGTCTTTGTCCAAAGAGTGTTTCAGTTGTCTGGTACCTTCGAGCAATTTTGTCCGGAACCTTCGAGTTGTCATCTTTTCTGTTTCCAGAGGCATCTTTTCTTGGTTCAGACTCTTCAATTGTTTCTGTCTGAATGCTCTAAGGAAAACCTAGCTTCTTTGTCTTGTGTGTTGATCACATCCGGATCCCCCGAGTGATGTGTGTCTAGACCCTCTGAAGACGCTAGCTATTCTCTATTTCGCTACATGTTAAACCTCCGGACACTCTGAGTAAGTGTCGTCTGGAGCATTCAAACCAATGTTTTCTTCTCTGGACATAATGTTGTTTCTATCCGGATCCTCCAAATGTACCTTGTCCGGACCTCTGAGTGCTACATCTCCTTTGTAGTTTGGATCATTGAAAATCTGTGCGTGGTGTGGTTTTGTGCTTCGAGTAGCACAATTTAGCCATTGATTGGAATCTCAAAGCCTCCGGGCCGTGTTCGTCCGAGCCTCCGCGCAGTGCAAAAAGGTGCATAACGGCTAGATTTTGAAGGGTGTCTATAAATACCCTCATCCACCCCAATTGGGACTCTCTCTTGCTCACCCCTTCCTTTGCTCCTGCCATCTGAGTTCTTCTCCTCCTCACGCGCTACACTTTAAGAGGCAAGAGAATATAGGGAATGGTTGGATCTAGTTGAGCATCTAGCAACAGAATCTCTCCAAACTTTGGTTTCTCTTGTTACTCTTGGAGGTTGACGCCCCATCAACGGTTAGGAGTTTTGGAGAGCATTTAAGAAGTTGTGAATCACCCCAACTGTTTGTGAACGTTGGAGTTCGCCTACCGCACGGTGAAAAGTTATCAAGAAGAGAAGGAGACTTCATATCGGCAAGCCTCTTGAGGAAAGAGCACGTTTTTTGTGCCAACTTCGGTCGTTGGACGAACCTTCTGTTGGAAATATGCCCTAGAGGCAATAATAAAGTTGTTATTATTCTATTTTCATGTTCATGATTAAGTTTATGTTCTATGCTAGAATTGCATTGGTTCTTGAATATGAGATTCAGAGGAAAACCTAATTGCATGTGTGGAATAATAAACACCATTCAGATCCCTAGTCAGGCCTCTAGACTAGCTCATGTATTGTTGATGGTCTTGTTTTCCTGATCATGAGCATTGTTAATGTAACAAGGATGCCGGCAATAATGGGAACACATTGTTAGGGTAACAATGGTGTTGGATAGACCCTCTTATGAGATATTGCGAGATCACTTCGTCAATATGTTGTCAGTATCTTCTCATTATGTGTTAACGTTTACTTGCGTCCTTAGACCATGAGAATATCGTAGACCCGGATACCGGATGGTTGCTTTGGGGTCATCAAACGTTACTCCATAACTGGGTAATTATAAAGGTGACTTTCAGGTACACCAGAAAGTATATCGTGGTTCTAGATATCTCAAGACTGGGATTTGCCCATCCGGCGATGGAGAGATACGCTCTGGGCCCACTTGGTATTACGGTGTCCAGCATCGCCTGGCCAGGTATTGTGACTAAAAGGTTAGTCACGGGGATACCAGAATACGGAAACGAGAAAAGAGTACAAACCGGTAACGAGGATAACTAGGTATAGTGATCAAGGAGTTGATCACAGGGATACCGTCAAAGTCTCGCCTCGGGTTGTGCAACATATCGTGAGGCAAAAGGATGATATGCGGTAATACGAGGTTCGCTCGATAAAGATCTTCGATGATATGTGGGAATCGTTACGGGTGTCCAGATCCCGCTGACGATTATTGACCGGAAGGTGTTCCGGACATGTCCACATATACTCGAACCTATAGGGTCACACGCTTAACATTTTAGCGACATTCAGGAATGCTACCATTTATGGAGAACGAGAGAGAAGAGTTTTGAAAGTGTTTCGGATGATCTCGAAAGTGTTCCGGGAGGTCCCGGATGGTTCCGGTGATGTCCGGAAGTGTTCCGGAAAGTTCTAGAAGGTTTTAGAAGGTTCTAGAAGGTTCTACAGGTTCTAGAAGTTCTAGAAGATTCTAGAAATTCTAGAAGGTTCCGGAAGTTCTAGAAGGTTTTGGTAGAGTTGGACTCCAACTCCAACAGGGTGTCCCTGCTGGAGTAGGACTCCACCTGCCTAGGGAAAGCTGCCCCAACCCCTATAAATAGAAGGGCAGGGCACCTCAAAGGGTATCCCGAGCAGCCCCAGAAGCAGCCCTAAACCCTAGGCCGGCCATCTCTAGATTGGCCACAGCCTTCTTTTTCTCTCTCTTCTAGATTGGATCTAGTACAGCTGCCGGCGCGCTGCTGCTTCTCCTTCTCGTAGATCCCCGCTGTTCTTGTGTGTTGGTCCACACATTACCGCGGTGTCGCTGATCCGGTACGCGTGGATACCTCGGAGACGTCGTATACTTCAGCGTTCGATCGGGCGAACTGTTCGCGAGGAGATCGCTCTCGCGGCTGGGAGGTATAACCTAGCTGCGGGAGGCTGCGGACTTCATCGACATCGGTCAACTTCTCCACTGCATTGACGTGATCGTCGAAGGTATGATCTCGTTGCCTGCACCTCGATAGTGATCTTGGGGTGGATTGTGCGCGGTAAAATTTTGTTTTGCGTAGCACGTTCCCCAACACCTTCCTCAACAAGAGATGTAAGACTTTGCCAAAAGTCTAAACTTCGGCAACAAATCGATGTTTCCCCGCATGTTTGCATTTTCGCACTTTAATTCATAAATTTTGATACTTGCTTGCTTAGGTTGCTAGCTTCACTTACTTGTGAATTTATTTTGATACTAGTATCGATAGGTTACCTCTAGTTTTGTTAGGAGTAATTTTTTTAAAGCGTCTATTTACCCCTCTTCTAGACGTCATCCTTGATCCTTCAGATCGTAACCTCCCTTCTTCAGGTCTGCCCATCACCCTCGTCCTCTCCGTCCCTAGCATCTCATCTCATCTCAAATCCAGCAACCTTCTCCTCTTCCCTCCTAGATCTGCTTCCTCCTCCCAGATACCCTCCACACCTCTCAGATCCATGTAGAAGAAGGGCGGGCGCCATGGTTCTCATCATGGAGAACATGGAGAAGGAGGCTGCCATGATGCTAGAAGCGGAAGAGGAGGAAGATGAACCGCCTAGCTACTCCTGCGCCGCGGCGCATGTGGCCTTGGTTGGTTTTGCCTAGATGGGGTCGACGTGGTGGCATGGGAGGTGGCGGTGTAGGTACTAGGCTGAGCATAGTTGGAGGCGTCTTCGAGCAGCAGGCGGCGGCGGCTGCCGACAAGGCGGTGCAGGGAAGGTGGCCTCGAGGAAGAAGATCCCAGGCAGCTCCATAGGTGATCTCGTGGCTCGACTCCATCGGCATCATCGATGACATCAACCTTGAGAAGGCCTCTTCACGGCCCTTCCTCCTCGTCCTCTCCTTCCCTGTCACCAGCCAGACAGGTTTCCGAGGCAGCAGTTGAGGTGGGGGCTGAGCTTGGGGCTGCCGGACGGTGTCGACGCTCCAGCGAGCAGAGCCTTCAAACAGGACCACAGGAGCAAGGGTTTTCAATGGTGCCATCATTTTATTTTTAATTTCTCGATTTCTTATCACAAACGGTTCCTTCTCGAACTGTTTTTCATTTAGTTTGGCCATCACAGACCTTTGCCCACAAACGGTTCAAAAAACCGTCTGAGAAGGCATTTTTGAACTGTCTGTGATGGCAATGTCTGTAGTAGCATAAGGGCATACCATAGTTAAAGTAAGGTTAAAATCCTGAAAACGGGAAATGATCCTCGCATTATAAGAGTGCCTTGCATTGAACAAGAAGACATGGAATGCTCGTGAAAGAGAGTCAAGTAGGTATCAGGTTTCAAATAATTACTCCCCCCCTATGTTTTAGATATGGACAGTCTCTAAGAGGGAACTTAGACTATTAGTTTCTTATATAAAAAATTTAGTATAAAATATTATAGAATTATAAAATATTTTTCACGAAAAATCTAATAATACTATTTTTATTTGACCAATCTCAATAATATTTGTATATACTAGTAGTCAAAGTTTGAGAACTTTGACTGCACATTTTGTAGGAAGATATGTTTTAGAGCGGAGATAGTAGATAAGACAAGAAGTCACCCGATGGCACAACTGTTCCCCGAAAGGTTCCAACCAATTGCCCCATGCTATCAATTGAGTCGTTTAGAAATAATATTACTTCTTAGACATTTCATCAAACATATGACGTGCACATATGACAAAGTAAAAGATCAAAGAAAGAAAAGGAGTAATGAAGAGCTAAAGATGGGCGAGAGACCGAAAGCAGAGTGAGCGCCCCGCAGTTGTGGTTGTTGCCTTGTTGGCCTACGGTTGAAGCACAGACGAAAGCCCAGAACCTGAGAGGAGCAAATTAGAGAACAAGAACAGGATGGCGCCATAACATAATTGTAACACCTAATCAAATTACAGTGCTACAAAACCATTTTCGAGACAAATCTACCTCTCTTTTTTACTGGATAGAGTAATCAACTACGTGAAAATATGCAGTATGCACGTATGCGTGCATGCACTTTCAAGTGAAAAGAAAAACTTCATTTCGACAAGCATATATAAAGATATAGTTTTTGATTTAGTAAATTTTCGAAAGGCATTTAAGCAAGTTTCAATGCCACTCAAACAATGTAAGATTTATAATAATGTCCTCCCTACGGATGAACTGTTTCAAAGACTTGTAGTACCGTACATTTGATCGACCTCAGCCTGGGACATTGTAGGCGCATACATGGCAATAGGCTTTTCTTCTTTTACCAAATGCGGATTCTGTGGATTATTAACTTGTCAAGCTTATCCTCCCAAATATCATATATCTCGAATATATAGCCTTATCACTTTTCAGGTTTGAAACCTTTTGAGATATGTGCCTCAGTTTTAGAGTTTAGGTGAAAGCAAGGATGGAACAATGAAACATCACCTAGTGATAATCTAGCCACTTCACCGAGTTCACACAGTTCTCTCAGCTCGCGGCTCCTCACAGCTATAAATAGAACCCCTGCGCTACCCATTCTCGACAACAACATCTGGTTATAATTCCTCATTCCTCAATACTGTTTATCTCGCCTTTATCTATACTACTAGCCACCTGTAGGCTGTAGAATTTCTTATCGATCATCACCAGCTTTTCAGTTCAAGTTAGCTAGCTAGCCATGTCTAGGGTGCTGGAGCCCCTCGTTGTGGGAAAGGTGATTGGGGAGGTCATCGACAACTTCAACCCCACAGTGAAGATGACGGCGACCTACAGCTCCAACAAGCAGGTGTTCAATGGCCACGAGTTCTTCCCGTCAGCGGTCGTGTCCAAGCCGCGCATTGAGGTCCAGGGCGGCGACATGAGATCTTTCTTCACGCTGGTTTGCAATTCCTCTCTGGCAATCTCATACGTACACAGATTAAGCTATCTAGTGTAACATCCAGCTGATAGTTGAGTACGTGTTCTCGTTCTTCAAGGTCATGACGGACCCAGATGTGCCAGGGCCTAGTGATCCGTACCTGAGGGAGCATCTCCACTGGTAATTACTAACCCAACATCTCCACTGGTAATTACTAACCCAAGCTAGCTTGATCAATCTGAAGTTCAAAGAGTAAAAAAAGGTCATAGTTGCATATATAAGCCCTCTCATGCAAAAATCTCATGAGTATCATCTACGGAAAAACAAATCAATTACGCAATCCAAGTGAGCTACATGTATATGACCAAATTAAGTTATCTATTGATCAATTAGATGCTTTTATATGCACATAAAACTTGTCAGTTTTTTAGAGAACACAAATGGTCGGATTTATAAAATATATGCTAACCAGATCATAATTTTATATGCAGGATGATCACTGATATTCCTGGCACCACTGATGCTTCTTTTGGTAAGTCCTACGCCTAGCTTTAGCTTTTGCAAGTTTCAGAGAGGTGCATAGTATATATATACATATATATGTACATATATATAGGAAGCCGGATTGGGGCTCCATGGAGCCTGGGCTCCAGGGTTTCAAATTCATAAAATCAAGCCAAATTTAGGTAGTTTTTTCAAATTTGGGTATATATCCGGCTATAAGAATTTAGATGAAGTACATACCTTTCAAAAAATTCACTTGAATTTAAAGATTTTAGGGTATATATATATATATCTCACATACCCTAAATTCTGGGTATATGATCAGATACACCCTAAAAATCATTGAACTTGAGTGAAATTTTTTAAAGGTATATATTTTACATGAGTATATATCTCTAAGTATATACCTAGAAACAAGTGTTTTCGAAAAAAAAATTAAACTTGCTTCAAATTTGCACATTTAAAATCATGGAGCCCAGGCACCATGGAGCCCCAAGTAATTATATCACATATATATACATACATATATATATGTACACATATCACAGGGCATGCTGATTGGCTTCTTTATTTCTTTGAATAAACACATGAATGCCTGCAGGAAGGGAGCTGGTGAGCTACGAGAGTCCGAAGCCCAACATCGGCATCCACAGGTTCATCTTCGTGCTGTTCAAGCAGAAGCGCCGGCAGGCGGTGAGCCCTCCGTCCTCCAGGGACTACTTCAACACCCGCCGCTTCGCCGCCGAGAACGACCTTGGCCTCCCAGTCGCCGCCGTCTACTTCAACGCACAGCGGGAAACAGCTGCGCGCCGCCGCTGACCAAAACAATCACTCGAACCCTTCTTCTCTTGCATGCATGCAAGCCTATCGATCTACCTATAGCTACTATTAGCTACCCTATATATCTCCGAGCTGCTTGTGAGCGTCTTGTGTCTAGTGTGTCTGCTAGTGTCCCTACTGTTCAGTTCTTCAGTCAATCTAGTTACTAGTCGATCTGTGAGCTAACGTACGTGCGATGTACTCGTACGTACGTCTGCCACTAGTGTGAATTTAATTCAGCTCCTACTTATGGAGATGAAGGATAGCGTGCTGGCAAAACAGTTGGTGCTGGGAGGCCGATGCACACATGCATGTTGACTGGGACTCTGGGAGCAGATGAATAGTTGAAGAACGTCGACGTGACTGGTGGTGGAAAAGGCAGTGGCCATGGCCCTAGTACTCCCGCCAGATTCCCTGTAACCTACTATTTTGTTATGTGTGTGCATATGTGGCTTTGTGCATATGTGGCTGCTAGCTCACTGCAGCTTAGCTTGTGGTGTACTAGCTTGTCCCTCGTCATTTTATCCTTAGGCCTGCTTTGTAAGTTTCTCTCGATCTGCTCCTAGATTTGTTGTGTGACAAGACATGCATCTATTATATGCCTCGATCGCGTCTATATATATATATATATGTTAGGTCTTGTCGTATCTGCTGTGCATGTTTTTTATATTGTTAATATGGCTGCTGATGGGAAGAGGCATCAGTTCTTGGCCCCCTTTTCCCATCATTTGGGTGTCCCTTTTTGGTTGATTTGGTAAAATATACATCCTTAGCATATGCGCCTACAATGGCTTAATTAACCTAGCTGGTTTATACATGAAGTGTTAATTATATGAGCCGAAATATCTAACATGTACAGTTAGAAATTTAACTGTTCATAATGGCTAACACAATCAACAAAACGACGGAAATTGTAGCACAGAACGTACTAGTAGTTCCAATGGATGAATCAATTATATACTTGCGATTGGAGTGGTTTTCAATGTTTCCAATATACAACAACAAACAATAATAATAAAGCTTTTTGTCTCAAGTAAGTTGGAACAGGTTAGAGATGAAACCCAATAGAAGTTGCACGAGCTAAAAGATAAAGAAAAAAGTATAAAAAATATATTAATATTTCCAATATATCATTACCAAATGTTTAGATGTATTGGCAGGTAAAATGGTCATTGACAAGGCTAGAGCTGTCTGCTAGTCCAGCGAACTAGCAGCAGTGGGCCTCTGCCTAGAGAATTAAAAAGGTAAATGAAAGGTGATGGGAAATTAATATGACAATGCTCTTAAAATGGGTAACCGACGCGGTCACCCTCCTAGTAATGATTATGAAGCCTAACAGACTGATATATGGACTAACCGACCGATTATAAAGTAATAGGGACGGCACTTGCACCATGTGTACGGCCTAGTAGACATGTTCTTAGAACATAAGCAAGGTAACTAGTTTAGGGAGTAGCTTCTCTTAATGGCAATGAATGAAAAAAATTCAAAGCTTCGACCTCGTAGGTAAAAAGGTGATACGTATAGGCATGAAAAGATACTAAAAGTAATGACCACATTTCTGTTCTATTATGGACTTTACGCAAAATCAACCAACATCCTCCTCCTTTGGCTACAGGTAGGCATATATCCTTAACTTCACGCTGTCATAGTAGTATAAATAAAGAACAAGAACATGGGAAAAAAAAAGTGTTACGCACCTTTTGTCGTTCATGGCCTTTGATCATTGTCACCTGAGTTTAATCCTGTTCAAGAAAAGCCACACCATCACATACTGTATGAAAGTATTCTTGACATCAAATTCTGCAAATTCTACATCAATTGTAGATGAGTGTGTACAGTTTAGACATAGGATGATCATTGTACAAATATAATCATGAGTTGCTGGCCTACCGGCTTAAAATAATCATCGCACAGCTAGTTGAAAAGTTCCATATAAATTTTCGACAGCATGACCATCAGCGATTGCACCCTGCAAGTATTTTGAGCAACAGGAACGTCCTCAGCTCAGAATCACATATATATCCAGATGAACAATACGGAAATGGTTGACCTCAGAGCCAGTCAGATTGTGCCCTATAATAATAATAATGAACTATTATAGTTGTTCTCATCTTTTATTGGCTAATGCTAGGAAGTTTTCACTTATAATGCACTGGCTGCTTCAACTTCTCATTTGTCGAATATGCATCAGTATACTATAGCCATCAACAACTGGTTCGTTACAGCAAATTTTCCAAGACTCCCGAAGCATGGACTAAGTGAGCCTGATATGATGCAGATCTAAGCCAAAATCAAAACTTGGTTCCTTCTAGCTATTTTTTTTTAAAACATCGGAAGCAGAGGGAATTACTTTCTTCTTGCCAAAGATTGGTCAGAGCACATACTTGAAAGGTGTATTTAGTGAAGCAGTCATGGAATCAGATCACAAAATTAACAACAGATTAGCCACACAATCCTTGCATGGTTGGAAGAACTTGTATGCACCTAGGTACCAAGGGCAACCTGATAGGAAACTAACGGGACTGCTAGTTTGCTATTTGGCTTGCATACTAACAATTATGCTGTATTGCCAGTCTGGTGATGAAGCCTATAGAGAGAAAACAAACTGGAAATGTACGCAAATATAGTTGAGTTTTCTAAGCAGAATCTTAAAAGTAGCGCAAAACTCGAGCATCATCTCTTACGACCTTCAGGTTTAACACAGACGAGACCAATATTTGTGACCTCATCCTAAGGGGTTGATTTTATTATTTGATATTAAACCTTTCCCCAAAAGACCTATCATTTACATGTTCAAGTCTAATGCCATGTGTTCACTCACTTTGTACAGCGTCCGCACACTCGTAAAAAGAACTTACCACCCTCCTACCACTTGCAGTACCCTGCAACCTAACATACACCAACACTTGGCTTTGTCATCCCTATTACTACCAAATCTGTGTAGTCACTGCTTATGCTTTTGCCACTAATTTCACGTAAAACCCATGCAGATGACATTCTGTTAGTGTGACCATACTCACAGTTTAGTAGAAGTGAATTTCAACATGAATGTGAAAATTACAGAGCTAACAACGAAATTAGCTAAAGCACAAATGTGGCACTCACAGCACTTGTTAAAGTTCAGCCAAGTTGTTCTCGAACTTCTTATCAGCTTTGTTACCATTATCGTTATCCAACCATGTTCCTAGAAGTACAGCGTCGCATTTGAAACATGCAAAATAGCACCGGTAGTACATCAATAAACTAACATTAATTAACAAACATGCAGAACAATAGACAGATTTGACAGGCAAAAAAGATGAGAGATAAGGGCACTCACGGTCCTGATAAGTCTTGCAACAAATAGGATATTCCTGTCTCCTACCTAGACTGGCCAACGTGTCGTACCCTGAACGCCGTCTCGACCTTGAGAATTTACCCCCACTCACCCAGAGCCCATCGAAACAACAGCCATGCTCGCCCCAGAGCCATTAGGAATCATTTCTCCTATTCCTCCCCACTACTTGACATGATTGCTGCAAGAAACAACAGCCATGCTCACAGTTATACATGACTCGAATCTACGTTACAAGCCATGCAGAACTGCGCATTCACCAAGAAAGCTGTAAGAGCTGGAGATGTTTAGATGGTCAGCCTCCGTGAATCAAGTGTATCTAAAGTGCTCTCACTGTAAGTGTGTAACCATATATGAGCAGTGAGCATTTCTTTTCTCTTTTTGGAGGAAACCGGCTCCTATGGGTGATCTGCGCAAGACGTTCCTCATCTAAAGACAGGTTTGAGAAAATTCAACATTGTGTTCTTTCCAAATGTTCGACCACACATAGAGAAGAACGCCACTCCATCGACTTCGGAGCTCCTCCCACCAATCATCTAGGGATGAATAGGCCGCAATGGTGCAGATTGGACCTCATTCCAAGCGCAAATCCTCAACCAAACTTGCCTGGTGAAGGGGCAATCCACACAGAGATGTTTTGCAGTTTCAGTTTGTATCCCACATAGTTTAGAAAGTGGATCATGGGGCCATCCGCACTTTGCTAGGGCATCAGCTGTGAGCATACGATCTTGAAGAACTAGCCAGGCAAAAAAATTGCATTTCGGTTCAGCAGCCGCCTTCCAAATCTTCCTAGGTTTGAAGGGTGGATAGGAACCACAAAATTGGACGAAGTATGTGGAGCTAGTCGTGTATATGCTGCTTTCGTTCCAAAGCCATCGGATGGAGTCAAGGGTGTGATGATCAAGATTAACATGCCACTACAGAGCCCAAAGATCGATTAGTTCGGCCAACAAGGGAAAAGAATTTAAAGCAGCGACGGAAGAGATCCAGTTGTTATTGTTGAGTTTCGTTGCCAATTTTTGTTTTTTCTTCTTGCAATTCCGAATAGGCCCAGAGCCCTAAACTTCAGGGTGTGGTTGCCGATCCATTTGTAATGCCAAAATAGAGTTTTTTTTGCCATCCCCAATTGTGATCACTGTGGAGTAGGGGTGAAAACAGATCAGAACTTTTCCGGAATTCCGGAGCAAAACGGAAACGGAGAGCGTCGGAAACGGAAGTTTTCGGAAACTTTCGAAACAAAAACAAAATTGGAGAAATTATGTCCGAATCAGAATCGAAAATGGAACCGTTGTTTTCGTTGGAAACATGAACGAAATCTGAATTTCCTGATACCTCAATTCAGAAACAACGAAATCATATGGGCCTTGGAGGGAATTTCGGCCCAGGAGAAAAAGAGGAAAGGAAATAATAAGAAGAGAGGGGATGGGCCGCTGGCCCATTTGGGTGGAGGTGGAGGCAGCCCGAGTAGGGAGAGGAGAATGGGCTTTAGCCCATTTGGAATTTCAGAAAAAAAAAGTGATTTTTGAATTACAGAAAATTCAAGAAATTCAAACACGCTCCAAAAATACAAAATTAACTCCAAAAATCTAGAAAAATTCAAGGGTGCATATTGTAGTGTGCAGAAGCCAAATAAAATATTTCTAACCAAACATTAATATTTTAATTAGTCAAGCTAAATCTAAAGAATTAGAAAATTTCTAATTAAGCTTTATTAATTTGAGAAAACATCAATGAAATTTTCGGGTCCTCGTTTATAGATAATTTTTTTAAAATTACCAAAAGTCGGTCTATTGCATGTGTGGACTACTATTTACTATAATGAAATTGTCATTTTATCATGCACCATATGACTCATGTTGAGTATTTAAAAAAGGAAAATAAGATATGCAAGGATTAAAGGACTCTTCATAGTTTAGACAATAACATGGAAATACTGGCACGATCACTTCCTTTGAAATGATGTATCTATGTTGTAAATTACAGTGAAAGGTTATAAGCTGACTACAGATTGTAATACAAATTCACTACACTTTCTTGGTTATGATTCTGTTTTACGAGTAAACATATTATTCTGAAACTATTTCGCATTAGTAGGTTGTTGATTCACATTAGTACCGCCAATTTACTATAAATATATCAAACTGACACTACTACAGAAACTATTTAGTGGGACGCCCCCCTGTACAGACCGTTCAGTCGAACTGTCTGTGGAAAGTGTATCATAGACGGTTCCCGAACTTAACTGTCTGAGAAAACGATAATCGGCGCTACAAAACAAGCGGGATGCTAAAGTACAGACTGTTCACAAGAAAAACTGTCTGTACTACTAGTGCAGACGGTTCACAACATGAACCGTCTGTAATATGGAAGGTATCACGGACGGTTCCTAATTAGAACCGTCTGTACTACTTATACAGATGGTTTATTTATAGAACCATCTGTACTTTGGATGGTATCACAGACTGTTGGTTATTCGAGCCGTCTATAAAAATGTCACAGACGGTTCTCCTATTGGAGCCGTCTGTACTGTTGCACTATAAATGCAGTCCTCAGTCTCCACCCTACCTCTAGCTAGGGCTTTTGCTGTCTGAAACAGAGTAGTGTGTGGCGGCGGCGCTGCTTGTAGAAGTGGCTAGCGATGCAATTTTTGGGGGAAAACACATAGATTCAACGGCATTTGTTAGTCTAAGGTGAGTGCTACGTTTTAATTTGGTTTTAATATCTAAATTTGTTGTATTTTGGATCTTGACCTAACTAGATCTAGAATTTGTTCATGATGGATATAGAATTGTTTTAATGTAGCTAGACATGAGCCTTGTTTTAGATTAACTTACATACGTGAATTTTGTTATAATTAGCTTCGAAGTTGAAGAAATTTTACATAGTTGCATATTGCTCTCTAGAATTGGATAATGCATAATTACAAAAATGAGTAGCTTAAATGCAGTGTTTTAGATAAATCTACACATAATTGGGTTAATTTATGCATTACCATAAATCGATCTAGGGTTTCAGAATAATTCTGTCTTCTTCATTACATGAATTTTGTTACACACATAATTTAATAATAAATAGTATTTAACGATATGTTTTAATTCATCTTAGCTCATTTCTACATACTTGGATATCTTGCTCATACATATGACATTAATATTAATTTTCATCTAGCTTTATTAGCTAGCTAGGTAGCTCCTTTTTTTGTAAAGCTAGGTGGCTCTATTGTAACATTAATTTTCTCATTATGCAGCGCGTGTAGCTCAATGGATCGTGGGTGGATGTACGGTTCTCATATGAACCAAGGGTACCTTGATTGTGTGACGAATTTTCTGAGAGTTGCCGAGGAGGATAGGTTGAACAAGGGTGTTGAATTTATATATTATCCTTGTTGCGATTGTAGAAATGAGAGATCATTTCTCAAACATAACTTAGCCCTACAGATCCAAGCGCACTTGACTATTAGGGACTTCAAACTGGACTACACTTTTTGGACCAAACATGGTGAAGAGCATAATTTGTTACATGAAGAGGTTGGCATCGTTGAAGAACCCGAAGTCAATGAGATGATAGAAGATGACGACGAAGTATGTGTAGACGGTGATTGTGGTGGTACAGACAACGATGATAGGTTGGATCAGATGCTCCACGATGCAGATGTGAACTTTAATACTAAGAGACACTTAAACAAATTCTTGAGCTTGATTAAAGACTCCGAGATACACAAAGTTGGCATCCATGCTTGAGCTACTTAAATTAAAAGCCAGTTATGGCTGGTTAGACAAGAGTTTCACCGACATGCTTCTGAATGAAAATGAGATGCCAAAAAACACATACCAAGCAAAACAAGTTATTTGTCCATTGGGGATGGAGGTAGAAAGGATACATGCATGTTCAAACGACTGTATCCTCTACCATAAAGAATTAGCAAGCTTGCATTCATGTCTAGTGTGTAAAGCATCTTGTTACAAGCGTAAGAGTCAATCAGACAATGACGAGTATTGCATCGAGGTGAAGAAAGGAATTCCCGCTAAGATGGTGTGGTATCTACCTGTAATCCCGCGTTTGAAGCGTTTATTTGCAAATCCAAAAGAGGCCAAATTATTGTGTTGGCACTCAGAGGACCATAGGGAAGATGGAAAGCTAAGGCACCCTGCTGATTCTGCCCAGTGGAGAAACATTAACAGTATCTCTGAAGACTTCGGTGCGGAACCGAGGAATATAAGGTTTGCGTTGAGCACGGACGGGATGAATCCTTTTGGCAGAATGAGCAGCCGGCACAGCACTTGGCTAGTTATTCTAAGTATGTACAACCTACCTCCTTAGCTGTGTATGAAGCGGAAGTACATCATGATGTCGCTGCTTATCCAAACGCCGAAGAAACCTGGGAACGATATTGATGTTTACCTAAGACCATTGGTGGAAGATCTCAAACTGCTCTGGAATGAAGGGGCGCAGGTATGGGATGTGTACAAGAAGGAGAATTTCATGCTACGCGCCATGTTGTTCTGCATGATTAACGATTTGCCTGCCCTACGTAACCTCTTGGGCTAGAGTAAAGAAGTAGACAAGACTTGCCCTCGGTGCTTAGATGGTACTGCGAGTACGTGGCTAGCCCACTCGCGCAAAACGGTGTTCATGCGCCACCGTAGGTTTCTTAACAAGAATCACTCGTACCGCAATATGAAGGAACAATT
Source organism: Stipa capillata (assembly GCA_019208055.1). Lineage (NCBI taxonomy): Eukaryota > Viridiplantae > Streptophyta > Magnoliopsida > Poales > Poaceae > Stipa > Stipa capillata. The sequence goes on along the minus strand of JAGXJF010001400.1, from coordinate 290,282 downwards.
TGACGGGACGAGGGAAAGAGGTCTATTTCTAAGGCATTACAGTGGGCAATAGGTGTACAACATGGTTAAAGATATCGATATTGTGCTTGGAAAGGGGCTTAAAAAAGAAGGCCCGCGGCATGTGGAAAAGATATCAATATTTTGGGAGTTACCGTATTGGCGGCACCTTGAAGTTCGCCACTGCATCGACGTGATGCACGTAGAGAAGAACGTGTGTGATAGCTTGACTGGTCTCTTACTTAATATTCCTGTCAAGACGAAGGACGGCCTCCACGCATGGCTTGACTTGGTTGATATGAAGATCAGGCCCGAGTTGGCACCTGAGCCCCCCAAAAAGGCAGAACGAGGCTTCCTCTGGCCTGCTATAATCTGAATAAGGCCGAGAGAACTGAGCTGTGCCGGTGCTTGCATGGTGTGAAAGTTCCGTCCGAGTACTCCGCTAACATCTCAAAACTTGTTTCGATGCAAGATTTAAAACTAGTCGGCATGAAGTCCCATGACTGCCATGTGTTGATGACACAGATACTTCCTGTTGCAATCTGAAATATCCAGCCGAGCTATCTCCGAGACACAATCAACAGGCTTTGTTACTTCTTCAACACAATTTCTCAGAAGGTCATCGATCCCAAAGTACTAGATGCGTTGCAGCTGATGTGGTGAAGACACTGTCAGCTTGAGATGTTTTTTCCACTCTCGTTTTTTGATATCATGGTCCATGTCATTGTTCACCTCGTGAGAGAGATAAAGATCTGTGGACCGGTCTTCCTACGTTAGATGTACCCGTTTGAGAGGTACATGGGAATTCTGAAGCACTATGTACAGAACTGATCTCGTCCGAAGGGCAGCATCGTCGAAGGTTACACAACCGAAGAGGTAGTCGAGTTTGCATCGATTACATGGGCCAGCTCAAACCAATAGGTGTGCCAACGTCTTGCCACGAGAGGAGACCTCATGGAAAGGGATCATAGGGAGGAAATCACTCATTGTTGACTATGCCGCGTTATCTCAGGCTCATTTCACGGTCTTGCAACACATGACAGAAGTATCCCGCATATCAAAATACATAAGGACGAGCTACACCAACATAATCTAGGCCGTACGGAGGATTGGATCACGAGACAGCACAACCGTAGCTTCAGCAATTGGTTGCAGGTGTGAATTACTAATAGTTCAACCAAGGATAATATTTCCTGGTTGGCAAGATGGCCAAGTCACACAATCGTGAAGTTCGAAGCATACGACATAAATGGGTACACCTTTTATACCAGAGCACATGATAGAAAGAGCATGGTATAGAATAGCGGTGTGCACATAGATGTCTTTCAGGACAAACGTGGGATGTGCGCATACTACGGGTACATAGAGAAGATCTAGGAACTCGACTATGTACGTTTCAAGATCCCCCTCTTTCGGTGTCGTTGGGTCGCACTCTCAAGTGTTAAGGTCGACAAGTATGGCATGACTACATTGGACCTCGAACATGCCGCATACAAAGATGAACCTTTTGTACTAGCTAACCAAGTTGTCCAGGTCTTTTATGTACAAGATCCAGCAATCAAAAGCTGCACGTAGTCCTTCAGGGAAAAAGAGTGATCATCAGAGTTGAGAATGTTGTGGATGAAGAAGATTATAATCAATTTGATGAGTTCCCTCTCGGAAACCGCTCTGCCCTACACGAAGAACAACCTCTGACCGGGGCCACTTCAATAAGGCTTGGTAGTTAAAGGAGATGGTCCAGCTCCATGATGTAACTCGATTGTAATTTTCAATAAAAAATTCATCTCATTTGGAGTCTAGAAGAATTTTGCAAATATTTATGCAATTAAAATTTAATTGGAGTCTGTACGAATTAGTTCTGAATTTTACAAATATTTATGCACTTAAAATTTAATTATAGAGACAACAACCTGATGCAATGATTCTTTGTAAGAACTAAGATTTGAACCCTAAACATCTTGATTATAAGTTTACACATATAACCAGTTCACCGACAATCTTGAACTGATGGAGAGAGGCAAGCAAAAAGTTATAGCTATCTACCAAGTCATTAGTACAGATGGCTCCAAAGGCACAACCGCCTGTAAAGTATTTCTACAGACGGCTCATTATGATGAACCGTCTGAACTAGTTGTAATCACAGACGGGTCACCATTGAGAACCATCTGTAAAAATACTAATGCAATTAAAGATTTAATGCAATAACTTTTTGTAAGAACCAAGTTTTGAACCCTAAACCTCTTGATTATAACTTTACAACACAGAACCAACTCACCGACAATCTTAAACTGACAAAGAGAGGCAAGCAAATATTTATAACAATGGACCAAGTCATTAGTACAGACGGCTCCGAAAACCTGACCGCCTGTAAATTATAAGTATAGATGGTTCGTAACTTTGAACCGTCTGTACTAATTGTTATCTCAGACGGTTTCGTCAGTGTGAATCGTCTGTACTAATTGTTATCTCAAACGGTTGGTTGAAGGAAACCGTCTGTAAAAATGTATACATAAGAACCTTTTCGGCCCCGAGCCCGTCCGCGCCGCCTTTCATTCTAAACCCTAGCTCTTCCTGCTCTTTCTCCAAAACAGCCATCGCCGCCGCTCCTCCCTGTTGCTCCTCGCTGACGCCGCTGCCTGACCTCCCCTGCTCCTCCTCGACGTCAACGCCACTCCTGGACTCTCGACGCCGACCTCCCCGATGTCACGCCCGGCCTCCCCGATGCCGACCTCCCCCGCTCCTCCTCGATGTTGCCGCCACGCCCGACCTCCCGACGCTGACCTCCCAGACGCCGTGCCCGGCCTCCTCGACGTCGACGCCGCTCTTCCCTGACACCGACGCCGCTCCAGCCCGACACCGACGCCGGTCCACCCCGGCCACAGCTCCGCCCCGACGACGCTCGACCCTGGCCTCAAGAAAAGGCCTCAATATCCTGCACAACATTTAGCCCACTTATTGCATACAAAATCAGATAACTTTTATGTGTGTGCGTATTTATGTGTGTGAGACAGAGGTGAGCATGGTGATGACACCAGTGGTAGGGCATTAGGGCATTAGGGCTTGATCACACATGTTTGTGCACCTGGACATCAAAAGAAATCAAAATGGATTCTCATGTCATGGAAGATTTCCTAACTCTCTTATTTTAATGACTTAGTAAATATCTTTATCTTGAGCTACTGAAAATACTCTAGAAGTTGAATAATTAACATTTGTTGATGGATTGCTTTCTGCTCTAGAAGATGGTATTATGTTTGCTTGTTCTGTACTTGGCAATTAACTTCTCTGTTTTGAATAATTAGGTTGAAGTTCTCTTAATTTCAACCTGCAACACATTATGTCTGGTTAATGGAAAGTGAAACTAAGGCTTTACGCCCTTTCATTTTAAAAAGACCACATAAAACAGATAGCAATTTACACATATAGAAGTGCTAGTATGATTTTGCTATGGCATCGTCGAGTATCTAAAACTTCAATAATAGTAGCATTTTACATTATCACAGCATCAATTATCTTAGTGTGGGCTTCTTGTATGTGATTTGCTTTCCTACTTGATGAGAAGATATGCAAGACTCTTGCATGTTCTCTAGAAAAATAGGTGTACCATGTACTATAAAAGGTAGTGCAGTTCATCAATTTATGAATCAGGACTTCATTGACCTTGGTGTGGGCTTCTTCTATGTGATTCATTGACCTTGGTGTGGGTTTCTGTTTCACCAACAATACAGTTCATCAAGAGGGGGCAATTTGGGAATAGTACCACTTTACAAATGGATAATAGTAGCCTTTTACATTTTGAATCCTAGATTGTTCCCATTTTATTAGATTGCTTTTAGATCAGTCTCACCGTGTCCAGTGGTTGCATGTACCTTCTTCTCCTCTCTGACGGCGACACTTGCTATTGTACCTAGTTGGCCGGCCGGCTCACACTATTAAACTTCTCCAATTAGTCTTTGGCAATTTTGCTTCATATATAGGCCGCTTGTGTCACTCCTAGAACCTATACCAACATCTCAACTCTTGTTAGTTTTTGAAAATTCCTTTATTGTTTTAGTAACTCACCAAGATGCAGTTCGATTCCCTATTTTGAAGATGGCATCTGGAGATGAACGTGAAGTGCCTCAGGATGAACTGGATTCATCTCCTCAACCAGCTCAACTATTTCATCTCATGAGCAAGCTGATGAAACAGGGGTGCAGAAGCGAAAGCGAGGTAGCCGAGGCAAAAGCCAAATGCCCATAGGTCACTACACCTAAGGGTGGAAACGGATCGGATAGTGATCTTCCCACTTCCGTTTCCATATTTTTAAAGCGAATATGGATACGAATATGGATATTGTCAAATACGAATATGCATGGATCGGATGTTACTCGAATACGAACACGGATTGGATATGTACTCAATTCGGTCGGATACGAATATCTTATAGCTTTAATGATAGACTATGGTAAACCACATAACTAGATAAGTACATGAACATGATGATGAGCTCATGACATATATGAACCGATGACATACGATAGTAGTATGTTCTACATGGATAAGTGATGATAAAAATATGTTCCACATAGAGAAATAGAGTTTTGCTCTGCCTATTGAGGTTATTGGGCAACATAATTGGCTTGAGGAGTTAGAAACTTAGAGAGAGCTGCCGAAATGGGCTAATATAACTTTATTCGGATATGGATATATCCATATTTTTTTATAATCCAGTGCCATATCTGCATCCATATCCAGGAAATAAATCCGGATAATATCCATATCTGCATCCATTTTTAATTCGGATACGGATATTGCTTGCCGTTTTAGCGTTTTCTCGAATACGACTACCGGATAATACGGATTATCCGCTGCCAGTTTCCACCCTTAACTACACCATAACTCATGTCACTGAGGAGGGTCTACCCACCTTGCCCCTGAACGCTCAAGTGGCATTCCGTAGAGCATGCGCTGCACTTGGGAGGACAAAGGTCCGGATAACATACCCCAACTGAAAGGCAGTGCCGTGAAGTGAAAAAGAGTTCCTTTGGGACACAATCAAAAGATTATTCGACTTCCCCGAAGGTACCTCGAAAGCCGTGGAAAGACAGGCAATAGCCAAGATGGGCAAGGCATGGAAGACCTTCAAGAGTGAGCTTCACAACGGATACGTGAAGCATGATCTTATGCCCTACCGGCAGGACCTGAAGGCCTATCGGTACTTACAGGATCAATGGGCAGAGTTTGTGGAGAGGTGCCACTCGGAGGAGTTTTGTGTAGCAAAGTTAGGCTAACAAGGCGCGCCAGGCACGCAACACTCACCCCCACAGGCTCGGCACCAGTGGGTACACACGAAAAGAGCTGGACTAGGAAAAGAAAGGACGAGCAGGCAGCTCGGAAAATCGCTCCACACTGTTTTCCCAGATCCCAGAGAGGCGGGCTCGGAACTGGTACCGAGGGAGGGCTGTCGTCTCGGCCGATGGCATGGTCGCCTTTAGGAAGCCTGAAACCGAGCAAGTGGCCAGAACGATCATGCGCCTCTCGGAAGAATCCTCTCAAGGAACATTCCAGCCATCTAGAGAAAAAGATATACTGACCTTAGCTATGGGAAACAAAGAGCACCCTGGGTCGCACGCGTGGCATAGGGGTTATAGTTTCATGGAAGTTGGGATTCCTTGACGATGTTGGTACGTACAGGTGCCGAGGGAGAACCAAAACTGAGCGCAAGGCAGCCGAGCATGAACGGATGAAAAGGGAGCTCGTTGCTGAAATCTATTCAGATCTAGAAGAAAGGATTGATGCAAGGGTTGAAGAGCAGGTACGATAGATCAGACAGCAGGAAGCAGCCGCCGGGACTTACGCAGCCCGGCGGGCTCATCCTCGGGGGCTTGGCGCTGGAGTAGTGTCGGGTCCGCACAACAAGACTCTCCAGCTGGTGGCGATAACAAGGGAGTCGCTGTCGAAGACTTTCCAGCTGACGTCCACCTCTGCGACGACGGCTTTCCAGTTGACGTCCACCCCGACGGCAAGGACTTTCCACATGACGTCCCTAGCGACAGATTTCCTATGGACGACATAGATGTGGCCACCAAGTGCAAGCTCCTGGTGCCAACCGTTTTTGGCTCCAATCACATGCTTGAGGCTGGCACAGGGTTGACATTTCCATGCAGTAGAGAACAGATGGTGCATGGAGTCCCGCTATCGAGGGGCAACACCAAGGTGTCAGTGGACATGGTGTATCCAAATTGCTTGTCATACCCACTTCCTATATGCCCAGAGGAGGACGTCACCACACTGGGGTAGGTCGTCCACACATTCATCCAGTGGCTGAAGAAGTATATCTCCTTGGTTGCCCCTTCACCGCCTCCACGCCCGCTGTGAGAGTCTAGTTTCAACTAGTAGACGTATACATCCTCGTCAGTCCAGGATCATGCTGACGGTACACAGGCGAAATGAATAACATTGCATGCATTCAAAGTTTAAAAACTTAACTTGAGTACGATATACCACATGGCTTACATAGTTCCATGTCTTAACGACATTATTACATCAGAGGAAACAGCGGAAATAAAAGCGAAGCGGCTCCATCCGTGCCACAGGCAATTGACGGAAGCCACGCGACTTATTCTTCGGGCTCATCATAGAAGAAGTCTTCATCAGCTCCTTCTTCAGCATACTCCTCTGCACACCACCACAACAAAACATGCACGATGAGTACTTCGCGTACTCAGCAAGCCACCTGGCGGTAGATGGTCCTACCATACTATATGCAAGGCTTCAAAGGAAAGCTTTAGGGCTTGGTTGCGTAAAGCAATCTTTTAGTTTGAATTACTGTAGTAGATTTGAAGGCAACATTTTGATATAAAATAGTTTTTAATAACAGGGGTATTTCCAACGTGTGGTCCTCGACCAACACATTCGAGCAAGGAACTCCCGCCTTAGCTCAACCAGAGGTTTCATCAGCAAAGGGGTAGAGGGAAGTAGCAAGGGGGGAGAGGGACAGGTCCTTTTCATCAAGAATGAGTCATGTGCTGTCCATAACTGTGGAAACGGCTAATCGATTAGTTTATTACTCTGCAGAGTTTGTACACTTTACCCACATGACACAATCTAGTCCTGATGCCACTGGCCGTCGCCAGCATAGTACACAGGTAGATTGTGATGAGGTCTTTTAGCTAGATCCCCCCTAGGGTGTGACATGCCCACCGGGTCTGGCTCGGAGTCGAGAGTATGTCCCCGCACTCCGGTCCCCCCATCTGTGCCGAGGGTCCTTGTAGCTACATCCACCCCTTCTGCGGTACGGCAACATCAGCACCAAGGCTGACTAACCTACTGACCAAGTCATGCCCCATATAGCATGTCGTTGTACTGTTATCACAATTCTCCAACTTCAAGATTTCGGCCTTATTCGATACGGACGACTAATGGCTTCTTCATCTCACGAAGAACGACCATTGCTCCTTCATCACATGATCCAGCTGTCGCCCGCACCTTTTAGATGGTAAGTTTCACCCAGGGTAGAATAGGAAGAATAGAGAGAGAGGGAATCATCGGGCATCCGGCCCTAGCTCAGCGAGCTCATCAAGTTTCAACTCAAGGATCATCGATCCGATATTCGTTCCTCCCTAGAGGCAAATCAAAACTACCTAAAGATAAATTTAAGCATGGCTAAGCATATCTCTACTCTATTCAGAATAAAACCTATTAAACTACTCAGGGTATCAAGTAAATAGGGCGACAAGCGGACAGGGTAAAAGTGTGTCAATCGACACGCTAGCTACTGGATTAAAACAGCATGCATGTTTGTAAATAACAAAATATAATGACTTCAAAAATATAGGATCAAATATGATCAAGAAAAGGGGCATGCCTTCGTGGTAGTACTCTCCTTCTTTAGCTGCTTCGATCACCGGGTCGGTCTCTTCACTCCCTATTGTCGCAATGCAACGAGCAAAGCAAATAAATAACCAACTCTAAAGAAGCATTCCGAAAAGCAACAAGAGAGAAGCATGACGAAGGTAAGATGAGGTGGAATGGAACGATGGCGCGGTAGCGTCATCGCGAAAAAGAATGGGTCTTCTAGGATTGGCCATAACCACACATACATATAATATACATAGAAATAACATAGATATATCCCTTACCGGGTATTTTAATAGATATTCATATATACACACAACATACACCTTAACATGCTAGTAATCATGATAAAAGAACAAAACAATTCAAAATTAACCACAAATAAATATTTAGGTAAATTCTAAATATTTATAATGGTTAATAACAGTAAAGAATAAATTAACAACATCTAACCATATTTACACATGTTTTCCTATTATATTAAAGACTAGAAATTAGCTAAAAGCTATCCTCTATCATTAGCATAAGCTAATTAAACATGGATCATCCTAGAATATGTTAACAATACTGGAACAGTACCAAAAATGATTTATATTAATTTTTAATCTGAACATTATTTAATTAAAGCATTTTCTAACATTTTTAGTGTAACAATTATCTAGAAAATAGAGATTAATCTTATTAACTCATACAATTGGATTCTCATGATGTTACACAAATTCCAGAGACATTTCATGTTCGCAAGTGTTCTGGAAATATAATTTAAGTAATTAAAATTATTTTTCTAAGCATGAAATCTACCCTAAAAGCATGGTAAAACACTATTTAATTATGCCAAATGGGTTCTCATGACTTGACAACATTCACATAACATAACATGATTTATTGGATACTGGACATGAATTTTTAAAGGCTAAACAGATTTATAAAAGCACTATTGCTAATTCAGCATTTTAAATATTCATTTTAAATCAACCTAGAGTACATTCTGATTTTTATAGCTTAAACCATTGTAGGAAAAATATTTTGGTTCACATGGTAAATTAGTTTTAGGTTCTCTGATCCTAGGCAAAAATTGGATATAAAATAACAGAGAGCATTTCTATTTTTAATATTTAAAATAAAGCTTATTTTAATTCTAGAAAATTTTACACAAGGTCAAAAATTATGAAAATTTACAGAAACACTCCTTAGCATACTAGTAATCTACAGAAAAAGAATTACTTCAAAATAATCATTCAGTACAAAGATATCTTAGAATTTGATCAAATTTCATCCAAATTCGAGTATAATTCAAAATCCAGCGGTCGGATTAAAAATCCGATCGCACCATTGGACTCATGGGGTTCTAACGATTCCATTTTACTACTGAGATCAAAGGTCGGACCTAGATTGGATGGATTCAAAAACTGGGCGGAAGCATGACATAGTGTTTACTGTAGCAGAGTACTGTTCATGCATGCTACTGTTCATGTTGCAGTACAAAGGGCAAAATAGATGATTTAAAGATTAATGGCTGCACAAAGGAGTGTATTAATGGATGAAATTGGTTGAGGGGTTTTGATCTAGGGGTTGATGGGAGTCTAACTCGGAGAGGGATTGGAGAGAGACTCACCGTGGATAAAGAAACCGAGAAGAGAAGAAGATCGCCGGAGTTGGGGAAGAAGCTCGCGGTTCGGTTGATGAAGTGGAAGAAGCTCGTGATTTGTTGCGATAGGAGATGCGCGTTGCGTGGGGAAGCTCCTGGTAGCAGCGCCTCGGTGTGGGGTGCGTCGTGGTTGCCGGAATTGCTCGCCGGAGTTCCGCCGGAGTTGAGGAAGAAGAAGAGGTGGAGAAGGAATTTTTGGAGAAGAAATCAAAGGGGAGAGGGGGCTTTTATAGGGGAAAAAGGGGAGAGGAAGGGGCAAGAAAGCACTGATTAATTGGCACTAATGGCCGGAGTAATTAGGGAGCAAAATCCGGGATTAATCGGGAGAAGAACGGCTGGCGGCCACGGCGTCATTGCACGAATGCACGTGCTCGGCTGCTTGCTGGAGCATGCCTGGCCAGTGCCTGGCTTGGCCGGCCTGACAAGGCCTAGGCAACCCAGGCGCATGGGGGGAGGCGGCCTGCTGGCCGGCCCAAGGGAGCAGGGGGTGTGGCCCAAGAGGGAGGAGGGGCCGGCCTGGCCCAAGGCAGAGGAGGCAGCCGAGGTGGGCCGGCCTCGGGCGGCCCAGGCGTGAGTAGGCGGCTCGAGCTAGGCCGACCCAAGAGGAGGGGGCGGCGGCCTAGGGGAAAAGGGGAGGGGAGGAGGGGCCAGGCAGGCTGGGGCGGGCCTCGGCCTAGGCGGGGCCCGATTGGGAGGAAAGTAGGCTTTTGTCCCATGAGACTTTAAAATTTAAAGAAAAATTCATTTTTGAATTTAAAAATAGCAGAAAATCAATTGAGGGCTTTAAAAATAGCAAATGGCTTCCAAAAATTCCAGAAAATTTCCAATAAATCAAATTGAGCATGAGGAACTCAATAAAATACTTTTGAGGCAAAATTTTAAAAGATGATCAAATTAAAAATCAAAAACATTCTTATAGCTCTCAAATTAATTCAAAGACTTGAATTAATTTGAGTTAAAATCCAACTAAAATACATATAGGTTTATTACATAGTTGCACATCCTCTTCTCTTTAAAAAAAATTTCAAGCCCAAAAATTCGAGGATGTTACTCCCGCTTTCTCCAATACACGACGGTAAGGACTTCTCATTTCGTGCTCCTCCCCCAAAGGTGAAATCCGCTTTGGTACAATCTCAGCAAGAGCTGTCAAGCAAATCTGCCAAGCAGGCCGCCAAATCGGCACCTCTCGCGAAGGGCAAGGGCAAAAGTATGAAAAAGTCCAAGGGTAAGGGCAAAGACGAAGAAGAACCCGAGATAACAACATACGAGAAGGGAAAGCTGTTAGTGACATACTCAGAATTAGAGCGATTTGGTTGGGCATCTCAGATTGTGCACGATTTTTACATGAAGAGGATCAATGATGAGAAGCATCTTCCGGACAATATCAGCGCCAGGTTCGAGCGGCAACATTTCCTCCATGCAGGTGAAACCTTCGTCAGGCCCTTCAAGGAGCTATCCCAACTCTTTCGTCACGACGCCCTTGATATCGACCTACTAAGATGCTGGACACTATAAGTGTTCTGAATTAGGGTATATGCTAAATGAACTGTCTACCTCATTGATACGCTCTTTCAATAACATTACTCTTATGTGTAGACATATGATCCAAGAAGTTAGGAAAGATAATCTGAATATCGGATTCCTCGATCCATAAGTGGTTATTTGCACGCTCATCAAATACCAGTCGGAAGAGGTCGAGGAGTACCTTACGCAAGCCATGCTCCTACTCTGTACTAAGCGACTCATTCTTATGCCCTACAACTATGGATTCCACTGGATGCTTGTTTGTATCGATCCACAACGTTAACATGTCGTGTACCTCGACTCCAAGAACTACCCACCAAATAATTACGCAGATCTGACGAATGTGATAAATGGAGCATTAGCGAAGTATATTTCAAAGGGGGAATCGTACAAACAGAAAAGCCCGAACCGACCCACCGATTTTATTTCCCAGTAATAATTCAACCATTGCCCATGAATAATGCTCTCACACGTTGTAATATGTATTCCATACAACTAAATTTATCGTGCAAGTAAACAAATTTATGTAGTGCCACAAGCAGCCACCTGGCAACAATCAATATGGGTACTATGTGGCCCAATATATGTTGGAAATCGTTGGTTTTAGTGCAATAGATCCGGAGGTTAGTGTCATTATAGTATATTCAAAAATCATTGTTACATTGTACCTAACATTTTTTAATTTGTTCTGCGGATGTTTAAGTTTCCTACAATTTCGCTCGACAATGAGATTGTCCTGTACATCCAAAGACGGCTCATAGGGTTCATACATTCGCAAATCATAAAGGAGACCGGTGAATTCTATGATCCCAAGAACTTTGTACCTCGACCAGTTAGTCAAAATAGCTGATGTGAATGACTTGTCCTTTGCTTTAGATAATCAAAACAATGAATTAATTATAATGCTTCATATATCTATCTTATGATTGAGAATGGTAACTACAAATGCTTGTGTGTTGTGATGACCTACTATATATAGTGCTTGTATGCTGTATAAATTGTGTGCTGTGATCAATTAATTAGTATCATTATATATACTTTCCATGTTTCAAGGCCGGTCAGAATAGAGCTTTTGCAAGGGGTGTGGTATTAACAATACAGACGGCTCTAGACAAAAACCGTCTGTAAAAACAATTTGCACTGCTCGATATTCCCTTAGTACAGACGGCTCTCCAATTAAACTGTCAATGATAAGTATTTGTACAGATGGCTTCAACAATTAATCGTCTGTGATTCTTCTTTTCTACAGACAGTTTAAATTTAGAACCATTTGTGATAATGTTTTTTTTACAGACGGTTCTAGTTACAAAACTAGAACCATCTATACTAATGCTTTTGTATAGATGGTTAACGAACCGTCTGTACTACAACTATAAGTTTCCCCCAATGAAAAATGAAGGTTTCCATTCCCCAGCATTCCCTTTCCAATCTACTCACTTGGATTGCTACTGAACCCTTACCACCTCAATCGAACAGAAACTAGAGATGTAGTAGGGACCGATCGCTCACCAAGTGACGGGGACCTAGATGCTCCTAGCGCTGGTGCGTCGTACACCAAAGAAGCCCACCGTGGTGCAGCGCCTCCACCGAATTGCGGTTCCGGGGCAACCGCTCGTCGGGAATTTGAAAAGTCTGGGGGGCGTCGCGGCTGGGTGGCGCCGCGGATTAGAGATGCCACGAGTTTCGAGTTCGCGTGAAGCGACCGACCGGTGGATGGCGGCGGGCGGCGGGGTGGAGACGGCGGTAGGTTGGTAGTGAGGTGGTCCGGTTGGCGGGAGCAGCCCCTCCCACCGCGACGGGCCGTCGCCGCCGGAGGATAAAGTCGGAGCGTGCCCCAAAACAAGAGAGAATTGATGATATGTCCCTTTTTTAATGTCTCTTGAACATATGCTCCGATTTTTATTGTAATCGATAATATGCCATGTTTTTTTACTGAATTTTGATCCTATGCCCCATCTGTAATATTATATTCATTTTCGTGGTGATTTGGCAAAACTTGTGCTGACTGGAACTTGAACTTCCCATATTGCCCCTCTCCCTCAAACTGGGACTCGAACTCGTAGAGAACAGAACGAGAAGGAAAGAGTCCCCCTCGTGTAAACACGCAGAAAAAGGATATTTCCCCAATTCTTGCTTCTTGCTCGTTTGTCAAAGGATAGCTCCCGTAACAACAGATGCAACACTTACCGAAAGTTGATCAGCTTCTTCATGCTTGCCTTTCATTTGGAGCTGCAGAATCTTTGTAGCTAACTGGTTTGCATTTAGCTTTTGAGTGCTCACTGAAGATGATTTCTTTGAATTCTCCTTGGAATTCTGCTCGGTATCCCTTTGCTCGTCAACCTCAACAGTGGCCTCCAATTCGCACTTTACAGCTTCGATTCCTCCGAATTTTGAGCCGCCTCCACTTCTGAAGTAGTGTATTTTTTCCATTCGATTTGTTTTGTCTAGGAACCCCAATGCTCGCCCAGAACAAATTTTGACATCAATCCGTATTCTGCCGCTTCTTCGACCCCGATTTGGATTTGTTTCCAGTTCGAAATTCCAGCCCCGAGCCGTTGTCGGAGGCATCTCGGATTCCGGTGACCATCTCTGTCAGCAATTTCCTTGTACGCTAGCGAGTTTGATCCGAGCTCCCAAATGCTCTCGCGGTACTCCTGGCGGCCTGCTCATCGCGGACCTGCCGGCCGGCACAGCACAAACTGGTTGGAAGCTCCCACATGGCGGAAGCGGCGCCAGCGCCTGCGGCGTCACCACCGATGCCGTCCGCATGAGCTCGGCCTCGACGGCTTGTGGCGGCTCATCACGGGCATCTTCCCCAACCTCCTCGCCATGCTCGCCGGCACCGCCCACAAGCTCCTCCTGCCGTTCGACGCTTTCTAGCAGTGGATCCAGACCACCGTCGCCGATGCCGCCGCTGGCTTGACGGCTTTTGGCCACTCATCCGCGCTTCTTTGCCAACATCCTCACACGGGCACGACTGCGACCCACCAGTCGTCCTAGCCGTCGCGCTCCTAATCGCCCACGCGCTTGTCTCCGTCATCTGCGTGGGAATCAGCGGGAGGGCCGGGGGCGGGAGGTGCCCGGAAGCAGCAGAAGCAGCGGAGGGTGCCGAGCGGAGGGCGGAGGGTGCCGGGCGGAGACGAGGCGACGAGAGGGGCACGGTGGTTGGGGCTAGGACCGGGCGTGAGAGACAGGGGCAATTTGGGCAGTTCCGGTGTTCTTTATCCTTGTTAGCATAAAAATAAATAAAATATATCGAATGGGGTATATGATCAAAGAGACAACAAAAAATGAGACATATAATCAGCTACAATGAAAAACGGGGCATATAATCAAGTGACATCAAAACATGGGGCATATGATCAATTCTCTCCCAAAACAACGGTCGGAATCCCAGAATCACGGTCGCGCGTACGAGTTTAGCCCCCGCGTCACGGCCCAACGGGGTCCAAGAAAAGCCCAAAAGTAGCATTGCACCTAGCCTATTATTCACCCAGCCCACCGATTCGACGGCCTAACTGAAGCCCGCTCCGTCGGGCTGGACGCATGACGACGAACAAGCCGGAGATGCTGGACGACGAATCGACGGGCCCCGCTGATCGCCGGCGGCGAGCAACACCTACCGACCTGGTAAGCTCCGCACGACGAATCTCTCACGTTAATTCCTCTCGCGGCGGCCACCCCTTCTTTCATTTCGATCGGTGCTAGGAAGTAGTAGAAAACTAGAAAATTGCCCGTGAGGGCTTTCGGATGCCGCCGTGCGGAATGATTCTGTGGAGGAATTGAAGGAAATCATGCCTTTTGCTCCGGTTGTTCTGTCCATTGATCAAGGTTGCGAGACCTGCCTGCATCCGGGTGATCATTATGTTTGTGGTGGGGAGCAGTAGCCGGGATCGTTCGAACAATTTAGGGTAATCGGTTGTTCTCGTAGCGTTGCCATCAATACAGATTTCTCTGTCCACTTAGCTGCTTGTGTTGTGTGCCCCAGTCTGGTCCCAGGGTGAGTTGAGAGAGCGTTACATGTGCTGACTTCGCAATCGGTCGGCTAGCTTTGGGTTAGAATTCTGGCCACATGGTGGATGCTAGGGCCCCCTGTACTAGAGTTATCTAGCATCAAATCTAACGATATTTTCTTTCTCCATCTGGGCTCTCATTGTGCAAAGTTCTTGTTCTGGTAGGGCATTGATGATTTTATTCTTGTTTGGTTAACGTCCTATGGGCAAAAGTCATCAAAACAGCAGGGTAAATGTGCCTTCAGACATGCTAAGGTACCATCCCTGGCCCTTTTCGTTTCTACTGTGCAGGTGTTGCGTGCGCTGATAGTTTTAACGAGATGGTAATGTAATGTACTAGCGCATTCCCCTCGCAAGAAACTAGCATTTCTTATGTTGAGAATGGTGTTACATGTTTAAGTCTTGAACAATGAAAACCAACTGACTGGAGATAGTTTGTTGATAACTGATTATGCAGCTGGTAGTTGTTGTATCGTTCTTCTGCTATAATCTGGTTGATCAGGTGATAGTATTACACACTAAATCATGGATTTGACTAGTCTGAATATGTACTTACTCTGGTTGGCTTCCATCTCCTTGTGGAATAAGTGCTTATTACACGATTTCTACCATAATGCATGACTAGCATCTATAAAAGTAAAATATTAGTGTGCCTGAAAAGAGCAAGGATCAGATATAATCTTCCAGCAGAGATGGTTATCTGGTCATGTTACAGACAAGACAATGATCTGCAAGATTACGATACGTTACTCCCAATTGTTGCGAACTTGCTTTTCTTTTTGTGTATAGTGATGTCAAACAATTTTTACTGTAACATAACTACAAGAGAGTTAATTCACTATTTACATGTTATGTGTTGGGATGCATATGATGTAAGGGATGCATGATTCATAACTGACGTTGTGTCGCAATGATCTTGTACAATTGTACTCATTTCTACTTGTCCCTGTTCATTCTGTGCATCTGTTGACAACTTGACATCCAAAACAATCATTCCTAGTGAAGAGCAAGTATTTTTACCGACATGGGCAGGTGCCAGGTTGCGTACAGATTTCTTTTTGGCTTCTTGTGTAGGCTGCCCTGATCACATGGTCCCTAACTGAACTCTTAAATATGCTCATGTGGTATTTTGGGATTGTAGGCGGAAACCATGGCACATGAAAGCAAGAGGTCCCACATAGTAGTCATGCATGTCATCTTTTGTGAAAGCAAAGAATTATTTTCAACTCCATTAGCATTTCCTTTCATGGTTTCTGAACCAAAGGGTGAAAGCCCAAGCAGGCTCAGACTGACATCAACATCCAACCTGTGTAAGACGTCATTGAGTCATAGAGATCCTTTCTTTCTGTACACTGGTATGACTCGTTTACACGGAGTCTGTACTGGTCTATGGATCATAACAAGTTCTTGCAAGTCCAGGGTCTTCACTGTGCTATTATCATAGTGACGGTTGTGTGGACGGCTGAGGTTGTCAGGTATCTGTTTGGTGGTACAACTGTACAAGGGAACGACTGGGTAGGATGGTGTGTTGATGTGATCGAGGAAGAGTCGATATGTATGTTCTGTCAAATAGCTCCTGGATTCTTGGATATGTGGGACAGAACAAGGTCATGACACTACTACATAATTCATTTAACGGGACACCCCTGTACAGACGGTTTTTTTGAAGCCGTCTGTACAAATAGTATCACAGACGATTCTAAACGAAAACCGTCTGATAAAATGAGTACAAACGGTTCGTAACAAGTGGGACGCTACAGCACAGACGGGTCCAAACTGGAACCGTCTATACAAATCAAACAGTACAAACGGTTCTAAGTTTAGAACCATCTGTACAAATCTGTAAACAGTATAGACGGTTCTAAACTTGGAACCGTCTGTACAAATAAAACAATGCAGACGGTTCTAAGTATGGAACCGTCTGTACAAATCTGTAAATAGTGCAGACGATTCTAAACTTGGAACCGTCTGTATAAATTAAACAGTATAGACGGTTCTAAGTTTAGAGCCGTCTGTACAAATCTGTAAACAGTACAGACGGACAGACGGTTCTAAGTTTGGAACCGTCTGTACAAATAGATGAAGCAAGGCTAGTTGATACTCTGCTGGCCGCGGCAGCAAAAAAACTGCAGATTTTCTTGCCGCGGCAGAAAAGTGCCAGCGTCGGGGAGGGAGTGGGAGGCCAAACTCTACGTCTCCAAAAATTTTGAGCCAATTCCAAGAAAGTCGACGAAACGACTAGTGGAAATCCCGGCCCGAAATCGAAGATTTTAAAAACGGCACCTCAACAAAGACTCGGCAAAAGCTGGGATCAAGGTGGAAAGCAAGTCCTCGACTTAAGCTAACCAGGGAACAAGAATCACCCAAATCGGAGTCCGGGTGGAGGAGATATGTCCTCCGCAAGATCAAAAAAGTAACGAAAAAACTTCCATAGCCAAAAAGTCCTACTTAGAAAGCCAAATTTGAGGGTCAGACGGGTACAAGTGTATACACGTGTAGAATTTTCGGATGCGCCTCGCCCTTAGTTTCGATTTGAGTGGTCGTAGACCCAAAACGAATTTCATATGAGAAAGTTATGACTGTTTTACTAAAACCTCTCAAACTAGGGCTGAATCTGGACTCAAACTAGTACTCAGAGCTACAGCACAGGCGGCTCCAATTTGAAACCGTCTGTACAAATAGCACAGACGGGTCCAAATTGGAGCCGTCTGTACAAATTGAACAGTACAGACGGTCTAAACTTGGAACCGTCTGTGCTATCTGTATAGACGGTTCTAAATTTAGAACCGTTTGTACTAGAAGCGTCCCGCTTAGTCGTATGGATTAGTTAAGAGGAAAAGCCATCCCGTCTGTATCGCGTACTCGGCCTAGTTCAATTGGCAACTCCCCTGGCTTGGACAACACGAGGTTGCGGGATCGAATCCCGCTGGAAGCATATTGCGCGATTTAATTCCAGTGGTTGGATGGGATGACGCGGACGACGGGATGAGACGTGGCTGAAGATTAGGCACATGGCATGATGGGTCATTTTTTTTTATAACACGACGTCACAGACAGGTGCTAATCGATTAGTACAGACGGTTCCAAACTAGAACCGTCTGAGTTTGGAACCGTCTGTACTAATCAATTTGTACATGACTGTTTTGTACAGACGGTTCGGAAAACCGTCCCGCACGGAGTTCTGAACCGTCTGTACAAATGATTTCTGTAGTAGTATGATAACCAATGCATGATTCTTCTTGCATGTGCAGCACAGGAATGTTGGGCTAGCTATTCTGTACACCTCATACTATGTTTTTTCTCATTTAGGTTGTAACAGAACATGGTGGCTAGTGAGCAAATTGGACATTACACTGTTCTATTATGTGAATTCCGCTAATCGCAATGTAACGACAGAAAAAGTTTTGTTTTTGCATCGTCTGAAGTATCATGTTTTTCTCTTATTGTTATGCACTTCTATTGATATTACCAAGTGATACATTTATCA
This sequence comes from Stipa capillata, assembly GCA_019208055.1. Taxonomy (NCBI): domain Eukaryota; kingdom Viridiplantae; phylum Streptophyta; class Magnoliopsida; order Poales; family Poaceae; genus Stipa; species Stipa capillata. Next base: position 271,774 of record JAGXJF010001400.1, on the reverse strand, counting down.
CCATAATAAGTTGATCCTTTTCTACGAGAACCAATGTAAGTTTTCTTTTTAATGTAGTCAAGTTACTTAATAGCGATTTGAAGTGGTCAGCCTATTATCCGATCTGTTTCAAATAGATATCTTTTCGGTGTCTCCAACTTTTCTCAAAGTACATGTTTTCTATGTTTCGAAGGTAGTTTTAGTGGATTTGTTCATATTTCCCCCTTCATCAATGTCATAAAAAAAAGAGCTAATTACTAATGGAAATAGCACTAGTAATATCGATATTTGTTGTCTTGGGAAGGAAAAGATATGACATTTATTACCTTGGGGAGGCAAAGCGCACGTATATCTAATATGCCATGTAGTTTTTTAGATTGAAAGCATTCCAATGAAAGGATGAAAGAGCATGCAAAGGTGTTGCACCAATTCATGCTGCGAGACATAAAATGTGCACCTAGCAAGCGGGGAGGGGAGAAATGAAAAGAAGAGGTGGAAAGTAAGTTATCAAGGGAATTAGTTGTGTAATTACTATAAAAGAGATTAATGAAGGGTCTAACTTTATGGACAGTCATTAGATGAGAATTATAAAATTAGAATAAATATTTTTGGACGATTGAAATAAAAAGTATCACATTCTAACTCTTATTTTTTATATTAGTATAGATATAGATATAGAAAAGAGAAGGCAGAATCCAAAGGTATTATCGTGAATTAGATTCGAACATTCTCATCAAACAAGTAGAAAATGACATTTGCCACATTCTAGCTCAAAGTAGTGCTAAAGAAGACGGGACTAGCGAACAAGAGCTGCTCAAACACCACTGCCATGTAGCACACAATCACCGAACTATGTTTATATACTCTAGTTGATCTAGCTATCCATCCAGGAGGACCCTGCTACATAGCAGTAGGCTTGCAGTTCCATAGCTAAAACGAAACAGACATTCCAAACACTCAGAGCTAAACCCTTGGTGGCTACAAACTCTATTTCATGACAGTACCAAGGAGAACATATCCAGTAGCACCTAGTGGGTGGGAGCACTGGATATGTTCTCCAGTACCAAGCTGCATTAGTTTGAGACTGTTTTCTTGGACTTGGGTGCGGCCTTGTCATGGCCGGTGTGCACTGGGGGAACTGCGTTGAGGTCAGGGAGGCGTGCACGTGTGCCAGCCGCTGCATTGCCGTTGCTGCTGCCTTGTTAGCCGCCGTCTTTCCGAGCCGCTGCTTGAGCTCGGTGATCAGGGCCTGGTTCTCCTGGTTCAGTAGCTGCGCCTTCTTGCGCAACCGCTCGTTCTCCTTCAGGATGTAGCAGTTCTGTATGTACAGCTTCCCGTTCAGCCTGTCCATTCTGCCTGCCACCAACAGGATAACGAAATTAGCAGCCATGGCATCCCTGTGCGGGGGCCCTGTTCCAGACTTCCAGTTACAGTGCTCATGTTCTGTTCTATTGCCTGCCTGAGTCATGCAACTCATGTTATATGTATGCTGCTATGACTGCAGAACAGAAGGCATGGAAGCTGAAACAGTGAAGCGTTTTGTGCTCGAGATCCAGTAAAATATCCAGGATACTCAGGCGATGTCCCTGCTGTGGCAACATCCTCAGAGGTAAGAAGCTATGTTATGCTCATGCACACTAAGAAAAAACATAATACTACTAGCAGTAGACTGTAGCATGCCACTCCTTGAGCTTCCAAAGATGCCAAGGCATAACAATCAAAGGCATTGCGGGCAGCAGATTGCATGCAACTGTGCAATATATAGAAAGCAGAAACGAACAAAAGGGAGGCAAGCACCTAGTTTTACACCAAGAAAGGGGAGAGGCCCATTGGCACACATGAATACATGATTGTGCATGCATGCAAGAGCACATCACCCGGAAAAGAAAGTGATGAGACTGAGAGCAGAGCATCACCTCGCTGAAGCTGGACTCTGCTGACTGCTAGCTGAGCGCTTACGGCCGGGGAGACGGAGGCTTCGAGATTGCTGTGGGGCAGGAAGAGGCAAAAGGGAGATGAACGAGTCTCCTTTGTAATGTGCGATGTGGTGTGCTTGTGCTTGTGCTTGCTCGTTGTGGTAGTGGTGGGGCTTATTTATAGGCACACAAGAGTCCCCTGGTTTCATAGCAGTTCATCATAGATGTGCAGCTCTTCCCTCCTTTTACCTTCCTAGCTCAAAACGGAAGTTGAACTCTCTCGTTGACACGCGGGGCCAGCCGGCACGCGCCGTGGTCCACGGGCTAGCGTTCGCATGTACGACGGGGAGCTCTCATGAGGCATTTGAACGCGAGAAGATGAGCAGTACTTTTAGCTAAGGGCAAGACTGGAAGACACGACAAACAAATCCTGCAGCCATAGGGGCGAAATCGGAAGCGATTTTTTCGAGTCGGCCTACTCCGACCCAACTCAACGCGGTCCATCCATTCCCCTCTCCATCTCTCCTGCACACTTCAGGCCACCCAAATAGCCACCACAGCGGCGCTAGAGTTTGCGGCTGCCGGTGCCCATCGCCTACCCACTTCCCTTAGTTGTCCACGCCAAAGCATCCTTCTTATCTCTCGCTGTCTCCTGCAAAGCTCCTTCGCCGAGACGAGCCGCGCTGCCGACGGCATGTTCCAATCGCTCGTCCACGCGTCCCCGACGGACCAGTCCCCATCCTCAGCTAGGAGGTAGGCGGTGGTGTGGGCATTTTGTGATGGTGCCGGTGCAATGGAGTTGACGCCTCGCTTCCGGCCAACACGACGACGAGGCCCAGCCCCAGCTTCGGAGAAAAAGGAACTAGCGCGCCTCGCCCTGTCTGTCGAGTCCATGTCGTCCGCGAGTTTTAGGCCGCTCCATCTCCATCAGAGGCTGCGGTGGTTGGCTGACGGCCAAAGATGCTCCAAGGTCTACTCTCCCTTGGTCTCGACCCCTCCGTGCTCACCTACTGCGTGCGTCTCTCTCCCTCGTACCCACCACATGTTCGTGCAAATGGCCGCGCGGCCCTCACCTCCCGTTTCCGCCGTTCCTATGCAGGACAAGGTGTTCGTGCAAATGCTGGATTGGGATTATGAAGCAATTTGTATGAAGCTCATATAGGCCAAGGAAGCAGCTTCCCATGTTGATGATGTGGCATCATGTCAATTGGTGCAAGAGTTGGCAAATGAGACTATATTGTTATGGCATTGAACTTGTGTGACGTAGTGATTCAATGTCGTGGCTTGTAGCACCGACAAATTGTCATGAAACCTGTGTGATGTAGTCATGTAGGTTGATATGCACATCACGGATTGGATACAATTGTAAGAATGACTAGTCATGTAAGTTGGTGATGATCGTGAAATAAGTATGCAATTGTTCTTTTCTTTTAATTGTGATAATTTTGGAATGAGTATCTATTGTTTTTTGTGTTATCATCCTCGATGTGTAGAACCATATGTACCATGAAATTGGACTAGTTCATTTAATATGTCTGGAGAGTTCAAACAAACTTGAATCCACTTGTACATGAGCAACCTCGAATGTGCATGAGCTCACTTTGGCATTTCCCTTGCTTGCTTGTTGATCTTCCTTCCAGCTTATGGACGAACAATGCATGAGAACAGAACATGGTTTACACAAACCTGACACTGTTCAACTCATTCACACATACATTTTCAGAAAATGCTTGAAACAATAGTATGTCAAGTGCTCAAATTAACATAAACCATTAGATATCAAGATATCTAACAACACCATAACATGATCTTACTATTTCCAAACAATCTGAGAACCATCAACCATCAAGTGAGGGAATAATCCCGTCAATTACAGTATGAGGTACTCAAAGGACAACTAAACAGAAAACCATTACAAAACTTCTCATTCGAAGATGTCCTATTTTTGGTCCTGCGAATCCCAATATCCTTGTCTAACGCTCCCAACACTTTGTATAATTGTAACTCATTCTCAGGCCCATGATATATAAAGAAATGAAGTCATGTAAGAATTGACCACCGTGACAGGCACATCACCCATGATTAGGTGGAGATTGAAGTGCGACGAGTCCAGCTTGAGCTGCTCCTAGCTCTCGCTGAAAATGAACGGATGCCATTAAGCAGCTTCAATAGCATCAGCTGGTCCGTGGCAAAATTCAAGACACTTAAGTTTCAGAAATTCAGTACCAATTCAGTCTCATGGAACAGCTTGCTACTCAAATAGCAGGAAACTGCTCCCTTCAAAGATAACTTCATGCATACTGAAGCATTTTCCTTTAGTGGAGCATTTTCCTTTAGTGGAGCATGGAAGCACTCCTGAATCCCATGAGACCTCCTGTACCATCATCTCCTCCTTTCGCTTTCCTCCCTTCCTTCATATATCATAGTGATAATATGGTACTGATGACTAATCATTCAACAGCACATCAACATATGAAATCTGAAAACATCAAAGGGAGCAAAGGATCATTCCATGATGAGCTTCTGGAGTGTGGAGCAGTAAAGGTTTCATAGATTATGTTCCTTGCAAATTTTCAGTTCACCTTTATACCTAATCTGCCATGGGTTTGTATTCCAATTTCTAATTCCTGGTTTGTTATCTGAAAGGATTATGCTTAGTGCCAAAGTATCATATCTGACACTTCCTAAAGATACCACACTTCATAGTTTGCAGAACAACAGTGCAGTATACTATTATTTTGATCACACTCTACAAAATGCTATGCTTAATCTTTTAACCAGCTTTTGCAAGAGAATGACTAGTATTGATGATTAAAATCAAGGACCATGTCCACTACCACAAACCTTTGGAACAATCCTTGCTGACCGTCTGGGTAATGTAGAAGGTTTGATCTGTCAAGCAGAAGCACTTGTTATTTAGAGATAGGCAATAGTAAGAAGCTAGCTGCCATTCCTCACACAAGCTGTAGATATCAGAGTTCTGAAGAGTGACCAAAATCTGATACTTTCTTACCTCTACCTGCAAGCCGTACGAATCTCGCCTCCAATAGTCCAATCCGACGAGCCTTCGCTGCGGCAAGATGATCAGTAACTCCTAAGGCCACCACCTAGCCCTAATCACACAGATTTCAACAAAGGACGAGCCTCTTTTCCCAGATAGACCAACCAAGTTCCGATCAAAACCAAAACCCACAGAAGATTTCCCTGCCAAATGCATCTATATACTCCACCAAAGACGTACAAATGCCTACGAGAAATCTGAGAAGAACCAAAAAAATGGGGAGGAAAAGGAAAGGCACCTCTGCTGGAAGATTTGCTCGTCGGATTGGAGGCGAGATCGGTGTGCTGCTGGTTCGTGGGTTTGGGTTTTAGTTGTGAGTACGGGACGACTGGCGGGGGCGGGGGCGGACGTTGCGGACGAAGTCGGACTGGCGACCGGTTGCTCCGGCGGCGGCGGGGCCGGACAGGTGCACTGGCGATGACTAACGGCTGGGAGGCGGCGTGCGGAGGAAAGCAGCCGACGATGCGGTCGACCGGCGCAGGCAGGCTGACAGGGTGCGACCGGCGGCGGCAGAGCCGGACAGGGGCGCTGGTGGGGACTCACGGCTGGGAGGCGGCGTGCGGAGGAAAGCAGCCGGCGAGGCGGCCGACCGACAAGGGCAGGACCAGAGGAGGAAGAGGGGAGGCTGACAGGGGCGCGACCGGCGGCGATGGAGCCGGACAGGGGCGCCGCCCGGGACAGGCGGCGTGCGGAGGAAGAAGGTCGAGAAATTATTTTGAAATCAGAAATTCGAGATATGTACACCCGGTTTCGGAAATTACAAAAATAGTAGACAGGGGGTTATCTGCCAACGGCCGACCGACTGGGCCCTGTCAGCCAACCGCCGAACGATAAGCCTGTTATCGTTCCACCTGCGGACGATTGCGCGCCGAAAGTTGCTCAACAGTTGCTCAACAGTTGACGTGACGCGACGGGACGGCACTGTCTGGACCTGTCGTTCGACGGTTGGCCGACAAGCCCCCAGTCGTCCAACGGTCGGACGACAGGGCTTCAAGCCTGCCCGTGACTGCCTCCAGCTGCCCTATATTGCCCCACTCAGCCTCCAGCACCCCCATTCCAGCACCCCCATTCCTCCCCATCGCGCGCAGCCATTCCAGAGAGAAAAGAGGAGAGGAGAAGAGGAAGAAAGGGAGAAAGAAGAGAGGAGAGAAAGAAAGGAGAGAAAAAAGAGGTAAGTCCGCGGGAGAGAAGAGGAGGTGAGCTTGCAGGAGAAAAGATCTGTACATGCACGGTAAAATTTTTAAACAAGTTTAGTATAATTATTAGCATGATTATTATGGTTATTATAGGTTATGTATGTAAATATAGATTATTATGGTTGTACTTCTTGTCATAGTTTAATTAGGATATTTTGTACTACTTTAGTATGATTAGTATGATTATATACGTAAAAAAGTTCGTAAGATTATTAGAGTTATGTACGTATTTAATTAGGATGTTTTGAATAAGTTTAAATTAATAGTTTAGTTAGGTCTCGTTGAATAGAATAAGTACAATTGATTAGACGTCAGAAAAAATGAGGTTAATTTAGGTCGAACAAATTAATAATTAGGAGACATGTAGAATGTTGTTGTTTAGTTAGGTTAATTATTACATGTTTGTGTGGACCGTTGCATTCGATCGTGCTAAAAGTTATTTCCCGATTTGTCGGTTGATAACTCTGGTGTGTTCCGGATTACCCTTGTACACGCCGTAAGCGTGTACTTGACCTACATTTAGTACGAAAGAATTTAGCGGTCGCGCGACGTAATAGAACTGCATGTCTTACTAAGCATGTGACGAAGATATAAATTTATGTTACGGCAGGTATGTCAGAGATAGTGAATATGACGGTGTACTATGGTCCTGGGATTATTCGATCAAATCATAGTGGGGGTGATCTTAGTGAATTCAACCATGTTGATTTGCATATATCCGATCTGGAGAGGCTGAACTTTAAGGAAGCCAATCACTGGCTTACACATACCTTCTCGATGGATCCTGCACTATATGCTGTGACCATTCAGACAGTGTTTACCAAGTCTTGCACTGATATTAAATGGGACCTGTTGCCGATCGAGAGTACTAGAGACTGGAGATCGTGGATGCGGGTTTGCAATGCTAGAAAAAGTCCTCCGGTCGCACTTGTGCAAGCCATCCTGAAGGGTGCCGGGTCAGAAGGCGGTGGGTATGAAGCGGAGCAGAACAATCCTGAACCACAGGTGAACGAGGTAGTTCACTCCGCTTGGCAAAGTGGGCAAGCTGGGCAGAGCAGTAAACCGGCAGAAATAGGTCCCACGGGGCAGGCGGATGAAGAAGAGGATTTCGGGTCTATGCAGAAGGTAATGGAATAGGAAGATGAAGATGGATTGGCTGAAGATGTCGACGAAGGTAGCGGTGACGAAGATAACATTCATGCGTCCTCGATTCCGAGTGCATGGAATCAAGAACTTTTTGGTGGCATGACTGTGAATGATGGCCATGATTCTGGTTAGGAATATAACAAGAACCAGATCCAAATTGGTTCGATGTATACTACCAACAAAGAATTGAAGCATGCCGTCACGCAATGGGCCATGTCCACGCAGAGGGTTTTCAGGACTGATGTTTCTTCCCCAAATAATTTAACCTTAACATGCACGGCTAATGGCTGTGAAAGCAAGGTGCACGCCCACGTGCCCAAGTATGAAGTGAATTGGGTCGTGACCAACGTCGTGCGGCACACTTGCGTAAGAAGCAATGTTCTAGCACGCCACCCCAATCTGACATCCACTCTCATCGCAGAACTGATGTATAGCGAGATAGTGGAGAAGAAAGATATAGAAGCAAAGCACATACAAGTTGCCGTAAAGAACAGGTACAAGTACGAAATCCCATATGGGCAGGCTTGGAGGGCTAAGCAGAAGGCCATGGAGATGCGCTTCGGCACTTTCTATGACTCGTATGACAACCTGCCCCGTCTGCTTTATACACTCCTCCTCCGGAACCCAGGGACACATCGTCGTGGCATCAGCAGCCACAGTCGTCACCCCAGCCTACACCACCTCTCCCGACGCAGGCGGGTGGCTCGTCTTAGCATCACCAACCATACTCGTCACCCCAGCCAGCACCACCTCTCCCGACACAGGCGGGTAGCTCGTTATGGCATCAGCAGCCATACTCGACACCCCAGCCAGCACCACCTCTCCCGACGCAGGCGGATGGCTCGTCGTGGCATCACCAGCCACAGTGGACATCCCAGCTAGCATCACCTCTCCCGACGCAGGCGGGTGGCTCGTACTGGTACAATCCCTAGTCTATGATGGTCCACGCTACAGGTAAAACCGTATTACTAATATGGTCTTAGTATTTTCTTGGATTATATTACTAAATACGATTGGTTAATATAGGTGACGCAGTTCCCGTTTTGGCGTTTGCGGGTTCACCAGATACTGTTGAGTACGGCAACATGTGGAGCCAAGCGGACGCTTCAGGGGTTGTTTCTCACTTCCCGGGATTTCAGACTCCACCGCCACCACCCACGCAGGTCACGCAGTCGCCGCCTCGTCAGCCGGATCAGCCGATTTACGGCAGGGGTTACCGTCGGCCACAGCCGGTATAGCCCTTGACACTGTCCGGCCCTTGCAAGAGACCACGTCTTCGTACTCGTAGAGCCGCCGCACCTGCCGCACCACGGGGAGGCCCAGGAGGACATGAGCAGGGAGACGAGCAGGACTAGTTCTTTTTTAGCCGTACACTCGCACAATTTTCTTTTGCATTTTGACTATCTTTAGTTGTACTGAATTGCATGGAACACTTTATTTATTTCTTCAAAAACTTCAAAACATCGTCAGGGCGTGACAACACGGTACGATAACATTCGCACACAACTGAACAACCTAATAGAACATTGAAATAACTACTTAGCGCCTTTCGGATATTTTCCCTTCCTCATACGACGAGCATGAGCTTCCTCCCCTTCTTCCTTCACGCGACGCGCCATCTCGCGCTTCCTTGCCCTTTCGGTCTCACGTGCCTCCGCAGCTCGACGTTCCACCTCCTCCTTTTCTTTGCGTTGCATCTCCTGCCAACACTTTCTCTTCTCCTCCTCCTCTTTCTCGTGCATGCGTTGCAGAAGCCGATCTCGACTACAGGCAGCCTTCCACATGAGTTCTTCCTCAGCTTCTTTCAATTGGGTAACGTCCAGCCACTGTATGTAGTCACACATAGTAGGTGGAGACTGCAAGCAAACAGCTGTTACCATGGTATCGTGTTACAAATGCGGGTATGTGCGAGTTTTACCCTTTCACGCCGTCTGAACGCGCCAAACTTTGGTGACTCTTCGTCGTAGTTAGCACACATGAAGAATCTTCTTCCGTACGTGTACGAGAACTCTTGCGACTTCATCAGTCTGCACGGATCTTTGCACCAGCAAAGGGAAACTTCGACACCTGTGGGCATGTCGGCACATATCTTCTGCTTCGGCATCTCGTCAGCACCCGATGAAGCCATTCCTACCATTTTACATTATGGGTATTGTTACTATTTCCAAGAAACTAAACAAAAAAATAACACAACAATTTACCTCACACGCGCTCCGCTGTCGAGATTCCTCTTCCGCCTGACCTCCCGAACTCTAATGTCCCTTCTCTCCCTCTTGCCACTTCTGAGAGCTTCTTTCTTCTCACATCGCTCCCAAACCCTAATCCCTCTCCCTCTCTTCTCTGTATCAATTTTTCAGTTTTCCATGAATTAGTGGGAGGCAGAGACAGGTGAGGGGTGAATAAATAGAGAGCGCTGCGCTTGAGAGATGCATTGAACACGTTCACGGGTGAGCAGAAGCAAAAAGGGGCGCTGGAAGGGACTGGACGCGACGTAAAAGCGTGATGGGCGGACAAAAGGGGGCGCTGGTGGGCGGTGGGCGCGCTTAAAGCCCTGTCGGCCAACCGTCGGATGACTGGGCGGCTTGTCGGCCAACCGTCGGACGACAGGTCCCGTGTCGTGCCGACAGTGGCGTCACGTCAACTGTTGAGCAACTTTCGGCGCGCAATCGTCCGCGGGTGGAACGATAACGGGCTTATCGTTTGGCGGTTGGCTGACAGGGCCCCAGTCGGTTGGCCGTTGGCAGATAACCCCCCTGTCGGCCAACGGTTAGCCGACAGGCTACTATTTTTGTAATTTCTGAAACCGGGTGTACATATCTCGAATTTCTGATTTCAAAAATAATATTTATAAAAAAAGTTCATCGAAGGCGGTTGTGGCTGATGGAATTAGCGATGCAACTAGGATAATACTAGCCGGACCAAACTACCCTTACACGAAAAAAAACCAAATGACAAAGGTCTAAATTACCCCTGTTAATCAACGGTAGATCTAATTTGATACTGCTCCCTTCAAACAGCAGTAGGATGTACCGTAAAATACCTCTATGGCAATACTTGGTGAGGCAGAAGTATTTTGGTAATATTCCAATTGCCTTCATACAACCTGAACAACAGGACTCTACTTGTTGGGCAGATCTTTTGAAGGTACAACTAGTCTATTTACAAGGTAGACGTACGGTTGATTGTTAATGATAGGAGGAGAACAAGCTTTTGGGATGATGTGTGGTGTAGCCCTTAACCTCTCAAATGTCAATACCCTGAAGCTGCCAAAACACTCCATGGCAGAAATGAGTGCCTCTGGATGGCATTTTGAGCTCAGGAGATGGCTGGATGAACAGTTGCAGAACAGCCTTTGTAGGCTTAGGAATCAGTTGACTAATGTAGCCTTGGATACATAACCTGATAGACCTAAATGGATTGGTTCCAAAACAGGTCTTTTTAAAGTCAAATCTCTGTGTGGTCACTTGGCTAGTGTGTGGCGCAATAGAAATTTCAAACATCTTTGGAAAGCCAAAATCCCCCATAAGATCCAAATCTGGTTATGGATGATTTCGCATAATGCCATTGTACAACTGATAACCTGGTGAGAATGGATTGGGCTAGGGATATTACTTGTAGTTTCTATCTGGGTAATGAATCAATTCACCATTTGTTCTTTGAAATAAAATTGTCATGTTCGAAACAAGCCTAGAGCTCTTGGAGTTCCCTTTTCGGTCATAGAAGGGAGTACATTCAGATACCTCTCCTACAGATCTCGCATTGGTGAGTTCCAAAAGGGCAGAAGCGTAAGGATCCCAGTAAGCGAAGCATGTTATTTAGGGAGCGTGTTAGCTCCAGAAATTGCTGTCACATATACAGACTAGAGAGCCCAGTCTGGCTAACATCATTACCTCCTTTTCCTTTCCCCCCTTCTATTCTGCCCCTAGACCAATTCTGATGCCATATGAATTTTCCTTCAGAGATTCTCTTTCTTGTAACAATCACATTCAGCAAGAGGTTTGCAAAAATAAATATGTGAAATGGGCCAGAAAGAAAAAGGGTTAAAGAATAAGGAAGAACCAAAAAGGAGATGCATCATGCATGCAGTAAAAAAAACTGAGGTGAGAGGAGGGTGAAAAGCACAATTGTGATGCATTCAATTGGGAAGAGGGGATCACGATCACCATAGGGTGGTACTAACGGAAGGGGGTGCAGTAAGTAATAATAATCCTGGTAAAAAATAAGAGGAAATGAATGAAAACAAAAGGAGGAGAGGAACAGGGGTGGTGTGTGATGATGAGCGAGGACCCGGCGATGAGCCATCATTACGAATCTTGGGCCGGTCGAGGCCCATCATCATCATCATTTGAAGCCCCCTGTCTCTCTTTCAGACTTTCACTCGCTGACCATTTGGTTTGGCCACCGAAACCACAAGAGCTGTACCAGCACAAAATTACCGCGCCTATCCCATGTAAAAGTAGGTCCAAAAATATAAAATGCACATTTTTGCAAGATTTATTTTTAACTAACAGTTAGTTAGTTTAACTATACATGGATTATATGACGCCTTTGAATTCATATTTAAAAGTAATTTTTAACAATATCAATTTTATATTACATAACTATACATGTTATTAGACTAATTATTGATTAAAGATAAATCTTAGAAAACATATGTACTTTATATCTATGGATAGATGGAGTACTATAAAAGTACGCAATGGAATGCAGTGTGATGACAAACGGTTAGAGCGTAGAAGCCATCCACGTTGCTTGGGTCAGTCACTTGTTGGCAAATGAGAGCTGGCTTGGTTATCATGCATGGTCCTTGGGTCGTGCTTTGGAACATACTTGTACAAATGATTCTTATACAAGCGTACCTGCTTGGTGGTTGAGAAACAGGGACCTTTCCGGCAGCGCCGGCAGACATTAGCTAGTTCGTTTGGAGCGCAGGAGATCGAGATCCAGCTAAGTTCTGGAAGAAACGATGCGATTCCACCATATATATTTTTGGTGAGAGCTAATTCCTAACGGGTCCTCTATGTCCAAACTCCACACACGTACTTGTGAAAACAACCCACAGCTAGAACAAGTACGTGAAGTACTTCCACGTCGCAGCGCAGCTCGGGGCGGCGGCGCCGCCGCGACGGTAAAGGATCGAAGACACCGGCCGGCCGTGCAAGCGTGACGATATGGTGGCGCTGGCGCGTACGTATGTACGAAGGAAAACAACACACCCAACCATCATGTGAGGCCAACCCCTCGGCGCTCCAAGGATGTACCGTAAAAGACCTCTCTAGTAAATACTGCTCGCCTTGTCTAACAGTATTGGTGAATCTTGTCCATTTGATCTACTAGGACGGACGGTTTATATTACTTGGTGGGTACCTAAAAGATCTCTTACCATAACCCATCCTCATTCTCTAACCTCTGTTTACACAAAAAGCTAGTATTCAATTTGTCCAAATCCTGGGCGCCCAAACTACCTTTCTCTTTAGGTTTACAAATAATCTTGCATTTTACCATTTTATTATTTCCTTTTTTCATAGCCTCCTTGCCAAAAGATCATTCTTCGTGTCTTACCCATGTTAAACAGAAGAGTTTTAGGTAGTTGAAACATAACATATGATAGATTGGAGTACTTGTCAAGCAAGCATTTATAAGGGTTCTTCTCCCACCAAGAGATAACGAGCCCCCCGCCATCCATCTAGCCTCTTTTTAATTTTATCCTCCAAGTTCTGCCAATCAGCCACATGAAGGTTCCATACTGGAACACCCAAATATTTAATAGGCCAATGTCCAATTTGATAGCTAAACACAGTAGAATAAAACTCAGCTTTCTTCCCATCCTCCAGAACCATCGTCAACTCACTTTTTATCAAAGTTGATCTTTACCCCAGCCATGATTTTAAAAGGGTAAAGTAACAACTTCAGATTTCTAGCACTTTCTACATCATCTTGAATAAATAAGATGGTATCATGTGCATACCGCAGAATGGAAATGCCATGTTGCACCAAATGTGGCACCAAGCCAGTAAACAAAACATTAGATTGTGCAGTTGTCACCATTTTTGCTAACCCATCAGCCATTAAATTGAAGAGCATGGGAGATAATGGATCCCTTGCCTTACACCTTTATGACTACTAAAATAATTATCAGTAGTTCCATTAATTTTTACATTTAGAGTACCATTCTGAACCACTTGTTTCATCCAGCCACACCACACAAAGTTAAAACCTTTCAATTGAAGATAGGAAAAAAGGAATTTCCAGTCCACTTTGTCATATGCTTTTTCAAAATCTATTTTGAGAATAATTCTCTGTTGTTTCTTTCTTCTGAACTCATGTATTATTTCATGAAGTGAAAAGACCCCATCCATGATATTTCTACCCTTAATAAAAGCATTCTCACGTTTCTGAATCAACTTATGCATGATAGGATCCATTCTAATAGTAAGTATTTTTGTAAAATATTTAAAACACACATTGAGCAAACAAATGGGCCTATATTTCTAGATTCTATCGGCATCTTTACTTTTAACTAATAAGGTAATAATGTCATAGTTCAGTCTATAAATGTCCAAGTTATTAGCATACAGATCATTAAATAAAGCCAACAAATCCTCCTTGATAATATCTCAACATACTTGATAAAATTCAATAGGGAAAGCACCAAGACCTGCAGCTTTATTCTTTTTCATTTGAAACACTGCAAATTTGATCCTTTTTTTTTAAGGTTTACATGGCCCAACATTATCTTCTTCAGACAACATCTCCTCCTGGCCCTATTACAGGCCCGGTCCTGAGATTTTGGGGGCCCGGGGCGAAATCCTAAGATTTTGGGGGGGCCCTGGACGAAACTAAAACTCGGGCCCCTTAATATAAATATCATAACAACAATAATAATCAATATACGCATATATATATGAAATTTTACTAATAAATACTTAAATACATCCAAAAGCAATAATATTCATACAAATAATTTATACATACTAATTAAAAAAAATTTAACCCTGGGATTTGGGGGCCCGGGGCGGCCGCCCCCCGCCAGGGCCGGCCCTGGCCCTATAAAGAAGGGAGGACAGAGAAACCATTGCCTTCTTCATGGTCAAATAAATTTTTGTAATACTCGGTAGCATGAGCAACAGATTTTCATCTCCTTCAACAACTTCATCCTCTTTTTTCAAACTAAAAATAACATTCTTTCTTTTTCTACCATTTGCCACTATGGAAAAATTCAGTATAGTTGTCACCTTTCAATAGCCAGTTTTCACTAGATCTGCTAGCCCAGTATAACTCATCATCCTCATAAACTGCCAAAAGTTCCTTCTGAAGATGAGCTCTCCTTCCCAATTGCTGTGAATGCAGACAATATATAATTCTTCCATAGCTTCAAGATCCTCTGGTTCACCGATGATATATTTTTGCCTTTCAATCTTTAATACTGATTGAATTCCACTTCAGCAATGCTAATGACGAATACTAGTAGTGTAATGATTCCTGTGACATGGCGGTAGTAGCATCCTCGATCCATTTTTTTTGAGAGAGAAAGTAGCATCCTCGATCATAACCGTTCCAAACTTTCAATAGATGCATGGGCTCGTCTTGCTTGCAGTTCGCGTGCAGCTGGTGGCCTGGTGCTGCCCATGGAGACAGTCAATTAAGATTCCAGGGGTGTGCATGCGTACAGCCATGATCACCGATTAAAAGCAAAGCCATCATTTGGAGTTCCCCTTCTTGTGCTCATGCCACCCTCACTTTTAATTCTTCAGTACTCGAAAGCTTCGTCAATGCCTCTGCCACTCAGAGGCATCTACTACACATATTCGATCATGATCAAGAAAATGGGAAAGCAATCTTACTCGATTTGGGCAAGGATGGTTTTATCATTTTATCCATCTTTTCTTCAAAAGAACTATTTAAGCAAAGCAAAGCAAATTTCATAGGAAAAGGTAATGTAGACGCACATGCATATGTAACGTAGGCACGTAGCCAGTAGACGATGCTTGCTATCGTTGCCAAACTACCTGTGCTTTATCTATACCACCTCGTAGTGTCAGCAATTAGTTCCATGTCTCCATCCACTGGAAGACCACCTAACCCAATGCACATCGAGTGCATAATTTATTTCAGGACCATAATTACGATGAAGCTGCCATGTTTTTACACCTATAGAGTATCTATCTTCTTAAGTACTACCTTCATATCACAATGTATGACATTTTAGATATAGACACGGTCTTCAATATGATAATTTAACTATCAGTTTCTATAAAAGTGTGTTGCATTAAATAAAATTAAATATATATTATAAAAGTATATGTTATGATGAATCTAGTAATATTAATTTAGGGTTGTAGATATTGGTAAACTTTTTCTATATTAATGATCAAAACTCAAAAATTTTAACTTTTATTTTACATTGTTATAGATAGGGACTAGTAAAAAGCTGTATCAGGAAGAACCTTTTGCCTGACCAGATCAGGTCAAATAATGACCTGCATGCTTTCTAGAAAGACGTGATGGAAGGACGCAGATGCAATGAAGTATGTACATGGGCAGAGCGAAGCAGAGGACAGAAAGTTAGATATGCGAGGGCATGATGAATGGGCCTTGGCGAAAAGGGCAGCAGGGGTGCGCTCGCGGGACTCTCTTGGAAGGGAGCCGGCCGGCTGGCCAGTCAATGTCGTGCATCAATTCGCTCCACGGAAAACTTTTTCCGCCCCATGCATCGCAGCACAGGGAGATCGAACACGTTAGCCGTGTCAGGCCAAGAATTATCCATGGAGCGGACTTAGCACCCCCTAACCAGCAACCATTTCTTCCCCTGCAGATGCAGCCGGCCTAATTCCATGCTGTGCTGCTCTACTCACACGGTGAAAGCAAAGAGGGAGGTAGCCAGCTAGCTAGTCAGCTACAGCTAGGGTACGTGTTTCCTACTTGTGTAGTGGTAGCACTTGTGCAGCGTGGCATGATGACTACTCTAGCACATACAGCAGTTGATAGAGGTGTGGATCTTCGCACGCCATGTGAATGCATGGCTACCTTCCAATAACTAGTTTCAAGAATCTAGATTGGACGGAGCACGTACGACAGTAGTTGTCTCGCCAATGTGGGCTATAGTAGGGTGCATTGCATTGAAGTGTATTCCCCCACTTGTTTTGAGTCAAACAATGGCCGCGCTCCCTGACCCCTCTCCCCATCATGGCACAGCCGAGAGCGCCGAAGAGAGGAGGAGGCATCGGTTGGTACGTACGTTTGCATCATGCCGACGCGCAGGAGCTAGCAGGTAGGCATGCAACAGCTAGCTAAAGCCTTGCGCGCCAGGGCGCGAGGAAATTAAAACTTCGCACGTACGCGTGCATGCACAACAACGCGGCAACAAATTCCACGGCCAACACGTACCCATGTACGTGCGTGTAGCCTTACCCGAGCTAACGCTAGCTGCCCGGCCGCTTGAAAATGGCAAGAGCGACTGATCGGCGCTTCCGGCCAGGAGCTCGCGCCGAGATGATGAGCAATACTAACGTGCTGCCTTGGCTCTGTGGCAATTGGGTCCTGCCGCGCGGTGTGCGATCCCGTTGCCCCGCATGTCATACTCAGCTCACAGCTTCGCCCGCGCCGTACGTAGTTCATCCCAGGTGGATCGATCGATCGAAAGACGCTGAACTTTCGCCGAGCCAGTAAATTAAATGCACTCCACAGGTACGCGCCGCACATCGCCATCGATCGTTTCGCCGTGACAGGACCTCTGCTCTGTGTTTGTTCATGCGCTCCGTCAATTGATTGATTGTCTTGCGTCGCGCTTCCACTGTTCACGCACTCATGCTCATCCCCGACGCGTGCTGAACTCATGCTCTGCCGGCCGGTCGATCGGCCTGACACGGGTTCGACCCGCGCTGGCACCGCAACAGTGGCCTAGCTTATAGCAGCTATAGGGACAGGTATGGGTGAAATCGGAGCGGATACGAACGGATAGTGTTGAAATCATATCCTAAACCATATTTTTTTCGGATACGGAGTCGGAGCGGATAGCGTCCGGATACGAATACGGAATCGGAATCTATCGGTCACGAATACGGAGTGAATACACTTCGGTAGCGGATATTTCGTCGGATGTCGCGATAAGCTGACAACATTAGAAATCATATTTAACACCGCACGGAAACGGCCGTATATCGCGATAAGCTGACAACATTAGAAATTATATATAACACCGCACGGAAGCGGCCAAATGCCTAACAAGCCGATCCCATCTTCCTTTGCTCCACACGCCCAATCGATCACCATGGGGACTCCTGCCGTTGCATCATTATCATGTCGGTGTGGCTGGGTGCGCCCATAACAAACCGATCGATCACATCCTCCTCGCATCACGTCCCCTTCTCCCCAGCGAGGACGTGTAACATCCTTGTTTCTATTACCTTATTTATGTGCATCATTACATGACATGGCATTCATGAAGAATCTATTGGTGTAAAATTTTGAACTTTTGGTATCTTGGAAAGAAGACCCCAAACTCCAAACAAAGAATCGAAGTGTAAATTCCATTTTGTTTCAAAAGTTTGTTAACTAAAGTATAATGGAAGTCATTTCTATTATCTCCATATATTTATATGGGATTGAGTAAGATTTTCTGGGGAAATTAAAATGAAATTGGTAATTGTTTAAAAGAGTTAAAGCAAAAAAGAAAAGAAATAGAAAACAGAAAATAAACCCCCTCCCCTGCCGAGCTGGGCCTCCCTAGCCCAGCCCGTTCCCCCTCATTTCCCCCCTTGCTCGGCCTGGCCCGCCCGGCCTGCCGCCCTCCTCTCCTCTCGGCTGGGCCGACTTGGCCCAGCATCTCTCCCCGCCTCGGCTTGCTTGGCCCACACGCAGCCCGCCCCCACCCCCATCTACCCTTATCCCCTAACCCGCCGCCACCTCCTACTTCCGCTCTCTCTCTCCCACCCGCCTCGGTCACTCGCCGCCGCTCGCCACCACCGCCCGCTCGCCGCTGCCCTAGACGCACCGCCCTGAGGCCCTTCCCCGCCATCTACCAGAGCCCAAGCCACCGCCGCCTCTTCGCCCACCGCGCTGGCAAGGCCGCGGCCACCCCCCCCCCGAAGCCCCTCCGCCCGAGCACCGCCGCCCACCGGAGTGCCGCCGCCTCCTTCCGTTCGCCACCCCGGAGCCCCGCTGCTGCCTCATCGCCCGAAACCGCCCCGCCTCCCCGCTCGCTTCGCCGCTTCAGTAAGCCGCGCTCGCTTCGCTCGATTGGGGAGGTCTGCAGGCGGGGGCGGCGCCGGGAGGTCTGTAGGTGGCGGCGGCGGCTCCGGAAGGTCGGCATCGGGCGGTAGAGTACGAGTATACTGATAATCTTTTGGATATTCACCGGATATTACCGAAATCTTCCGGATATTCTCGGATACGGACGGCTATCGAATCCGTATCCGTATCTGAAAATTATCCGAACCTGTAATCGAATACAGTCCGAAGCTGTTCGGTCGGTCAGTCGGGCGGGACCTATCTGTACCAATTTCACCCTTACTTGCGGTGGGATCACCTCCCACTTGGTCCTTTAACTTGGGACAATATTTCTTCTGATGGCCATAAGTAGCACAATGCAAGCACTGCCTTGTAGGCCCCCCAACCTCTTACTCATGCATGTCATTACAAATTCGATGAACTCTATGCCACCCCTTGTTGTCACGAAGTAGACTCCAGCGTGGTATGAATTCCCTCTGATCCTCTTTTACCTTCGTTAGTTGTTGACAATAAGGAATCCAGTTATTTCACTGCTCCATGTTGTAAGGACGGCCTCCTTTAAATAATATGGTGACATGAAGGAGGTAGAGTCCATACCAATTAGGCCACACGTGGCTAGCACATGTGAGCATGGCTTGTGTAGAAGAAAAGGCTTGTTGCATGTGCACCTACAAGTTGGAATGTCTTCGCACCCGAAAGCAATCTCGAACATCCGAGCCTCATTTGCGGTTCTAAAACCTGTCTTATCCCGTAGTCGAACTTCATACCTATGTTGCAGGTTGTCAATTCTTATGACGGTGTGTATCTTCCCCTTTACTATCTTCTACTCCATGTACTGCATGACCGTCGCGCTGAAAGGAGTTTCAGTAGGTGCTCATGTGCAACATAGCTGTCTGATACCTCTCTTGGAAGTACCTAATTATCCCATGAAGTATGCCCTCCATGATAGCAACTAAGGGTAAACCACGTTGTTCATGAAGTACCCAATTGTAAACCTCCACCAGGTTGGTTGTCATGATTCCGTACCTCACGCCGTGAATGTCAAAGTGCAAGGACCATCTCTCCTTCGGCTCATTCTCGATCCACTCGGAGAAGGTCTTGATTCGTCCACCTTTCTTCCTCTTAACGCCAGGCGGGTCAATACCCGGTAGAGCGCAAAGTTCTTTCGGCTCCTCGTCCGCTGGTACTGGCATTGCCGCAGCTTTCTTTGTCTGCTGAATTAACTCCGTTTTCGTTAAGTCATCAAGCTTATCCCACAGTTTATCAAACTTCTTTAGCTGATTTTGCTTGCATAGCCTCTTGAAGAGATTCATAAGACGCTTGTTTCTGAACTTCTTTAGCTGAGTTCAGAAGCATGATTGGCTCACTCCTCTACTTGACAGCGACAAGACCTGACATCCAGTTCACTGTCTGATTGTGTGCGAGGTTCCAAGCCTTACTGAGAGACTCCCACCGGCAAGCTGTGAAGCACATCATCAGGTACCTTCGATCATCCTCTGAATATGGACTTTGGTATTCTTGCTCTTCTGTTCTTGGGATTCGGGGTTTTTTAGATGCAAATTTTGTCGGGTGTAAAATAGACCGCAAGAGCACTTCTGGTACTTGTCACAGGGTACTTATAACCAGCGACTTTGCATATCAGCCCAAGGTTTAAGCTCATCTGCTCCGGGGTTTGTTAGAGTCTTCACAGCCTTCAATATACCGAGATGCCTGTCATGGAGCATGCACATGTTGGGTCGGTTTTTTACTACACCTTGCTTCAGTCTTTTGAAGAACCACAGGTAGTTTGCGTAGTTCTCGCCTTCAACAAATGCAAAAGCCAGTGGATGAATTTGATTGTTACCGTCCACTCCAATAGCAGTAAGGATTTGCCCCTATACTTGCGTGTCAGGAAGGTACCATCAACGCATAGCACAGGTCGACAGTGGTTAAATGCTTCAATGCAAGCTCCGAAGGAGAAAAAAGCCCGGTTCATCTCTTTAAATCATGGTGACTCCGATGACAAAGTGTACTTGATGTCAACATTCATGCCTGAGTTCCTGGCTTGTAGTGTCCACAGCAAGTAAGGAAGGGTGTGATATGAATCTTTAAAATTTCCAAATCACATCTCCATGGCCTTCTGTTTAGCCCGCCATGCCTTTCCATAGCTGATTGAGAACTGATACTTGTTCTTTATTGCTACTTGAATATGCTTTGCTTCCATATCCTTCTTCTCCACTATCTCGGCAAACATCAGTCTTGCATTCCTTCTGAACTCCCATGATGACTCATGCCCATCTATCACACGCATTCCACCTAATAGTTCTTGGTTCCACCCGCTTGGAATTTGATGATCAGAAGTCTCCTCGTTCTCACCACTATCTTCATCATCGACCTCCTCGTCTTCATTTTGCGCAATGCATGCTACATCTTCCTGCTCCATAGCCTCCACCAACTCTTTGAATTCCTCAGCTTCATCTGCCTGCCCAGTAGGACCATGGTTAGATCTCATTCCTCCCGAAATCACTGCTTCAGAATGATCATCCGCTCCGTATTGTCTTAACCCTTGGGCCGATGCACTACTGTGACCTTTTTTATACTAGTAAGCGTGCACGTGCAACGCACGTCTCAACTAATACACATTACAACTATAAAAAACTATAAACTACATTGATCATAGTGCAATTTCACCAAATTTTGTGTAAAATAGTAATCAAGTACACACAATGCAATCAAATTGCTCAATATATACCACACCAAATATAAACTCCTTTCTAAATTCAGATGAGACTTATTGTTGTTTACTTTCTGCATTAAGCCCATAGTTGTACATGCATTTGCTCACCATCAGTCCGTTACTACTTCAAATTTTGCATAGAACATAGAATGAACAATGAAAAACACACTGCATTGGCGAGGATTCATTAAGGTACCAGGCAACCAAGCAGCGAGCGAATTCTAGGCCCATCTCTCCAGTTTCTCCCACCAGTGAACTCGGGCAACCTATACATGAAAAGGAGTGTTCTTTATGTGGTAGACAAGTGCCAAAGCACAACTGGATAGCAAAGTCAAGATGACATACCGCCTTTTCAGCACCTTCAACAATTTCATACTCCACAAATGCATGCTCAGACATCTAAGCCTCAAAAATCGTTCAAATAGCTCAAGTACTGTTGTTAAGACTGCACTGAATAAAAAGAGACTAAGAGAGAAATGTATGGAACGTAAACTGAAAACAATAAATTCAACTGACCCTTTTAGCAAGGCTATGGCTGTCAGTGGTTTGACCCCTTCTTGGCCTCACATGGATGTAATCTTGCTTTGGTGGCTCTGGTGGTGGAGGACTTTGATCAACAACCTTGCTAGCCTTTCTTGAATTAGCATCAGCATCTATTCTAGAACTGCCATTATCACCACTGGATGTAATTGCCTTGAAACGCTTTTCTGAATCAGTCTGCTCACAAGATTTCCATCAATTAAAATATCAGACAAGAAAAATAATAATTAATCTCTTGCCCTCCGCATAATTATATCTCTTGCTCTCTGCATAAGCCACTCTCCGCATAATCTCTTGCCAATTTACTCTTCCTGAGAAGCATCTACATGTTGAGCGTACGCTATAGGTTCTTTTAAGAGTTGTCACTGATCTTGTGCAAGTAAATACAGATACTATATATCCATGTGTTGCCTAAAATGATTTCCTAAATTGACATGTAAAACTATAGTAAACTCACCTGTAATGCTTCTTTGAAGCATGAAGCGCCCTTGTTCTCCCTCGCATAGAGACTAAAGCAACTGGTATTGATGAGGCACCTATACGTGCCTCAAAACTCATATTACGTTGAATTTTGTTTTCACATGACCTATAGGAACCATCCAACAATACATGTCCACACACAGCTTCCCAAAATATCAACTCGTTATCTAAGGTGATGGTAGAGCCTTATAGTAAAAAGCAATACATAGCTACATCACATTGTAAATTGGAATGGCAGTAGTTACATGGCATATAGAATAGACAACAGTAAAACAAAGATAAATGCAATTGTGCATTCGAAATAAAATGAAACTGACATGAAGAAGTTAGTTTACATTAAAGTGGAGGTGTTCTATTGAGCATAGCAGGGTTTTCCAATTATACTTTTTTGCAACAGAATACCTAGCTCAGAAAATTCTATAGAGCATACAACATAAGATGCATAATTAAGAAGCTCATCCAACCCTCCACCACCCCTCTTTCTCCCAGCATAAATAAAAATAGAAACTTTTCTTTAGCATGGCTTGCCAGCACACTGGATGGTCCCATAAAAGATCTACATCACTACCAATGTAGAGAAAAGGGGAAACAAAAATCATGGCTTAGCATGTAAGCATTCATATTTCTTAAATTATCTAGAAGAGGATGAAATGTTATGGCTAGAGAATATTACCTCTCAGAGCCACATGGAGAACTACTTGTCAGGTCTCATGCACATACATGACAAGAAATGAAGAAGAAGCGCTTCCTTTTTTGCAAGGAAAGACATGAAGAACTGCTTGGCAGGGACCTGCAAGTACAAAAGTTATCACAGTAAGCACTACATAAATCTGCAATGGAAAATGAAAAATCAGCTTATGATTCCTAGTTCCTTATGGGACTACACTTTACAGAAACATAAATGCAATAATATTTTCAAACAAGTATGTCAAACAGAGTCTATTATGGCATGAAAATTAGGGAATGGAAACTATATTCCCCCTAATCGAATACCCATGATCACTTGAGCAACCCAGATATAAGCTCAGTGAGCTGATTTCTCAGTCCTCTCATGAGCTCCATCACAGCACTACTGTGAAGGCAGTCAATTTTCTGCAACTAAAGCATCGCCACCTTGATTTCTAGCTATAATCCCAAGACTTGCTTGTCCAGACTTGCACTTATTTTTCTATTTTCCACTATATATGCAGTAAATTTGTTAGCCAGTTTAAAAGGATAACATTTACTAAGCAGTGACCACAATCCAGAAGATCTTATAGCTAGGCATGACAGCGCTTTGATAGATATGCATTCCAAGATCATTTATATGGTTTCTCACCTTCGGTAATAAATTTCTAACACAAGAAATTACTAAAACCGGTAGTCTGCACGCTGGGGGATTCTAGTATACACAAATTTCAGTGAAACTATAGTCACATGGCCACCTCAAATAACCTGTAGGTAGACACATAGAGCGTACAAGCAGGGAATTTTCGCTCTAAACAAATCAGATCATAATCCAATGCATGCTTCACTAAATATAAACTAATAAGCTCATCGCTATGAAACTCTGTAACGTGCACAACAATGTCGAACAATAGATAATGCTATAGGGTTGCATTGTAGAATTAATGATTATCTCTACAACCGTCAATACTCAATCCAAAATTGAATCAAATCTTAGTTCACCACTTAGTTGATTTCTCCCTCCCTCTCCCTCTCCCTCTCCCTCCCATTCAGAGACTAATTCGAAAGCTTAAATAATGGGTCCAGCAAAATAATACCTCAAGGGATGGGTGAACCACAAAAGCGAGTAACCTCCTATATTAGCACCAACCAAGGCCCAGCGTATGTGCAAGTGCAAATAGAAAGTCTAATCAGCTATATGGATGTACACATCAACATCGAATCTTAGGGTGAACCACATACAGCAGCAATTGTGAAATAAGCAACCTCCGAAACTTGCTCAAAGAATATGTTACCACCAGTTAAAGGCATGAAATTGGTTGCGTTAGTGATTTTGCATAAAACAGGAAAAACTGAAGAGATGGGAAAACCAAACTATTTGACAAAGTAACCTTTGTTGCTTCTATTACTTACAGATATTCAGCTGCCCAATCTGCATAGGGAGCAAGTAAAAATTAGTATTGAAGATAATAAACGAAGAAAACAACATTGATTTCTGAAGCCTTTAGTTTACTGGTTGACCCCTTCTCGTGCCAATATGTTTTAGATGGAACAGGAAGCAATAAATTGTGGGTGTAGCAGCCACCACAAAGATCACATACACATAAATAAAATGTAGATATATTGGGATTGGGGCAGGATTCAGGATTTCAGTCTGATTCAGGGAAGACAAAAAGGAAAGTCCAGTTGCCTTGGCTGCATAGACTTGCTCAGGGACTACATCGCTAATGGGCTTTGACATCCCTGATACCTTCTTGACTGAAGCAGAAGCTAAAACAAATAAAGATTTATGGCAGCCAAAAAATGTCACATTCTTAATCAGCAGAGGGACAAAGTAAAGCACGAATGAAATACAACTTTCATATATAAACAAACCAAGATAGCAGATTCTAACATTAGCAGATTCTAAAATATGAGCAGATTCTAACATTAGCTTGTAGGTTAAAAGTAAAGCTACGAATGCAATACAACGTTCATATATAAGGATGATACAAAAAGAATAAAACATGAGCCGTACTCTTTCAGAGAACAGATAGCGTACATATGAAAAGCATCCTCTTCCAATACCAAAAAACCAGGTCCAACAATGACCCAATCCAACATCAACTGTAAACAAAGAGGTTCACCTACGATCAATTAGTAAATAGTAAATGGTATGGGTAACAGATTATGTATGCAGCCATGTATAAGCGCAAAATACAAAATTCCCAATTTTACGGATCAATGCAAGTAAGAAGCGCAACAGAGAAAATGTATACCTTCTCCACTATCACACCACAGACCTCAGGGAAGACATGATGTATCTTCTCAAGTACACTAAGCTGTGCTTCGTGAAGAGTTTAACTCTCAGTCCATGCAACGGTCATATGACCGTCCTGCGTCATCAGATAGTTCATTTTACTAATCAATGCTAGAAAGCGCAGCACTAATAAACCACATTTCTTACTAACTCACCTACAATATTTCACTGAAAGGCTGTAGCTTAACTGGAGTAATGAGAAGGTGGGAAAATGAAGTAGCTAAATAATTGGATAAATAACAGTTAAGCAAGAAGCGCATCAAAGATACTACACACAAAATAACAATACTGACATGTTCCAATCAAAGTTAGTATATCATGAGAAGGGTGTTTATACTGCAGATAAATCTTTTCAGATAATTTGCCCAGATTGACCATTAAAGGGCAACGAAATTCCTTTGAAAACTCAAATTATGGACTTGAAAATATAAAGTTGTCAAGGAGGTCAGACAGTCATGCTATGTCTACAAATATTGTCTACTCTAATGAAGAAACAAAGTTCTATTGCTGCATTATGCTCAGTTGGTGCCTCAATCGACTAATGATTCAGAAGCAATAGTTTTTACACAACTGTTGATCATGTCTGAAAAATCAAAGAAATCTCCACAAGGAGTTAAAACTGCTCGTAACGGATAGGCATCAGAAAAGGTCAAAAGGTGTTAAAAAGATATTGAGCAAGGGGCATAAAAAACAAAGGCTCAAACTTAGCTAGCATCTGCTCAGATCACTGTGCTGATTCCCCGCTATTAAGTACAAAAGTAGGAAAAATGCAATATGCCATGACATTTGCTATGGAAGTAAATCCTCAGCCTCAGTAATTCTACAGATATACACTCCTTTTTGAAGTACTTCTTACTTGTTAAGTTGTTAGTGCCCGTGAAAAAGAATCCAAGGAAGCTAGCAACAGTACAACACCTTTTACATACATACATCCTTTTCAAAAGTAAAGCTCTACACAACTTAGTCAGTTAGTGAAATAGACAATTCTTGTTAATAGAGTAAGGCCACATTATAGGAGACAGTAATTCAATGGATTCAAAAGAGAGAGCCAACCGATATAGAATGAAAAGTTCTGATTACCTTGAAGACCCATGGGCATTGATAGTTTGGGTGCAAGAGCAGAAACAAGCTTCTCATCGGCATTGCTGCAGAAGACAACCTTATGATTAGACCAACAGTGCTCAAAAGTCAGTACATGTGTCAAGTCTATTAAGATGGATATAAGCTCACTTCCTAAAATTCATCATCAATCCCACCAGTGGCTGAGATGACCTTGCTTGGACAGCTCCAGACCCTGTGATAGAAACAAGTTCATGTTTCTCTGCATATTACTTAAGAACTGAAACCAAATGCTAGCTCGTGTAACCAAATGCTAGCTCATAATAACTTTACAAAGGGAATAATTTGTAATCTCTAAACTACTCTCCCAAAAAACCAGGAGGTACATGGAACTTCGCTTACAAAAGTAGTAGGAATGAAGGCATTCACTGCAACATCTCTGTATGACATGGCAATTGAGTAAAATTGCGGTAATTGGAATTCTGCAATAAATCTCGAAGATTAAATTTTGGTTCTAGATAGAATTGGGGCATGAGCACTAATTCCATGCCTAACCCTCCCTACCCCTGCCCCGCCCCAAATCCTCTTTCTGTTACTTTTGTAACTACTGTACAATTTAGTTGCTTAATAAATTGGTTCAGCCTGGCCTTAGCTGACCACAGTTTGATCAGAAACAAAACTAAAATAAAACTGTCGTATACCCTTAGTTTCCTTAGTTCGCTAGATGTATTTCTCCACGTGACTACCAAGCAAATACTATTCAAGTTAACACTTTTTAGCAACTCTTAACCCATCAGCATAACAGAAACTAAAAACAGCTTACTCTACTTGTAATATTCTCCCACATAGCAAATCCAATATTTAACTATGAAAGATGAACACAAGTACTAAAGTAAACATCAATTTAGCAATCGCTAAAGCCATGAATCACCTTGGATCCTGGTGACGAGCTGCCATAGGGATCCACCATCCAAAATCCTTCTGCCCTCCCAAACAACCAACTGATTTCTGATGGTGACTCTTGTGAACCTACTACCCCTGTGTCTCCTGCTCACCTCGGAGATGGCGGTGGCAGCATTAATCCTCTAATCGGGTCCAGCACACTCTGATGATGATTAAAGACATATATAATCTAATCTAATCTAATCTACATTGATGGTAGGAGGCCAATCTATTAATCTAGGGCCGGCACGAAGTAAGTAGAAGCTACAAATAAATCTAGATTCAAGGCACAAGGAAGGAAGGAATAGGAGATTTGAAGAGAGAAGGTTAGGGGAGGTACCAGGATGAGGTCGAAGAGGGTGGCCTGGTCGACCTTGATGAAGTCAGCATCCCAGTTCTTGAGGTCATTGGTGGAGGCGATAGGGGTGGTGGAGTTCTTAGCATCGGCGTCGGAGACCTTGGAGGAGGCGGCGGAGCTACGTGGCCTCCATCTTTGTCCTCCTGAGCTCAGAGCTCTGCCGCCTCCATGTCTGTCCTCGCCGTGGACGGCGCTCGCGAGGTCGGGGTCGGAGCGGCGGCGGAGGAGGGAGAAGGAAGGGAAGGCGTGGCAGCAGAGGCCTGCGGGGCGAGAGACGGCGAAGCGGCGGGGCGCGCGGCGGAGGAGGCGTGCAGGGCGGGCAGGGGAATAGGGGCGTGCGGCGGCGAAGCACAGAGGAGGGCGACGGGCCGACGAGGGCGTGGCCGGTGGGGGGCGAGTGGGTCGGGGGCGTGGCGGCCGGGGGTGGGTTCTCGGATCTGCGGCGGGAGGAGGACGAGCCGAGCACGGCGGCGGGGGGAGGCGGGGGGCGGCGGGAGGAGGAGGATCCGGACGAAGGAGGAGAAGGATCCGGGCGGAGGGGGCTGCGGCGGGAGGGCGGCCGGCCGACAAAAGGAGGTCGGGCGGGAGGAGGAGGAGCCGGGCGGGGCGGCGGGCCGGCGGGGGTGGAGGACGGAAGGGGGCGTGCGGAGGACAGGAGGAGGACGGGACGGCGGCTCGGGTGGGAGAAAGGCGCGCGGGTGAAGATGGTGAGGAGCGCGCGGGCGTGAGCTGGGCGAGCGGAAAATCCGGGAGCGAAACATCGCAAATGCCGGGAGCGAAACATCGCAGTAATATGATCCGTTCGATGGCTTAGATCCAACGGTACACAAGGTTTCTGTGTACAGTAAACGGGGTGGCTTTAGAAAAGAAAAACTCGTGCTTTTAATACTAGTGTAGATCTCTACAAAGATACCCCATTGGATCCTTCGCAACAGCTTGCACCAAAGCAACCGGCTCATCCTTACGACCGCTGTAGACCCTAAGCCAAGAACTCCACTTCTTCGTTCTTTCAACAGACATCAAATTCCAGCGCATGCGCCTTAAGGACATTGTAAACACTGCTTGAATGCTGACACAAATACTTGTCCATATCAAGACCAAAGCTATGGGTGAACCAGTCTTTAGCTTCTATAATGTTCAGCGACTCGGGATTTTGCAGAGGCAATACAGTGTAATTAAATGCACTAAGATCAACTCCAGACGAGTTTGTCCTCACTTCTCCAGGACCATAGAAAATCTTGAATCTCACTATATCGGACATTCATGTAATCTGTAACATTATTTCATAAAATTTACAATGAGATGCTACACCTATGTTCAAGATGTACGAGACTCCTAATGTACAGCTACATACATTCAACTGATCTATAATAACAAAACTAGGTTTACGACTATTTCTTAACTACGTAGTCCACTTCTATTATTTCTATATGATTTTTTCTAACAACATTATCAACTATATGATCAAATCATGAACTATGTGATCATAGATGGAATTCAGCTTCTGGGACGCCGCCGATAAATTATTCTAACACCTTATATACCTAACATACTAATACCATTTTCTAACACTAAGCTAACATGCTAATGCTAAGCTACACAAGACGAATTTCTGAAATTATTGTTTTTGAACTAACTATTAAGCTAAATCGACAATTTTTTTTCAAATTAGGGTTTACCTAAACGACGAAAAATCTGCGACTCCGCTTCTCTTCTTCCTCTTTCTCTTCTCTTCCTCTCCTCTTCTTCCTTCTTCTCTTCTCTCTCCTCAGCCCGTGCCACAACTCGTGGTGCCGCCGCTCCCCGGCCATGCCACGCCTCGCCTGGCCACCGACCCCAGGCCTCGCCTCGCCTAGCCACACCGCCGCCCCCCCTCCTTGCCACGTTGCACCGTGGCTCGCCTCCTGTGTGCGTGTGTGCCGGCGCGTACGTGTTGCCAGGTCTGAGTCGGGCTTCTAAATGCCGACCTGGCCAACTCGGCCAGGCATGTGCCAACTATTGGAGCAATTCGGCCAGGCACTTGCCGACTAGGGTTGTCGGCTAGACACGGGCCGATGTGGGCCTTTTTGGTCCGTCACAAGCCGATGCACGCGGTAGTCAGCCTTTCGATTGCTGATTTGTGCATTTTGGCAAGTGGATAGCCGACCGAGCCTCATTTTTGAAATTTTTTGACTCCGTGTTCTACTTCTTTGATTTATGGGAAAAAAATTATTTAAAAAATTTGACAAGTGTAGATGAATGCGAAGAGAAAGTCTCTAGCAAAGATTTTGGGGCAGCTACATGCAAGACATCAAGAGACAAGCATGATCAAGATACTTTTCAGCTTGGAGCAAGGATGGCAATCATCAGCGAGCTCAAGGGGAAAACGCAAAGTAAAGGTATGCCTACTTAGGGTTTCCTATTTTACCGGTCTCTAGGTGCTTGGAGAGAGACCGAATTATAGGTTAGATAGCCATACTATTAAGAAGGGCTATCGGATGATTAGCTTGTCCACATCGTGTGCCGAGTGCTCAAGTCTTTGCATATGTTGCATTTCATTGTGTTCTAGCGTGTTTGGAGATTCTGAGCTATGAGTGCTCGAAGGCTTCAGACCTAGTTTGATGTCTTGTCCTTGACTTTGTGTCTCGACATGTGTGGTTGCCTCTTGACCTATGTGGTCGGAGTGTTCAACCTATTTCATGGGCATCGGAAGGTCCATTTCCGGAGGCTATGGACTAAGGCAATAGCTCCAAGGATTTTCGCATGTGTCTGAAGGTTTCTAAAAGGACCGAGGATGCTGACTAGAGGGGGGTGAATAGGAGACTAACTATTTTTTCACTTGTTTTAACTTTGGTTATCAATTTAAGCCTTAACAGATTGCTAGGATAAGCTAGCTGTGAGACAGGTGAATGACACAGGCAATATGTGATATGCAAATAAACACTTAGCTGTCTTTTTAGCAAGTTAATCAGCTATGTAACAGATAGCTGGCACAGGCAAGAGATATGATATTCAGCAACTGAGACACAGCTATGCTAACACAGGTGTAAAGGTAATCAATCACAGATGAACAAGATATGAATGATCAACACAGGCAGGCAGGTCTAATGAATATCTAAAAGCAATGTAGAAAGAACTCAGAGAGACAAGGTGTTTTTCACCGAAGTTCCCTACTCTTTACAGAGAGGTACGTCTCTGTTGGAGAGGCTACTCCGAAGAGATTGCCAACACTAAATCGTGCTTGTTCTCCGAGTACCTGAGTGATCAGGCCTCTTCCTTTGCTTGTGGAAGTCCTTTATCCTTGCAGCAGGTAGACTTTAGATCACCTTCACAAATGTCTGGTTCAACCCACACAAGCTTGGGTGATACCAGCGACTCCTACGCCCGTCTAGGAGTAGACACTCCAAGAGTAACAGATTCAGCACAATGACTCTTGGAGGAACCAATGCTCTTTGCTCAGAGACTCTAACTCTCGTGAACTAACACTTAGGAAATTTGGCTTTTGTTTTGAGAGTAGGAGGCTTTGCAACGGTCGAATATGATTCACTGGATTGAGCAAGGTTGAGGTTGAAGACCTCTCCTGGTCCCCTATATATAGGGTTCACAGGCACCCGACCGTTACACTGTTGCCACGTAGGATTAAGTGAGTCACCGGTGATAGACACCGGTGACACAGCTAATCACACCGCCCAACTATAACCGGCTCGAACAGACTGACACCTGTGTCACCAGCGGCCTATATCCAAAATATATGCTCCCCCTATATCCAAAATACTCTCCCTCTTATATTTCTCCCTCTATGCTATATATCTCTTCTGTTATTTCTCCCCCTTTGACACTAAAATACCAGAAAGGGGTGAGGAGAGGGAACATTTAGGGAAGCTTAGTCTTCAATAGCTAGAGAACTTATGATAGCTGAGACTGCATTTGATCAACTTGTGATTGCAGACTGCTGACTGCTTCTCTGAGCTGACGATTCTCTCGGCGCAGAGCTGCAAACTGAGTTGGCATGACCTTGTTCTGATAGGCTCTGGCTACTGCTTGAGACATAAGAGAGGAGGACAGAGTGCCATCTTCAGCTACCTGTGTCACAGATACTAACTCAACTGAGTTAGCTGCAGGAGGATCAGCTGTGACATCGGTAGGCACTTGGGCTTGGGCAGCTGGCACTGGAGGAGCAGGCATTTGAGGAGCTGTGGGAGCAGCTGTGTCACCGGGAGCTGACACAGCTGGATCAGATGAATCACCAAACAAAGCTGGAACAGCAACCTCATCAAGGTTATCATCATTCTGCGGCCTGAGCTGGGTTCTGGAGGTCTTGACTGAGGTGTCAAAGGTTGATTCTGGAAGACCTGTGCGTTGAAGGATCATGTACATGATGTAGGATCCATACCTCAGCTTGGCTTTCTTGTCCTTCTGAACAGCATCTATCTCATGAA
The DNA here is from genome assembly GCA_019208055.1 of Stipa capillata. Lineage (NCBI taxonomy): Eukaryota > Viridiplantae > Streptophyta > Magnoliopsida > Poales > Poaceae > Stipa > Stipa capillata. The sequence continues at coordinate 239,769 of JAGXJF010001400.1, read as the reverse complement.
ATATTTATCTGGCCACATCAAAATGCTGGTTCTTTGCAATGTGCACCAATACCTGCCAAACTGGGTTGTAAACAGCATCTGTATTGCCTCCCTTGGGCTGAAGAGTAACATTCAGAATCTTAACCAGATGCTTAGCAGTGATAGTGATGCCCTTGAAGTAAACATGGTCTGGAGGCAAGGAAGGAAAAGTTTCTAGGATAAAATTTCCTTCTGTCAGCATTGGAGGCTAGCTCTAACTTGAACAAATTTGGCATGCCAGGCTCCGCTGGTGCATGAAACAGGCTGTTGAACTCTGGAGCTGTTATTGATAGCTGCTGATCTCTTGTTCTCCAGAGCATGACATCCTGGTTTTCTTGTTCTACCCACACTATGGCATAGAATTCTTTAATGACTTTAGGGTCATATCCTTGTTGCAGATTACAGATAAACTGAAGACCTGAGACTTGAATCAGAGATGGAAGAGACCTCAGTCTTGTATCTGTTAGAGCAGACCAATCAATGGCCTTGCAATCCACAAATCCCTTGGAAGATAGGATTTCATGATAAACACCCCTTTGATGATCATTGTGAAATCTGGGGTCTGTACAGTCTGGTTCCAGGAATTCCTTATCTTCATTGAAGTAAGGGCAAGTTGACCTCATTCTGATGAAAGTACTTGTGCTCATGGAGGCAATCTTGCTCTTTGACCTCTTGGGGTCACTCTTGGGAAGCTTCTTTGCTGCAGCTCTTGAAATAAATTCTGTCGACGAGTAAACGTCTCTAGCGGTGGTCCGAATGGACCCCCTTGTTGGTTCGGCCGGGGGCGATATAGAGTTCTTCTTATGAGCCGGTGATGGCGTTTCAAGGATGAGGGCGGTTATGATGCTTGATGCCGGAGACACAGGGATTTTTCCAGGTTCAGGCCACCCGGAGGTGTAATACCCTACGTCCTGCTTCGTTGTGGGTGTATTGATCCTATCAAGATTACAGGGGTGTTCTTCCTTACAAACAGGGCTAGCTGATCTTCTAATACCGAATAAAGAAATCTAACCAGCGCCCCTTTTTCTCTCTGGAATCCGAACCCTTTGCATGGTCTGGGAACTCCCCTTATATAGCCGGGGGTTCACCACAGAGGCCAAGCAAAGGCTATTGCACCTGGTATCGTGAGCGCTAAGGAAACGCCTACCTCTTCATTTAATGCGCCGCGCCGGTGTTCGCGCCGCGTGTCTTCTCGCCATGCCCTCCGCCCGGGGGGGGGGCTGACAGCTTTTATGCTCAGCGGGACCCGCGAAGAGAGGCTTGCCGGGCCCCTCCTGACTAAGTCGGTGAAGTATCCGCCCCTGGGCCCCGCGCGTCAGCGACCAAACGCGGGCCACGAGGCGCGCGGTGATTTGACCCAAAGGGGCGGAAAGGGGTGACAGCGACGCGGGCGCGCGGGGCAGCGCGCCTGGCCGGTCAACAACCCTGTCAGACGGACCCCATCCCCTGACAGGGGCTATGGCAAAAAGGGATTTGCCCTGCGGGGATGGGACTGGCCTGATCGATATCATGCCCATACGGGACTTTAGCATTTAATGCCTGAATGACAGGCATTAAATGCCTCTGCCGGGACTAAGGCTTATGGAAGAAGCCAGCTCACTGCTGCGGCAGCCCGGAGGAGGGCCCCACAGGGGGGCCCCACGACCCCCGAGCGCCACCTCCCCCGAGCAGCCCCTTCGGCCTCGGAGAGCGCCAGCTGTCCCGGACTGCCTTGGCCGACCCCGGGCGCTCGGGGAGCGTCCGTCGGGGGGTCGCTCGGGACTCCGCTCGGGGGAGGTGCTCGGGGGGTCCGCCCGGGGACCCTCCCGAGCACTCTTCTGGGCCCACGCCTTGCGGGATGCCGGTCGCTCGGGGAGAGGGCCCCGATCGCTTCCTTGATTCTTGGGCCTTGGACCCTCGGGACCGCAAGGCCCTTAGATGGCTCGCACGAACGTGGCACTCGGGGGAATCCCCCGAGTGCCCGGGTTTGACCACCGGGCCCACCTGCTTCTCCAGCGGGGCTTTTGCCGATAAGGCCGCCACGTGTCACGCCCTGTGGCCTCTGGTTGGCCTGCGCCGGCGGTTCGGGGGACCGTGGGTCCCATTCCGCCGACAAAACCCCTCGAAGAGAGGACGACCTCAACTTCATTGAGGAAAAGCGGACCCAGGCTCTTCTTCGGGCTACCCGCTACCAGCAGAACCTTCGTCGCTACTATGACAGACATGTTCGAAAACGCTCACTGCAAGTCGGGGACCTTGTCCTACGGCTCGTGCAAAATAAAAGCAATAGCAATAAGCTGTCTCCCAAATGGGAGGGCCCTTACACAGTAGTCGAGGTTACTCGACCGGGATCCTTCCGACTAGCGATGGAAGACGGCCGAGTCCTAACTAATTCCTGGAACATTGATCAGCTCCAGAAGTTTTACGTATAAAGCTAATCGACTGACCACTCGAGAATATCCCTCGAGTAGACAGTCGGGGGCTGGTCCGAAGACTTGAGTCCAGAAGTCATTATTAAAACAGAACAGAAGTCTTATACATGGCTGGCGTACATACGAAGGCTACGCGTTTACAGGTCGGGCAAGCGTAAACGCCCAGAGAAATCTTGAGCGGCTCGGTCCAGTTCCGCCAGGCGATCAGGAAGGTTCGCCGTGGCTCGAAGAGACACACCGACCGTGGTAAGCACCAGCTCTAGGCGGTCCGCCATCTTCAATCGACCTTCCTCGGCAGACGAGGCTCGCGCTTTTTCCAGCGACAGGGCCTCCTTCTCCCGAGAAAGAGCATCGGAAAGCCGTGCTGATTGGTCCCGGAGTGACTGGACCTCGCTGCGAACGGCCTTCCACCTGTCATGAGCACGCTGAGATGGAAAACGACAAGGTCAGATAAGCTGGCAATGTCATCGGACAAAGAGTTACGACAAGCAGTGACCTCCCCTACCTCCACTAAAGGTTTGAGTAGCGCGACGGGATCGTCTTCAGCCGAGGCTTCCTCGCCCTGGAGACTTGGCTCCTGCCGCTCCTTGATGAGTGAAGAGGGGGGTACCGCACTAACCGAACTCCGACTAGGAAGCAGCCTGATAAACCGCTTCCTCCGGGGATCAGTAGGAGGGGCTGGTATCGGTGGGGAAGCGTCCCTGCAGATCGCGTTCAGGATCCAGAGCTAGGAGCGTAAGCTCGACAAAGCAAGGAGCGGAAGAATGGTACCTCGCCCTCTTTAGCGAAATGGAGCGCCCCCGACGGACCGGAGGATTTCCCTCTCCTCGAAGACAGAGCGGCGTTTCAGTTCTTGATTCGCTCCGCGCGACCTCTTCTACCTTCTCGCTGAGAGTGGTGTCCTTATCGTGCCGGTCCTCAGCCGCGGTCGAGCATCGACTAGGACCAGAAGGCCCAGCTTCGGGGTCGTCTATTCCCCGGCCTTCTCTCTGCATAAAGGGCCCAGTCCACGAAACCAGTATGAGGCGGGCCTGAAGGACCTAGGATCCTAAAAAAGAAAGGATTACCGCTAGAACCTCTTCCCGCTCGTGCAAAGGTCGAAGAGGCAACGATGTGGGAACATCTTGGCGACTGGGTGAAGGAACTCGCTTGAAGATATCTTTTACCTTTTCGAACACCTCCTCTTCCGAGAGGGCTGTTTGAGACAAAGGGAAATTCAGAACACCTCGACAAGTCCTTCTTACGGGATTGAAAGGGGGGAATTTACCTATTTTTCTCCGCCGTTGGTACGGATCGCTCGTCGAGTCCCAGGCGCCGGTCTCCCTGTGCCGTAAAGGGCAGATTCCGCGCCTGACGAAGTCGGTGACAACGTCGGCCGATGACAGGCCTCGGGTGCGCAGAGCCTTGATCTCTTCGACAAGGTGCTGGAGACGGGAGTCGAGCAGGGTCTCGTCGGTCCAAGCGGGTGCCACATCGGGTTGAGTTCCCCAGAACCTTATGCTTAGGGGGATCGACGGGCGGCAATAGCACCACTCATACTCCCACCCCGCAAAGGAGCGGATTCCGGTGGCATCAATGTACTCCGCGATCCTATCTTCTCGGAGGCGGACGCTTGCGCCTCCTACCACCTTCTTCTTTGTCCTCTCCATCTTGTGGAAATATCTGAATAGATCCAACGATGGCCGCACTCCGAGGAATGCTTCGCACAGATGGGCGAACACGCTCAGGAGGACGTATGAGGCCGGGTCAAGATTCACCACCTCCACTCGGTAGAACATGAAGATCGAATATAAGAAGGTGGAAGGAGGCAAAAAGAACCCGCATCGGAAGAAGTCGGGGAAGACGACCAGCCATCCGGCTTCGGGTTCCGGGATCCTTTCGCCCCCGGGCGGGACGGAACTCGGCTTGACGAGTTGATTGGATCAGGGTCAGCTCTATGGAAGATGCGAGTTTCACCTCGTTCATCTCCGAGCGCGGCCATGCTTCTTCAACCAATGGGTTCCCAGCCATGGCGCGGAGAAACAGGAGATAGGAGCAAGAAGGATAGGAGGCAGAAGAGACAATGCGTGCAAAACCCCAATCCTTGGACTCCTAGAGATTTAAACTTTCGCCGGAGACGAGCGCGGTTTTCGGCACGATCAGTTCCATCGCATTTAATGCGGGCAGTTGCTTTTTTCCGCGTACAAGGCATGTCGCGGGAAAAAGAGGGTCTGACAACCCACGACCCGAACGAGCGCGCGCACGATAGCGCAGAGAGAGAAAAGATTCTTCATCACCACGCGAATTTTCCGCCACGATGGATCAGTTTCCTAAAAACGTGCCAGGCGGACGCGTGTCCGAGATCAACGGACCAGATCAAGTCAGAAAACATTCTGGGTCTGTCCCGAGGATAATTCCGATAAGGCTCTCCCAACTACTTGGTCGGGGTAGAACCTACTCGAAGCAGTCACCAACGAAAGCTACTCAGATCGCCTACTCGGAAGTTCGTTCCCGACAAGGGCAGATTTCTAACAGAACCATCATGGCCTCACTTCGCGTACTGATGGGGGGCTTGATGATGAATAGTACGGCTTCCCGCGTATTAGGGGTATCCGTATGAAGATCCCGTGACTTTAGGAAGGTACAGCTTACCCGGGAAGGATCCCTGGACGATAAGGTAACCCCTCTCGGGAAGAGAAGACTCCCCTTAAACTAGGAAGTTGATCCCGACGTTTAAGGGAGACCAGAGTCCTACTTGGGCGTAAGTCCACGTCCGGTACGACCTTGGGTACCCCCTATATAAGGATCAGCGATCCCATAGGGGAGGGAGGGGGAAATAGATCCAACAGAGCCAATCGAGTCAAGACATCTAGTCGGAGCTCCAGAAGACGAAGCCCTAGAAGATCCACTGCCTCGAAGGAGTCGAGCCCGGTGGTTTAGGATAGTTTAGTCTACGATTAGGCCTAGGGTAGCCACTAACATACACCCCCCGATTGTAAAGCGTGTTCCCGAGCAATATATAGCAACAGGACGTAGGGTTATTATCCTGAGGGAGGCCCGAACCTGTATAAAAACGGCTGTTCCCTGCTGTCAGATCTCTCGGCGCTTGGGCCCTAGAGGTCCCTACCCCCCAGTAATCATCATCTCACGAGTACCGTAAGATCGCCGGTTCACCGATCGTCGACAGTTTCTATTGGCCAACAGCCCTCTAGGACGCTATCGAGCTGGTTCGGTGCTGCGAAGCGTGTCAATACCACGCGAAGCAGTTACATCAACCGGCTCAGGCCCTCCAAACCATTCCTCTGTCATGGCCCTTCGCGGTCTGAGGACTGGATATCATTGGACCGTTCCCCCAAGCAGTCGGGGGCTATGAGTACCTCTACGTCGCCATCGACATGTTCACCAAGTGGACAGAAGCGGAGCCGGTCGTCAAAATCACGAAGCACACGGCGATCAAATTCATCCGAGGTATCGTGAGCCGCTTCAGGGTGCCCAATCGGATCATCACTGATAATGGCACGCAGTTCACCAGTGATGCATTCTTAGAGTATTGCAAAGACATCGGCGTCAAGATCTGCTTTGCATCGGTCGCACACCCTCGCGCCAACGGCCAAGTCGAGCGCGCCAATGCTCAAGTCCTCAAAGGGCTCAAGACTCGAACTTTCGATCGGCTCAAGAAGTGCGGTGCTGGTTGGATCGACGAGCTACCTGCCGTCCTCTGGTCAATCCGGATGTCTCCCAGCAGGCAACCAGAGAGACGCCTTTCTTCCTCGTATATGGGGCAGAGGCAGTCCTCCCCTTCGGCTCGCCTCGAATCGGAGCATACTCGGAAGGTGACCAAGAGCAGAGAAGGCTCGACGACGTCCACTACCTTGAAGAGCATCGGTGCAGAGCCGCTCTCCGTGCCGCCAGATATCAACAGAGCCTAAGGCGCTATCATCAGCGCCACGTTCGGGCCCGGTCGCTGGAGGTTGGGGATCTAGTACTTCGCCACATCCAATCGCGGGAAGGAAAGAACAAACTCTCCCACATGTGGGAGGGCCCCTACCGAGTGACCGGTGTTTCCTGACCGGGCTCTGTTCGATTGACCACGGACGAAGGCCTGCCACTGCCCAATGTGTGGAACATCGAGCATCTGCGCAAGTTTTATCCGTAAATAGCTAGGGTAAGTTTTTCTTTTTTTGCATTGGGTCAGTTCCCCGAGTAGCAAAGAGTCTTGGGAAGTTCTGGGTCCGTCGCCTAAGCCCTAATTGCCCTGCTTGGTTCCTACAACCCGGGCACTAGTCCGGCCAAAGGCCACCTGAGTATCTCACGCGCTCTCGTGCATCCTCGGGGGCTCCCTTGTATCAAAAGCTATGTCAATAGCAGTAGCATTATTAATATAAGCAGTGTTCGCATTTGCAATTACATGTCAAATTTTCTGTTCCCTCGCTTGCTCGCAAAAGAAATCACTCGCTCGAATATCGGGTTCCCATGTCCCCCCTTGCGTGAGTAGGTCCCCACTGGTCTGTAGTACGAGGAGTCGGGTAATCTAGTCTCTGTTGGCGGGCAGTCGGCGCTTGGTCGACCACTTGTACCCCGAGCACCCCTGAGTCAGGGCAAATATGCCCCCGACCACCCTGCTCGGTCTGGTCAATGGCCCCGAGTGCTACCGAGCCTCAGAGTACTCGGACAACTCTACTTCTCGTACCCCCGACCAGTTGGCTAACTCGAAAGCCTTCGGGTCCTGACAGCGGAGAGTTTCAGAAAAACCTCAGAGCAGTGGCGTCTTTTGCCAGCAACTTGCTATAATCGCCTACAAGTGTACAGGCTAACCATGGTGAAGTTCCTGGGTAATAATGACCATATCAAGCTAAAAACCCAGGGCGTAAAGCCTCCATGGAGTCGGCACTACTCATAAGCTAAGTTTTTTCGCCGCGTTTTCTCGGCCTTAAAACTTATTTCACCATCTCCGCAAATAGTTTCTCGCGCCAACGATCCCCTGCACCGCTCGTTCATAAAGCGGGGATGTTCTGGAGTAACAATGCGAATCACGGGGAATGTTCCGGGTCGTCGCCCAAAGCCCTGGTCGCCTCGCTTGGTGTCGTGGGGATTTCGCGGCAATATACATTTTTAGTAGGAATTGGGGGGCGCAAGAAGATGATCCAAGAACGGGTTCACACAAGAGATTTACCCAGGTTCAGGCCCTCTATCAAAGAGGTAATACCCTACTCCTGTTGATTGTTTATCAAGCCTCGCGTGAGGAAATGTGTCGATTACAATAGGGTGGGAGCTCTATTGTCTGTGCCTGTGGAAGAAACAGCTCGGAGAGAGAAAAAATCGATCCGTCCCCCCCGTAGGGGTGTCCCAGCCTTGCCTTATATAAACCCAGCAAGGCTTGGGGTTACAACTGCCGAGTCGCGGTAACGGCACTCTTAATTGGTGCCTTAACTCTACTTAATGTGCCGGAGTAACGTCTGACTTTATGCCTTGGTAATGCCCGGTCATAATTGGCACCCAGCAGTTACTTTCGAGTGGATCCCGCAGGCTGCATCTGACCGAGTGGGCCTCCTGCAGCAGCTTTGGGCCACCCTGAGCTTGTTGGGCCGATTCCCTGTCTTGGGCCTATCCCTTGTGGATCCCGTCGTCAGTAGCCCCCGAGTGCTTCAGGGTCATGATACGGGCGCCGTCTGGTAGGCAAGCTGTGTGTGCCTCCGAGTTGGCCGTAGAGAGACCTTGATGGACTCCTGAGATACCTAAAAAAGGTTAGTTTTGTGCTAAGTGGAGGGAGTCTCGGTGATACCCGTGTTTTCCTACGGGGGAAGTCGGTTGGTGGCCTGCCAGGAGGCGTATCATAAATTCCGAGTGAGCCGAAATAGCGTCTGGGCTTGTCCGAGTGGATCGTTGCCAGCTTGTGCCCGAAGGGGGACGCTTTCGATGTTCAGCTTCGAAACCGAGTCCTCGAACTCTGGCATGGGGTTCTGAGTCAGAGACCGTCTTATGCCGCTGTGGATGCCGAGTTCGTCCTTAGCTCGGGTGTTGCCGAGTGACCCGTGAACCCTGTTGGGCTGGTCGTCGACACCCTTTTGTAGAGTTGATCTGCTGCCGAGTGGTACAGTCGGTGATGGAGTCGGCGCAGCCTTTGTATCGTGGCTCGACGGACCGAGTCAACTCCAAGCTGGTTCGACGACCAAGTGTGAGATTACCTGGTCGAGCCGAACCCGGTCAAAGCCGGCTTGTGGTCACACGAAGACATCACGACTGCGCGTGACGTCACACCAGCATTTATTGCGCGCAGTTGGTTGGACAGAGCGCTTGGGGTGCTGCAGCGCGATGATTTCGCCTTGGGTCCTGCGTGGGGCATGCGCGAGACATCCGCTGCTGCAGTGGCGACTGTGCGGGACATTTGAAACGACGGCTTGTTGTGATTGTGCCTCGAGTCACGCGGATGGTGCGCGCGGGATGGCTGCTGACGCAATGCACGTCGGCCGGAATACTTGGGACGACGGGCCGTGGCGGAAAAGTCACCTCGAATCCCGCGGGGATGCGCGCGTGGGACGGCAGTTGCCGTGGCGATTCGCTGCCACGTGTGGCGCACAACCGTCGGCAGTTCGCCTCCCTCCTCTATAAAAGCGGGCATAGGGGGAAAGCGACTCTCATCCGCCTTCGTCTTCCTCGCACGCATAAACTCTTCACCTCCAGAGCCCCGCCACCACGCGCCGCTTCCTTTCTTCCCGAGAAAGCGCTTGATCTGCCGCCGCCTTCCGACCATGTCGCGTGCTTCCAAGGGAAAGAAGGGTGACTCCGGATCCTCCTCCACCGCCGTGCTCCCCAACGACTGGAAGAAGGGCGATTGGGTCCCGTCAGTGGTGACCGACGACCTCCTCGCTAGCCTCGCCATCAAGGGAATGCTGCCTCCTCGAGCGATCAGCAACTAGAGGGCGCCCTGCCAGGAGCTGGGACCTGCCCCGCATGATCACGAACGGGTGTTACTCCTCCCGCTCGTTGAGCGGGGCTTGTCGCTGCCACCCCACGACTTCGTGCGGGGGCTCCTCCACTTCTACGGCCTCCAGCTTCATCACCTCAACCCTAATGGCATTTTGCACATCGCGTGTTTCATCACGCTGTGTGAATGCTTTTTGGGGACTCGGCCTCACTGGGGGCTATGGAAGAAGATGTTCGTGGTGAAGGCGCAGCCGGTCAAGGCCGACAGGCGCCTCTTCATCAGCGGGGGAGCCGGCATCCAAGTCAAATCCGGCGCGCAGTACTTCAAGCTGCAGCTCCCGGACACCGTGCGGAGGTGGCAAGACGGGTGGTTCTACTGCCTGGATGAGCGCACGCCGACTGCCCAGGAGGGGTTGCTGAAGTACGTCCCTGGTCCCCCAGTCTGGCAGAAGCGTTGGGGCGCCAAGCCTTCTAGCGCAGAGATGCCGGAGGTCAAGCGGCTTACAAGGAGGATTCAGCGGCTCCAAGACAAGGGGCTTACTGGAGTCGACCTCATCGTTACTTGGCTGAGTCAGTGGATCCAGCCGCTGCAGGCCAGGGCGCACCCGATGTGGGAGTATTCGGGTGCATCCGACTTGACCAGGGTGTCATCGGCAGAGCTCTCGGATCGCAATTTCACGGAGCTCCTCAAGAACTTGACCAAGGAGCGATCCGGTCTCACTAGGGCGCCACACGTGGTGCCCTATTCTGCAGCCAACCCCCCGCCGACTGTAAGTGTTTCATCTTCCGAGTCGGATCCTTGGCATTTTTGTTCCCTCATTTTTTCCTAAACCGAGTCTTTGACGTTTTGCAGACTTTGCTTAACTTGAACTCCCTACCGCCACTCCCCGAGCAAAATCCGGCTCTGGAGGCGTTGGACGACGTGGAGGTCAACGAAGAACCCCCAAGGGCGGGGACCCGGAACGGGGGCGAGTTCCGGCCGACTCGGAAGACGAGTCGGAGGAGGCCCCTCTGACCTTCAAATAGAGGCGTGCGGACGACGCCTCCGGGTTCGGAGCCTCGCGAACCCAGGCGGAGTCGGCACAGGCAGAGTCGGCCGCCAAGCAGGCGCAGGCCAACACTGCCAGCCTCGCGGTACAAGTTACCACGCCTGCCACCAAGCCGACTGCACCCCAGTCGACATCTGCCAGTTCCTCCGGGGGTCCGTCCGCCCCGGAGAAACCAAAGAAGAAGGTGGTCCCCACGACCACCAGGTACGCTTCTTTTGTTCTCTTCCATATTTCGATTGAAGGGGGTAGATGCTGAAGTTGGTTTGTGCTTTTGTCTTTTGCGGAGTCCAAAGCTCTCCGACAAAGGAGGCTTCCAATCTGGCTCGTCCACGGGGCCGACTCCAACCCCGCCACTGGAGTCGGCCTCTCCAGCTCCGACTGCGACTGCGCCCGGTGCACAGATGCCCACCGCGCCCGCGATGATGGATCTGGAGTCAGGTGCGGGAACCGGGTCACCCGTGGCTCCGGCAGCGGTTGCGCCTAGCGTGCCACCGCCTGCTGTGCCCGTGGCGGAGACGCCAGAATCGGGCGCGGGTACCGGGCCAGTCGTGGCACCCGCTGACGACCCGCAGCCTCTGCCGACTCCCGCCAGACAACGGAGCCGAAGGCCACGACCGGCGCCGACTCCTCGGAGCCGGCGGGCAGGGCCGAGGGCCAACTCACCACCGAGTCCTCCCCTGTGGCTGAGCGAAGCCTTGTGCAGGCCACTTCGCACGCGGTCGAAGAAACGGCACCCGGTTCGTCCAGCGGCCTTGTGCCCGTGCTGTTACTGCCAAGCTGCAGCACGGAGGACCTGGCGGCGGCGCAAAGGGCCACTGACCGCGTTGCTGCCCTCAGTTCCAAGCTTAGGGAGTTTGCTGATGCGGCCAAAACCTTGGCCGACTCGGCCGAGGTTTTGGAATCTTCCATCATGGTAAGTCTTCGCATCCGAACCTCGCTTGATTTTTAACACTGGGAGCACGATCAGTGCACCCAGTGGGTGTAGCCCCCGAGTCTCGAGTCAACTGTTTGAGTCAGCTGGAGACTCATTAACTCGGGTCTTACTGACTTGGATTTTTCCTTTGTCCAGGCTGCGATCTGACTCGGTGGAAGCAGCCAGGCGCTTTTGGAGAGGAATGCCTCTCTCGAGAAAGCGCTGGCTGACGAAAAGGCCAGGACTCGGCAGCTTGAAGAGAAGCTTGCTACCGCAGGGAGTAAGTATCTGAATCATTGTAGTTTCTTGCCCTTAAGATTTCGTTGATTCTTATCTTTTTGAGTCAGCAGATGTAGAGGCTGAAAACAACCGTCTTCGCGAGCAGTTGAAGGCCTCTATCTCGGTGGAGAGGGCAAAGGAGATGATCACCGCTCGCGAAGCTGAGCTCGATAACGAGCTCAGACAGGCTCGGGAGAACATGAAAACCTTCACCTCCCTACAATCGGAGCACCAGCAGCTGGCCACTCAGTTTGAGCAACTGACGGCCACCAATCGCGAGCTACAGACGCAAGTCGACAGCTTCTACTCGAAGATGACCAAGTCACAGCAGCGGCATGCTGCGGCCATCGTCGAGTGGGAGAAGCGGGAGTCGGAGCTCATGGGGCATCTCAAGAAGGCCAACGAGACCCTGCTCGGTGAGCTTCCGAATCCCTCGTCAACTTCTTTTGTCCATGCCCTTGCTTAGTTCCTTGTAATAATTCAAAAGCAGATGCTTGCCCAAAACTGGAGGAGGAGGCAAGGCATGTGGCGCTCTGACTCTGAGCACTGGCGCACCCGACTGAATCAGCGCTTGAGGCCTTCTGGACACCCGAGTAGATGTCCAGTTGTGTCGTCACTGTGGAGGACCGATTCCTCCAAATGAAGAGCCACGTTCAACGCATGAAGTCGGCTGCGCAGAGCCTCTGCGCCAAGCTCTGGCCCAACGATGAAGTGGGCTCCAGCATCTTCGCCCTCGCCGATAAGCTTTCGCAAGGCTCGGCGGAGGTGGAGAAGTGGAAGGAGTCGACCGCCTGCTCGGGAGCCGGCATGACGCTGGCGATGGTGCTGGTGCACCACCCTGACGCGAACGTCGACGGGATTTCCGCTGGAGCCCCACTTGACGCAGAAGGCGAGCCGGTCGACCCACTGAAGCTGCTCCCCTGAGTTCGCCGCGCCGCGAGCCGGATTGTCGAGTTCACCGACCTGGAGGAGCGCGTAGAGGCGACTCCAGAAGAATAGATGTATTTTTATTTTTATTATTTTTTTAGACTCGGTATGCCGAGTAGAATGATGTAAAAAACTTTGCTAAGTTGAAGGATGCGATATTTTGCAATGAAAGTGTGTGTGTGTTATTTTGCTCGTCTTAGTTTTGTTTCTACGTTAAGTCCTTTCGTATCCAGGCCGACCTTTAGCTTTTGCTCTTGCCAACCGGACAGTCGGGTTGTGACTGTAGTTGGGGACGAAGAGTGGGCCTTAGGTACCGTACATATTTAATTAGACATTCACGGAGAAAACAAAGTTAAAGAAGTCAAAATAACCTAAGCCGACTGGCAACACCTAGTGGGTCGAGGTAGCCCCCGGGGGTTGCCCGGAAGAATCGAACCACTTGGATGTTGGGTGTAGCCCCCGGGGGTGGCCCAAGGGAATAAACCAGTTTTAACAGTAAGGTCACAAATAAATAATTCCAACTGGAAAATGTGGAAAAAGAGTTCCCCCGAGTGCCGTTCAGGACAGGGAAATTTTATTCATGATCAAAAACTGCTAAGTATTGCGAATACAAAGTGTTAAGTAAAAAAGGGACGTAGCTAGGCAACGTTCCAAGTCCTCTCGGTGACTTCTCTGGTTGCGAGGTCCTCGAGTCGGTAGGCGCTGTTATGCAGAACTTGCTTGACAATGAACGGTCCTTCTCACGGCGGGGAAAACTTGTGCATGCCTGCCTTGTTCTGAATGAGTCGGAGGACGAGGGCACCTTCATTGAAGGCTCGACCTCGGACTTGCCGACTGTGGTAGCGGCGTAGGTTCTGCTGGTAGACTGCTGAGCGGGAAAAAGCAAGTTCCCGGGCTTCCTCAAGGAGATCAAGTTCGTCCTGTCTTGCCGACTCAGCATCAGCTTCCACATATGCTGCGACTTGCGGGGAGTCGTGGAGGATGTCAGTCGGTAAGACAGCTTTGGCTCCATAAACTATGAAGAAGGGCGTGTAGCCAGTCGACCGGTTTGAAGTAGTCCTTAGGCTCCAGAGGACGGAGGGGAGTTCGTCAATCCAGCAACCCGCGGACCGTTGTAGAGGAACCAACAGCCGTGGCTTGATGCCTTGGAGGATAAGCGCGTTGGAACGCTCAACTTGCCTATTGGACTGTGGGTGAGCCACCAAGGCATAGTCAAGTCGGATGCCGTGGTCCCGACAGAACTGGCGAAAGACTTCAGCCGTGAAGTTCTTGCTGTTGTCGGTGATAATGCTGTGGGGGATGCCGAATTGGAAGACGACCCCTTTTATGAAATTGACGGCAGTCGGACCATCTAGCTTCATGATAGGCTTAGCCTCAATCCACTTAGTGAATTTGTCGACTGCTACAACGAGGTGGGTGAACCCTCCTCGCGCTGGCTTGAGTGGACCCATCATGTCGAGTCCCCACACAGCAAAGGGCCATGTGATGGGGATAGTCCTAAGCGCGGTAGCCGGCATGTGTGGTTGACGTGCGTACCACTGACAGCCGTCGCAGGTGCGAACAAGTTCCTCCGCATCAGTGAGAGCAGTGAGCCAGAAGAAACCATGACGGAAAGCCTTGGCGACGAGTGCTCGCGAAGAAACGTGGTGGCCGTAGGTTCCCGAATGAATTTCTTCAAGGACCTCTCTGTCTTCCTCCGGTGAAACGCACTTCTAGAGAACTCCAGAAGCGCTACGCTTGTAAAGCTCGTTGTTGACAACGGTGTAGGCCCCAGCGCGGCGCACAATGCGACGGGCTTCATCCTTATCCTCGGGAAGCTCCTTCCTCAAGAGGTAAGCGAGGAAAGGCCGAGTCCAGAGAGGGTTGACGGTCAGGACGCCTTCCTGGGCTGTGTCAACCTCTCTAGAATCTTGGGGCGTGGCCTCAGATGAGTCGATTGTTGACTCCAACTTGACGGAAGGCTGATGTAGTTGTTGCAAGAAAACACCGGGTGACACCTTTTCCCGAGCGGAGCCGATCCAGGCCAGGGAGTCGGCTGCTTCGTTGTCAGCCCGGCGAACATGATGAAGTTTGAGACCCTAAAAATGGCCTTCGAGTCGTCGCACAGCAGCGCAATACGCCGCCACGGTGGGATCCTTGGCATCCCACGCCTTCATCACCTGCTGCACCACCAGATCCGAATTGTCACAACATAGGAGTCGGCGAATACCGAGTGAGACGGCTATGCGCAAGCCATGCAACAGTGCCTCGTACTCCACAACATTGTTAGATGCCGCAAAATGAATCTGCAACACGTAGTGGAGCTTGTCGCCTTTGGGGGAGATGAGGACGACTCCAACCCCAGTGCCCGCAAGCATCTTTGACCCGTCGAAGTACATGATACAGTACTCCAAATGCACTTCGGGCGGGAGGGACTGGGTTTCTGTCCATTCGATAATGAAGTCGGCGAGAGCTTGGGACTTTATAGCCTTACAAGACTCGTAGTTGATGCCGTGAGCCATGAGCTCAATTGCCCACTTAGCGATTTGGCCCGTGGCGTCCCTATTGCCAATGATGTCTGACAAGGGAGCGTGGCTGACCACAGTAACCGAGTGGGCTTGGAAGTAATGAACCAACTTCCGCGCTGCCATGAACACGCCATAGACAAACTTCTGATAGTACGGGTAGCGCTGCTTCGACTCGGAGAGGACCTCGCTGACGTAGTAGATGGGTCACTGCACTTTTTGCACCCGGTCTTCTTCTGTTTGTTCTACCACCAAGACCACGCTAATCACCTGATTGGTGGCTGAAATGTAGAGCAGCAAGGGCTCCCCTTCCATTGGTGCGGCGAGGACTGGGGGGTGTAGACAACAGGCGCTTGAGGGAGTCGAAGGCCTGTTGAGCTTCGCCGGTCCACTCTAAGGAGTCAGATTTCTTCAGGACTCGGTAGAAGGGCAGAGCCTTCTCACCGAGTCAGGAGATAAACCGACTTAGTGCAGCCACGCACCCGGTCAGTCGCTGGACAGCCTTTAGGTCCTTCGGTTTGCCCATCTTGAGGATGGCCTCAATCTTGTCCGGGTTTGCCTCGATTCCCCATTCGGAAACGATGAACCCAAGTAGCTTGCCTGAAGGAACTCCAAAGACGCACTTCTCCTCGGCGAAGCGGCGGAGGGATTGCTTGACTGGCTTCGTGTCTTTGGTGACGTTGAGGGAGTGCTTGACGAACTTCCTTGGAACACCTAGCATGTCAGCTGGCTTCCATGCGAAGATGCTCCAATTCTCATGAAGAAAGTCGACGAGCGCGCTTTCCTATTTGGCCTCAAGGTCGGATCCGATTTGGACTGTCTTGGACGGGTATTCAGGGTGGACCTGGACACTTTTAGTGTCCTTGGCTAACTGGAAAGCGGACTCGGTTGCTGACTTCTTACTCGGCGGTGCCTGCTCGAGATCAACATTCCTCTTGATAATCTCCAGCTCTTCCGCCGCGATCAGGGACTCGGCGATGTCCGCGCTGGCAATGTCACACTCATTGGAGCGATCAAAGTCACCAGCGATGGTGATGACTCCTTTGGGACCCAGCATCTTCAGCTTGAGGTAGACGTAGCATGGCCTAGCCATGAATTTGGCATAAGCCGGGCGGCCGAAGATGGCGTGGTAGGCGTTCTTGAAGTCGACAACTTCGAAGGTCAGGGTTTCGACCCGGAAGTTGTTCGGCTCACCGAATACCACCACCAAGGTGACTTGGCCCAGTGGTTTGGCGCACTTCCCGGGCACTATCCCATGAAAGGTAGTGCTACTGGGACAGAGCTGGGACTCCAGGATCTGCATCTTCTTCAAGGTTTCCATGAAGATGATGTTGATGCTGCTCCCACCATCCATAAGGACTTTGCGGAGTTTGAAACCGCCGACCTACGGATCCACCACCAAGGGGTGCTTGCCCGGGCACGGAACACGGTCCAACCACTGGGGAACTGCCGGGACTGTCGCGTTTACCTCGCGGCATCGCAGCTTTCGATTCCTTTTGGACTCAGATCACTGGAAGATCACTGCGGCGCGCCGCCACCCACAGGAGGGCCACCCTCACCGCCGGCATCAGGAGCGGGTTGCTTCTCTTCCCGGAGGCACTTTAAGAAGCTGCACTTCCTGGTTGAGTGACCCGCCTGGTACTCGGCAGTGCTGTGAAAAGAGCAGGGTTTGTCAAGGATCTCCTCGAAGGTGAGCCTTGGCGCCTTGTGTTGCTACCAAGGGCGATCCTTCTTCTGGCCGCCATCGCCGCGTGTGTTACACGCTCGGCTTCCACGACTAAGTCGGCTCCGCCGACTCCGTCGCCGCCGTCTTTGCGCTTCTGGGGGTGATTGCTGCTGAGCTTCCAGCTGGAGTCAGCTTGGCCTTTGTGTCCCGAGGGCTTGGCTTTCATTTTGCCCTTATCCTCATAACGCATGGCCTCCTCGCCGGTCGCATACTTGCTAGCCACCACCATAAGCTGACCTATGGTCTGAACGTTGGACCTGGCCAGCTTGTGCTTCAGTAGCTCGTACCTGACTCCCTGAGAGAAGGCCTGTATGGCCTGAGTCTCAGAGACATCTTCTATGGAGTTGCGGAGCTGGGTCCAGCGCTGAATATAGTCTCGGACCGACTCCCCCTCCTTCTGGACGCAGAGCCAGAGGTCCTGCGCGTTCCATCATAGATGCTTTTTTCGGGCAAGCTGTTAAGCCATGCCCGCGCGGAGCCTTCAAGCATCAAGGGAAGGCTGCGGAGGGCAACACGTTCATTGCCTCCGCCAATGTTGCACACCACCAAGTAGTCGGCGAGCCAGGTCTCCGACTTGGCGGAGCCGTCGTACTTGTCAACGCCGCTGGCAATTCGGAAACGATCCGGGAATGGCTCTGTCTAGATCCGCCTGCTAAAGCATAGCGGTCCAGTGGAAGCCGAGCCGCCCGGCTGGTTTACCTCGCCGCCCCGACGCTCGGCTTGTGCCCTGGTAGCCCATCATCCCTCAATATCATCTCGCGCATCGCGATTGTTGACACGAGGGGAGGCTGCTCGGCGCCGCTCCGCCTGGATCCGGCGGATCTCCTCGCGGGCGTCAGGACGCCGATTGGTGGAGCGACTCGGCTGAGACGAGCCAATGGTGAGTGGGCGACTCGGAGCTGCTGAAGGTCTACTGCACGCCGACTTGGTTGCCAGCCGGCCGTGAGACGAGGTGGCCTCGTTCTGTTGCTCGACCGCCGTCTTCACCAGGGCGACGACTCGGTGGTAAGCCTCCGCTGCAGAGCCGACCGCTGGCGGTGGGATCGAGTCGGCTAGCGCAGCCGCCGCAATGAGGTTCTGCGCGGGGGTGCGATAGACCGGGACTCCATCCGAGCTGCTGCCCGAGAGAGAGTCATGGATGCCGCGGCCCCTCCGAATGGCCGAAGGGGTGGCGTGTCGAGGACGTCGGCTCAACTCGTAAGCCATTGCCTCGCCATACTCGGCCTCTCGAGCCACGAGTGAGTCGACTCCGCCTAGGTTCGCGAGGCCCCGGACCCGGAGGCGTCGTCCGCACGCCTCCGTTTGAAGGTCAGAGGGGCCTCCTCCGACTCGTCTTCCGAGTCGGCCGGAACTCGCCCCCGTTCCGGGTCACTGCCCTCGGGGTTTCTTCGTCGACCTCCACATCATCCAACACCTCCGAAGCTGGATTTTGCTCGGGGAGTGGCGGCAGGGAGTTCAAGTTAAGCAAAGTCTGCAAAATGTCAAAGACTCGGTTTAGGAAAAAATGAAGGAACAAAAATGCCAAGGATCCGACTCGGAAGATGAAACACTTACAGTCGGCGGGGGGTTGGCTGCGGAATAGGGCACCACGTGCGGCGCCCTGGTGAGACCGGATTGCTCCTTAGTCAAGTTCTTGAGGAGCTCCGTGAAATGGCGATCCGAGAGCTCTGCCGATGACACCCTGGTCGAGTCGGACACACCCGAATACTCCCACATCGGGTGCTCCCTGGCCTGTAGCGGCTGGATCCGCCGACTCAGCTAAGTAATGATGAGGTCGACTCCAGTAAGCCACTTGTCCTGGAGCCGCTAGATCCTCCTTGTAAGCCGCTCGACCTCCGGCATCTCTGCACTGGCGACACCGGGTGCAACCATGTATACTTCAACTGCGGAGTCGCAGCTGTAAGAGCTCTTGTACCCGTCGGACTCGGAGTCCAGGACGGGTATGAGGGAATCTGATATGATCATGCCGACGAGCTGGGAAGCAGCCCCGTCGACACGTGAAGATCCCAAGGAGTGCTTGGGCGCCGGCTCCTCCAACGGGCAAGGAGCCGGATCCTGAAGGCGAAGCTAGTCAAGATCGTCGGCCAAGAAACGCAGGCTCCCGAAGGAGAGCGTTGCGCCTCTCGAAAATACGGTGGAGGCAAGGTGCTGTGCCGCGTGGCCGAACACGAGCCTGCCACCGGTGACCGGAGAAGATCCCGCCTGGATCATAGCTACAGACTGCGCCTCCCCTACCTGGCGCGCCAACTGTTGCGGGGATTTCGTGACAATATACATTTCTAGTAGGAATTGGGGGGCGCAAGAAGATGATCCAGGAACGGGTTCACACGAGAGATTTACCCAGGTTCAGGCCCTCTATCAAAGAGGTAATACCCTACTCCTGCTGATTGTTTATCAAGCCTCGCGTGAGAAAAAGTGTCGATTACAATGGGGTGGGAGCTCTATTGTCTGTGCCTGTGGAAGAAACAGCTCAGAGAGAGAAAAAATCGATCCGTCCCCCCCGTAGGGGTGTCCCAGCCTTGCCTTATATAAACCCGGCAAGGCCTGGGGTTACAACTGCCGAGTCGCGGTAACGGCACTCTTAATTGGTGCCTTAACTCTACTTAATGTGCCGGAGTAACGTCTGACTTTATGTCTTGGTAACGCCCGGTCTTAATTGGCACCCGGCAGTTACTTCCGAGTGGATCCCGCAGGCTGCATCTGACCGAGTGGGCCTCCTGCAGCAGCATTGGGCCACCCTGAGCTTGTTGCGCCGATTCCCTGTCTTGGGCCTATCCCTTGTGGATCCCGTCGTCACTTGGTTTCCGAACCCTGGGCACCAGCCTGGCCAAAAGTCGCCCGAGTATCCTCCGCGCTCGCACTTGTGCTCTGGGGCTCCCCAATAGATGGGCTTGCGGCACAAGGGATCCGTGCTGTGCGAGAACCTCACCGCATAAGAGAGAAACCCGTTGAAACTAAGTGGAAAAAATCAACACGATAAAAGCGTCCGCTGATGCCTAAGCTACTCGTAAAACTGTCCCGAGCACGAGTGCTCAGACGAGCTTGCAGGGCGTCGAATCCCGAAGGTGCGCACTCCCGAGCGCCACAGATCGCCCTCAGGGACCTGAGATCCTCGGGGTCCCGGGGAGCGACCTGATCAAGGGAAACGTCGGCGCGTCCAGCTTGTCGGGGACATGGGGTCCTCGGGCTCCCGAAGCACGACATGCTCAAGAAGAAGGTCGAAGCCTCTAGCTTCTCGGGGACATGGGGTCCTCGGGCTCCTGAAGCGCGACCTGCTCAAGTAATAAGTTCGAAGCTTCCAGCTCTCGAGGGCTGGAGTCCTTGGGGCAGACTGCTCGGGCAAGAGTCGGACGCATCAAAAAAAAGGGAAGTTGTGTTGTGTGGAGCCAAGTCCACACTTACCAGAAATCGAAAAAGGAAGCTATCTGGAGCCAAGTCCAGACTTAGCAGAAAACAAAAAGAAGCTATATGGAGCTAAATCCATACTCAGCAGAAATTCAAAGGAAATCGTGTGGAGCCAAGTCCACACTTAGCATTTCATCAAACAAGTTCTTTACAGAAAGGCCTTTCGGCCTTGAACAAAGAACAAAAGAAAGATAAAAAAGGGGCCAGCTACTCCTCGCCACCGTCATCTTCGCCGGAGTTGCTTTCGTCCTCCGCTCGCATGAAGTTCTGGGCAATCTCCTCGGCAACCTCACGGATGGCAGCTTGGGCAGCGTCTCCTCCTTCCTCGGCAACCCTGAGCCTGGCCGGCTCCAAGGAGAAGTCCAGGTCCCTGCTGCGGTAGCATGCGAGCACATGCTCTGCCACCGTGGCGGCTAGCTCCCGCCCCTCCGGGGCCAGCACATCCTTCACAGCCGCCGGCAGCATCTCCAGCCGCTTGGCAATTGTGCTGAAGTGAAGCACGAAGTGGCCCAGGGAGTCCAGGCCCTGCTCGCCCCCCTTATGTGGCGAGCCCGGCAGCTGCCACCACCCGCTGCGCCCGTCGAAAGATGTCGCGCATCATGTCGGTGGCGCTGCTCCTTTCGGAACGCAAGTCCGCGTTCTGATTCCCTGCCTCGGCCACGGACAACTCCAGTCACAGCAGATCCTTCTGCTCCTCCACCACCCGCTCCGCGAGCTTCCGCTTGGAGACGCTGCTGTCCTCAAGGCGCTGCTCCACCTCTCGGATGCGAGGGTCTCTGTCTTCTTCAAGACGGCGGACTCACTCCCGAGCCTCCGCCTTGGCCGCCTCGAGCTGGTCAGAGACCTCCTTGCGAGCAGCTTGGATGCGCCGCTCCAAGTCTCTCTCCAGCTCCTGGGTTCGCCGCGCCAGACAGGCTTCCGCTTCATCAAGCGCCTTCTCGCACTGATCGAGGGCGATCTCCCGCGTAGTAGCCTCGGCTTCACGGAGGACCACCTGCTCCTCCCGCAAGGCTAGTTGGTCACCTTCGTCGATGACCTCCGCGCGCATCTCCTCCAGGGACTCTTTCTCCCTGAGGATCTCCGCGGTGGTCCTCTCATGTTCACACTTGGTGATCCTGACCCGCGTGATGAAGGCTTCTCCGGCCTCCACAAGGGCGACCTCCCGCTCCTTCAGCGCGGCTTCCTGCTCCTCCAATGCGGCCTTCTTTGAGGCAATAGTGGCCCGGATCCTCTCAAGCATGGCGTAAGCCGCTTCAAACATCTCGGGGAAAGGCCCCTGAGGCGCGTCGGTCCGACCTGCAAAGTCTTGGCTCGCTCCGGCCCTTGGGCTGCCGCAGACGCCCTCCAGGAGGAGTTGCTCCCCGCCCTCGGGTCCTGAGCGCCCCCCGAGCACAACCGGTGGCCTTCCAGATAGCTCCCGAGCAGCGAGGAACCCGGTCTCCCCCTCCGGGCACGACTCCTCGGTCTCAGCCTCAGCCCTCGCGGCAAGCTCAGTGCTCGAGACAGCCTCTGCCCCCGGAGCGGCACCGGCGCTCGAAGCGGCCTCGCTCCTCGGGGCTCCCTCAGCGCTCGGGGTCACCCCCGTGCTCGGGGCAGCCTCGGTGCTCGGGACGGCATCGGTCCTCATAGCGGTTTCGGCCCTCGGGGCGGCCGCAGCGCTCGGAGCATCTTCGGCGCTCGGGGCTGTCCAAGATTTCTTCTTCGGCGCCCTGAAATCAACGACAAGACAATGAAGCTCGGGTTAATCCCCGAGCATTATAATCACCCTGCCAAATCAAGAAGAGGGGTTCGCATCTTATGGTGGCGAGGACTTTTTGTACTGCCAATGCGAGGTCGGAATCTAGAACCCCGGCGACGACGGCGGCTCCTTCCTCTTTTTGCTGGGCACATCGGGCTTGGCCGCGCCTGGGCTCGGCTGCGCCGGGCCCCCCACCGGCGCTGGCTGGTCACTGCCTCGCCCCAAGCCACTGCCTTCGGTGCCTGCGGTCCCCGCCGACGCCGGCTGGGCGCCGCCTCGCCCCGAGTCGCTGCCCCCAGTGCCCGCCGTCCGCTTGCCGGAAGGCGGAGGAGGGGGCGGCGACGGCGAAGGAGAAGATGGGGGAAAGGCGGCCGTGGCTTTTTGCCTTTCGGATCCGTGGGATCCTCGCCGACGGCACGGGTCCCCGAAGCCCTTGCGGCAGGCTCTCCGCCGGCGTCGTCATCTCCCGGAATCCTCATCGAGCCGGCCGTCTTTCGCGGGACCACCGGCTTGATCCCCTTGGGGTCGAACTCCAGTAAGGCCGTGCGGATCGTGTTCCGCTGCGGATTCACGCAGAGCTCAAGGTCCGCCCACGGCAATTCAGCAGCTGCGACGTCTCCGGTGCCCAGGAGGATCCGCAACAGCGCCCTCAGCGCGTCGGGATGAAATTCTCCCGCCTCGCCGATCACCGTCCGGCCGATGTCCTGTGGACCGGTGTACATCCAGGCCGGGCGGCCGCGCTCCCGTAGCGGCGCCAGCCGCCGCCGGAGAAAATCGACGACGACCATGGTCACCGTCAAACCCTCGGTCCATAGCTCCGCAATCCACTCCACAACCGGTCGCAGCAGGTGGTCGTTCTCCGGCAAGTACTCCCACGTCTTCCGGTGCGCCGGCGCCGGCCCGTCGGGAAGCACGATCTGGGCGTGCGGATCAGTAGAGATATAGCACCACTGGTTGCGCCAATCGTCCCACTTATTCCGCAACTCCTGAGGAATGTAGTGGTTGCCGATCTTCTCCCGGAGGCGGAAGTTGCAGCTCCCCGCGGCCTCCACCCGGTCGGAGCCTCTGCTCTTCCCCGCCGACCGGAGCATGAAGAAGTGGCAGAAGAGCGTCACCGAAGGCATCACGCCCACAAACATCTCGCAGAGATGGACGAAGATCGCCAGCATCAATATGGAGTTGGGGGAGAGATGGATGAGGTGGATCCCAAACTCCGTCAACACCTCGAGGAAGAAGGGTGAGAATGGCGGCACTAGGCCCGCCGCGACGAAGCTAATGAAGATCACCATCTCCTTCGGCCTCGGATCCGGCGGGTACGTGGCCAGCCTCACCGTCGCCGCCCCCCTCTGGCTCTGTGGAACCAGCAGCTTCCGCACTCTGTCCATGCTTTCCTCGTTGAGGAAGCGGGACTTGAGGATGATGGCGTCGGCGACGGGCGGCGGAGGAGTGCGGCGTTTTTCACGTCTCGGCATGGCGGCAGTGTGGCGTGAAAGATGAGAAGGCGAAAGGATGTGTGAGCAAAGAGGGCAAGGAGGTGTTTGCGCAGGGAGGCGAAAGAGATGAGGAGGTGCGAGAATGGTGAAACCTTTAAAGAGAAGCAATCAAGAATTCGAACCATTGCGTGACGTGGGCAGCGTTGTCAGTTCTGTTTCTCTGACAGGGCGCACCCCCCACGACGCGCGGGAATCAAGGCGTCTTTTCCTCGTTCGGCAGAGGTGCGCGGCGCCCCACGTCATGCAAAAATCAGAGTGGTTCCCCGATTCGGCGTTCCAAATGGGCCGGCGTCTTCGTTGGCCCATAGGATGAAGTCCCGCCCCCAGCCTCGTCCATTTTTCGGGCCATCGTCCGGTGGCGGGGCCGGGGGCTACTGTCGGCGTTACAGGGCCCAGGGTCTCCTAAACCACTGACAAAGGCCCAACTTGACACCACGTCGCCAAGGACGTGAGAGTTTAGAAGAGGTGCTCGGGGGCCCACCCTGAGCACTGTTCCACTCGGCTAAATCGAGGGGTGCCCCGAGTCGTCCCTAAAGGGCGCTTCCCGAAGGGCCCAAGGCGACTTGATTCCCGCTTGGGACGAAGCAAGCAGAAGTGCTCGGGGGCTCACTCCAAGCACTCGAGCAAAAGTGCTCGGGGGCTCACCCCGAGCACCCGAGGCGACCTGGCCCCCGTTCGGGGCGCCGAGTGCCTCGCCCGGATGATGGAGCGGCCTGAGGAGTGTGCTCGGGGGCCTCCGATCCTGGGAGCCCTGAGCACCCCTTGTGGGCCCCACCTCAGTCCGCGTGGCCCTATAGGCGTATTTAATGCATGTGTCGGGTGCATTAAAATGCCCGTCTACTCCAAGTCCTTGCGGACCAAAGACGGTGTCTTGACCGGTTCCCATCCCCCCAAGTGATAAGCTCTGTCAGCTATCAGTCTTAGAGGGGATGGAGAGGTCTGACACCCTTTTTGACTTTGAGGGCGCACCTCCGTGCGTCCATACGCATGCCCTCTGCACCTGGTCCGTGGGGCCCGGGTAGTTGCAGCATAGCCCATGTCAGGAGACGTCAAGTCTTCACCTCCTGACACGGCCTCATCATGATGAGACTGGTTTCCAACCAAGACGTGACCGGCACTGTTCCGCTACAGCGAATCTCAACCACCGACGTGGCTTGCCCATGCCCGTTCCTTCCGCGACAAGCTTGATGGGAAGATATTTACCTTTCGGCCACTGTGGTGACCCCCGGATATATAAGGGGAGAACCGCGGCCATGTAAAGGGATCGAACTCTGAGATCTTTTCTTAGGCAACGCAATCTTAGACATACAAACCCTAGAGGAAGAAGAACTAAAGCACTGGTGCTGCTAGTTCACTGTAATCTCTCCACATATTTTCAAATACACTCAAAGCAAGACGTATGGTTTTACACCTAGAAGGTGACCTGAACCTGGGTAAATCACCGTGTCTTTCCTATTTTCGTATCCTGCCAAGCTCTAGCTCTGGCGTAGCTCCGTAGATCTGCGCCTCCCCGGCCGAAGCCTAAAGGGGGTCCTTCCAGACCACCAATACCGGCGTTTGTACGTCGACAATATACCTTTCGCTTGAAATTCGAGCATGTAGTTAAATAGTTCTTTCCCGATATACTGAGTACTGAGTGTACTCATTACTGCACCAACCTCTCAGATGTGCCAGAAGAAGAGGAAGACCCTTTGACAAGGAGTTCTTTGATAGAGACGACTACGAGTTTTAGATCTTGTCCACGCTGAAGGATGCCTGTGATATAGAACTCTTTTAGTTGTAATATAAACTTGTAAGACAAAACCTGCTGTCAAGTATTGTTACTGTTTTATAATAAAACTGGATGTTTAAGCGTATTCACTCTATGTCTATAACTGAAAAACTCCTAAATAATTGCGGCTCTAAAAATAGGCCACCGACAGCTGTCGTTGTTGAGAGCTAGCTCACCAGTCACACAGGCAGCCATGATGATGGAGATGCAGTAGCATAGTCTACCGCTAGTCTACTACTGGGCAAACGGATGGCTGGGGAGCTTTTGCATTCCGAGCTGCCATTATTTTGCAAGTGCAGATTAAAGGCAGGAAACAGACACCACCTGTGGTGATCATGGCCAGGTCTCATTCACCATGCTGATCATTTCTTTCTGATCATTAGGTTGATCTTTCCTTCCTTTTTGTTGAGGCCTGATCTGATCACAACTTGTTCTTCATGCAAAATCTTCCAAATAAGCCCAAGAATTTGATTTCCCAATTTCTGACATTACAGCTTATTACACAATCACGAAATTGTTCAACAGTAATTATTGCTCTTTAACAAATTTAAGTCTTACACAGAAGTGCATCTGCGAAATTGTACAATACTAATAGTAATTCTTTGACGAAAAGGATGCGATCTCTCTTCTCTTGTGCACGGTGAGCCATAGTTGTCAGTAAACCGCACTGTACTTTCTGTGCTTGACAAATTTGGCCAATGAGCGAGGTGTGCGTTGACAATTAGACATTTACGTTATAATTACTATTATACAGTTCTAAAGTCCCCATCCCTAAGGGAATAATTTTTGCTGTTGCTGTTGACCTTTTTTTTTGTAATAATGGAGGTGCATGAGGGGTTGGATGTGTGACTGCCACCCACCAACGAAAACCTTGGCAAAGCTAACTTTGGCTGAATTATTGGAACCAAAGCAAAGCAAAGTGATTGTGAGTGACCCCCGACCATACTTTGATGGTTTTTGGTGTGCTGCACGACCTGCAGTACAATCCAGGATTCCATTTGTCCTTCATGGTACCTTTGCTAAAATAATAATCACTGAGACTCGGCTAGGATGACTTTCAGGCCAAGATTTATTCTGGTTTATGGAATTTGATCATATCCCGTGCCATTTGGAACACATGAATGAGCACTGGATTGTTGTAACTTCTCGACAATTTTATAGGAATTTCAACATTAATTTCAAGCTCTCTTTTGCACCCAAGCGCATAGGATAAATGCAATTTGCCTGTGTTCTTCCGACATGCTATCCAAACAAATCGGTACTCTCTCTGTCTAGGAATGTAACGCGTATTTTGATTGGTTAAGACAAGATTTTGACCAATAATTACTTTATTAATATGTGATCTATGTGACATAAAATTGATATCATTAAATTCATATTCAAAAGTACTTTCCTATAATTATGATTTTGTATCACATAAACCACGTATCAATAGAATAATTATTGGTCAAAGTCTTGTCTTAACCAATCAAAATACACTTTATATTTCTAGACAGAGAGAGTATAATTCTATATTTTACACTTACATTTCTATTGAAGTGTTTTTCTTATTTTTATGTTTTCTACAACCAAAAAAGACCCTAACATAATAAAAGTAGATTTTGTGTCCATGCGGGTGAATGCTCATATTATTTTACCAGCAAAACGTATCTTAAGATCTGTGCATATTTTCTCACCACACATTTACTCCCACAGGGTTTACTTTCAAAAGTGTCGTAGATATACGTCTAGACAATAAACTTGTGGCACCTCCAGTCGGTTACGACGACCTCCGGGCATGCCTGGGGTGAACGAGCGAGAGCGAGGCGCGAGGCAGTCGTCGACGTAAACCCATATTCATATTGGAGCGTGAAATTGAGAGTTTATGTGACGTACCCGGTTTTAAGGCCGAATAAATCCATGTTTTTACTGTACTAGTCCCATGATCAGTGGCTAGTACTCACATGCACTTGATAACATAGTCATACAATACCGAATATTATACATATAGAGCCATTATGGTCTCAATTACACACAAGCCGATTGGCTGAATAAAAGTTGGAAATAAACACGTAGATAAGCCCATCAATATGTCTCTCCCACAGGCATTAGAGTACTCCTCTTCTTCTTCGCCTGGCCATATCAACTCACAAGCTTTTCCTCGCAGGAATTGATAGCAGCTATATTTCATGCAACGGAGTTCAAGAAGGAAACTCTATCCTATGCTGCGGTTGTGCGGAAAGTAAGTTTTCTGTTGAACAATAGAATAGTAGATTCAAAAGTGGTTTAAGAATCAGTATTAATTTGTCTGTTCATAACCTCACATGTAGTGGCACCTGCCACCCTTTTTATTCTAAGGCCGATAGCTCCGTCTATCGCCTTTCTACTCTTTCCCGGGGTCCCGTCCGTAGTACCCTTGTATTACGGCACGGTCCATCTTCAACAATTCCTAGCTACCAGACTGTAGCGTAAATTGCACCCTGAGGGCATGTCATGCCCACGTCCTTAATCCCAATGCCCATAGTTTGCAAACAAAACTCAGTCTAACCAGTGTATGGCTTTGCCAGATCGTGTCCATAATCGAAGACGCGGCTATTCGAATAGAGTTTAACACTCTGCAGAGGTTGTACGGCTTTACCCACAAGATGTAGTTCACCCTAGGAGTACTTTGCAAGTATACTGATAGGGTTATTACAACAAGACATTGCGCCCGTTTTCATACTAGGATTGGACCCGCTAGATGTTTTACCCAACTTTACTTCTGCCTCACAGACTCTAAAATGTGACTATTCTCATCTTTGTGTCGAACAACTCCCTACGCCATGCGGTAGAGGCCCTCTAGGACTTTAACCGCCTAGTCACATACTCCTTACTGCCCACGAGTCCAACCCTGGTATTTGACGAGGTATTAAGCCAAGGCCTTCCCATAAAGGACATGTGGACATACGAGGGTGGATCTGGTTTGGCGGCACTTAGGCTCGGTCCTTGATTGATTCGGGAAGGACTCCGTATTTCTTACCTTTCATCCGTATCACACCTGCTACACCATCACCCATACTTCTCTTACCATTCCCACCCGAATCACAAACATCTCCTTTTTGATTTTGCCTCGATAAACATTTTCAACATCCACCTTGGGTGACACACGTCACCCTAAGGGTTTTTTTTTCTTCCAAATCCCAGAAATAGGGTTCCAATATCCGTAAAAGAATTTTTATACTACAGCGGGTCTAAGCTCGGCTTATGGCCTATATGTCTAATATGCCACTGGAACTACCATGTCCGGTGACTTAATGCTAGGGTTACAAGGGCACATGGTAACGGATCCTAGGCCATGCAACTATAGGAAATATATACCCTTATGTCAACATAGCATTAATACAACATAGCATGCAAGTTGGCAAATAAAATACTTATATTTCTCACTTATAGGATTCAACATGGTCAAGATGAGGAAAGCTTGCCTAGCAGCTCTTGAACTTGCTCCTGGCTCGGGATGTCTCCGGTTCCTCCTGATGAGCGTATTTCACTCCGTCCACTATACGCCGAAGGAAACATCGAATAATTAACCAACAAGACGAAAGACCAAATGGAAATCCAAAAGAGACCAGTCGAGCAATCTATTCTGGTTCCATATTATTCTGAGAAATTTATCTTCTTTAAGTGTTGTTTAAATATATGCATATATATATATATATATATATATATAGATTCCCTAATCTACAGCTGAGAGTAGAATAACTATTCTACACGCTGGCCAACCGACCGAGCCAGCCAGCCCAAACCCACCACGTCCCACCTTTTCACCACTGACCGTAAAACTATTCAGTAGATATAGTAAATCCATCGAACTATATTACTGTCGAACAGATCGCTCACAGTCATGTAACTTCACATGTAAAATACGG
The DNA here is from genome assembly GCA_019208055.1 of Stipa capillata. NCBI lineage: Eukaryota > Viridiplantae > Streptophyta > Magnoliopsida > Poales > Poaceae > Stipa > Stipa capillata. The sequence continues at coordinate 210,745 of JAGXJF010001400.1, read as the reverse complement.
TAATTTTATGTCTTTCGAGTAGTAAAACAATATGTGTCAGCGTAAAACTCAGGACTGTAGTAATTTTTGTATAAAGCGTGTCGCAAAATTATGATTATATGTACACGATATTACGATCTCGCGGCCATCATTTTACTGCATGTCTGATTGTTCTATAATAGAAAGGAAATATTTCTTCCATTTGTTCACAATCACTTGTGTAGCCCAGTTGGTTAGTAGAGAAGAGCAACATGCGTGAGGTCCAGGGTTCAAATCCCGCCTCGTCCTTATTTTTTCAACTAAAACGGATTAGGGGAATATTTCTTCTATAATAGAAATATTTCTTCTGTTTATTCACAGTCATTTGCATAGTCTAGTTGGTTAGAAGAGAAGAGTAACATGTATTAGGTCCACGGTTCAAATCTCACCACCTCATTATTTATTATTCAATTATAAAACGGACTATATATATATATATATATACGGCAGCGCTAATCTGCTCGTGAGCGCAGAATAGCTTATTCTGCGCTCCGGCCGAAACGCGCCAGACCGAGCCAGCCACGCGGAACAGTAATTTTATGTGTATCGAGTAGTAATTTTCGGACGGGATTTTACTGCTGAGATTTTAGCGTGACTCAGAATTACTACATTTTGCGATAGATTTTACGATATCTTATACACAACTTTACTGCCTCGCGTGCATCTCGACTGTGAAAACCTTCTGAGTTTAGCAACTTTCTACTACCTTTTGTGATAGATTTTACGACATCCTATACACAACTTTACTATCTCACGCACATCTTGACAGTAAAAAAATTCTAAGTCACGCGCAGTCCGTTTTATAATTGAATAATAAATAATGAGGTGGTGAGATTCGAACCGTGGACCTAATACATGTTACTCTTCTCTTCTAACCAACTAGACTATGCAAATGACTGTGAATAAACAGAAGAAATATTTCCATTATAGAAGAAATATTCCCTAATCCGTTTAGTTGAAAAATAAGGACGAGGCGGGATTTGAACCCTGGACCTCACACATGTTGCTCTTCTCTACTAACCAACTGGGCTACACAAGTGATTGTGAACAAATGGAAGTAATATTTCCTTTCTATTATAGAACGATCAGGCATGCAGTAAAATGATGGCCGCGAGATCGTAATATCGTGTACATATAATCATAATTTTGCGACACGCTTTATACAAAAATTACTACAGTCATGAGTTTTACGCTGACACATGTTGTTTTACTACTCGAAAGACATAAAATTACCGTATTTTACATGTGAAGTTACATGACTGTGAGAGATCTGTTCGACAGTAATATAGTTCGATGGATTTACTATATCTACTGAATAGTTTTACGGTCAGTGGTGAAAAGGTGGGACGTGGTGGGTTTGGGCTGGCTGGCTCGGTCGGTTGGCCAGCGTGTAGAATAGTTATTCTACTCTCAGCTGTAGATTAGGGAATGTTAGGGTTAGGGTTTCAAGTTCTATAGCCCCTAACCTATAAGTATTCCTGTGGCTCTTTAGGGTAAACCAGAAGTTAAGGGTTCCAACCTATGTTGGAACTTTTCCAGAAACATTCACTTTTAGAAAAGAATTCAAAAAGGATTTGCATTCAAAGGAAATTTTTGAATTCATTTCCATTCCAGCCAGAAAATTTTGAAATTTTGGAAATCTGTTTGAACCAAAAATTTCTAAATATTATTAGGATCCTAAGACCTTTTGGAAGCTTTTCGAGAACCGGTCAAATTGGTGCTGAACCGTCCGAACCGAGTATGGAGTGTGTTCTGGAAAAGAAAACTGGAGGCTTTTCTGATTTTACGTTTTGGTTTAGGAGCTGGGCGTTTTCTATCAGAGAAGGCGGAAAAACAATAGGCACGGCCACTTAACCTTGGCAGGCCTCGCCAAGGCCCACGGGCTGCTCGGGTAATGCGGATTTCCTACTGAACCCGATGCAGTGGACCGATAATTAGGGAAGGCACGCGCGTGTGGCCGGCGGGAGGGGGGAATCCCTAGTGGTGGCGGCGGTGAGAACTCCGGTGAGAAATCGTCGGCGCTCCAGAGGGTTATAGAATACGAGCTTACTATGGTTGTGTTCGGTGTTGGGAGATGGTTCCATTTTTGTGCTCAGTGGTTGCCGGAGCTTACGAGAGTTGGGTCGGCGAAATGTAGCAGAGAAGGTCGGCGGCAGGAAGGGACGCTCGGCCGTGGGAAAGGGCTAAGCTTTGAAAGGGTCAGGCGAAGTTCCAGGGAGGGGTGGAAAATAAGGTGGAGTAGGAACGGAGCTCGACCTCCCCTTTTATAGGCAGAGCGACGGGAGCGAAACAAGGCTGCCGCGGCGCAAGCTCATGCTAGGTGATAGTGGCAGCGGGAAGGAGAATCACGTATTAATGCGATTAGGCGATACGAGGACGGCGCCGTGGCACGCCCGGGTGCATTGGACGGCTGCTGGAGCGACGGATGGCACGGTGGCACCAGCAGGCGGTATTGGGGAGCAGCGAAGGCGTTGCTGCATGCCGGTATCTGGCGACAGGATGGCTCGGTAGCTGAGGCAAGGAGCTACTGCGGAAGGTCGGGCAGAACGCGCGGCACGCGGGAATTGGGTGGGGAGTGTCAGTGACGACGGGCGGCGCGGCGTTGATCAACAAGGTGGGCGACGCTGATATCGACAGCGGATGCGCCAGCGCCGCTCCATGGATGAACTGCGGTGGCAGGAGAAGAATAGCGGCGCCATGACCAAGAGTCATACTAGAGAGGGCGTGGCACAAGGTGGCAGGCCAGGCGATGCGGCAAACGACGGCCGGCTCGCCGATGCCAGCGGCCGGCATGGCTTTAAAGCTGTGGTACACGCTCTGGTGCGAGTCTGGCTAGCTCGGCTTGCTCTGGAGGGGTGGCATGCTGCAAAAGAGTGTCTTGCTATGCCATAAGAGTCTAAGCAGTAGGCATGGTGAGGTGGACGTGGTAAACACGTGAACTGGGCACCTATTTTGGCAGAAATGCTTTGACCCCCGTGTGTGCCGTGGACTAGTACCCAAATAGAAGGAGACAAGGGTGTCCTGTTGGTGAAGTAAAGGAGTTAGGTAGGCTGGTTTATCAGAGGTGAGATCCCATGACAATTTGAAGAACTTAACTCGGTAGGAGCATCATGATTTCATGTAAAAGAAAATTGATTAGAGGGTGTTTGATGCATTTTATTCTGGATTCTTGAACATGTGATACCAATATTTTTGTGTCTCTAGACTCTTTGATATATAATAATTGTTGTAGAATTTTCTTGAATTTTTCTGTAACCTATTTTGGTATGTCGTAGTTCAATACCCTTTTCAGCCTTATAGTTAAGTATTTTGACAATTTGATTTTTTTTTGAATTGGGCTGGCCCTATTATTTCATATTTGGGTTGGAAACCCTTTTAGGGTGCTCTCAGAATTTTCTAGAATTTTCAGGGTATCGGAGGTACATGCGATCTTGAGATTAGGGTTTCTGCGGCAATCGGGAAGTATATGGGAGATGAGGATAAGGTACGGAGTTAGGGTCTCGAAAGAGAAGGGATGAGATGACTTGTTTGGGAGGATAGCAGAAAGTCAGCCGCACAGGTTGCAATTAGGGTTTTGGAAGGGCCATGGTAAAGTTGGTGTGTATGTGCGTGTACTCGTGTTAGGGTTCGTGGAGAGCGTATGAGGTTTGGTATCGTATGCATGGGTTGACTGGTTCTTATTACATATGCATTTGCATGAAAATGATATGATTGCAAAGGTCTCGAAAAACCAAGATGTGACAGTTTACAAGTCAGAGCCCTCTCCCTCTCACACTACCCTCAAGGGGGTATTTATAGGGTTTATATGGGACTATTACAAGGGCATGACGGTCATTTCCTACCCCTAGGGAATCTTAGGAGAATATGCCTGGGCATCTTTCAAGGGAATCTCTGGGAGAACACATCGGTCTTGCGTGTGGACTCGTCGGGGATAGCCTTAACGCGGAGGATGTTGACTCGTGGGGGATAGCCTTGATGCGGACATCGATGTGAACCTTGACGGCGTAGCGGTGATCACGAACAGCGTCGGACGGCGTAACGGTGATCACGAACAGTGTCGATCGGGGATAGTGCAGGAACCCGCCTCCAACAGTAGCCCCTTGCCGGTCCAGGGCGTGCGTCGTGCAACGCCCGTCCGAGCCGGCACACCAATCCTCTGGGGTTGATGCGCAGGCCGGATCGACGACCCTGCGTGAATCGTCAATCTCTCCTTTGAGGTGGCCGAGACGTGCTCGACGGGGTGACTCCCCCCTCCCCCTCTTTTTTCTTTTTCTTCTCCTCCTCTCTTTCTTCTCTTTTTCTTCTCTCTTCTTCTTTTTTTCTCTTCCTTCTCTTTTTCTTCTCTTTTTCTTCTCTTTTTCTTCTCCTTTTCTTCTCCGCCGCGCGCCCCATCTGCCCAGTCCAGCACCGGACCACGCCTCCCTCCTCTTTGCCTGGCCTGCGCCCCGCCTCCTCTTGGGCCGGCTTGCGCCGTAACTCCTCTTGGGCCGTGGCCCGCTAGGTCATTGGGGGGGCGGTAATAAAAACTCCTCACCCTCCACCGCTGCCTCTTTTTGCCCCACTGCCATCTGCTCTGCTTCTTCCTGCACGCCGCCTCCCCCGCCCCGCTGCCTCCGTGCCTTAAGCTCTCACGCCAGGCGGCACCGCGCGCCATCCAGTAGGCCGCTAGAGTCGGCGGGCCAACAGTACTCGGACCGAGTGGGCGAGGAAGTAATGTCGCAGCTTCCGCGCGCCATGAGAAGTGCGTACACAAGTTTCTCCAGCTCAGTATACCGCACCTTCGCTCCCTGCAGTGCCTCAGACACATAATAGACGGGATGTTAGGTCTTGTTCTTCTCCTTGGCAAGCACACGCTTACCGCGATCGGGGTGGCCGCCAGGTAAAGCAACAATGCCTCCCCGGGATGAGAGCTTTGCAGCAGGGGTGGCGAGGTGAAGTATGTCTTTAATTCTTCCAAGGCGGCTTGGCTTTCACTCATCCACTCAAAGCCGGAGGACCCCCGCAGTGTCTTGAAGAATGGGAGTCCTTTTTCGGCCAAGCGAGAGACGAACCTCCCCAACGCGGCGAGCCGCCCTGTCAACTTCTACACTTCTTTAACATTCTCCGGTGGCCGCATATCAAGCACGGCCTGGATTTTTACAGGGTTGGCCTCAATACCCCTTGCTGACACGAGAAAGCCAAGGAGCTTCCCAGCCGACTCCGAATACACACTTCTCCGAGTTGAGCTTCATGCCCGCCTTCTTAAGGTTGTCGAACGTCTCTCGCAGGTCCGCGGCTGTGGGTGTCGGCGAGGATGCTCTTGACGAAGATATCATCAACATACACCTTAATGTTTCACCCTATCTGCGGTGCAAGGGCTTTGCATACAAGACGCGCGAAGGTCGTTCCCGCATTCTTGAGCCCGAAGGCCATCCGAACATAACAGAACGTCCCGGAGGGCATGATGAAGCTTGTTTTCTCCTCGTCTTTTTTAGCCATCCATACTTGGTGGTACCCGGAGTACGCATCCAGGAAACTCATGAGCTCGCATCCCGAGGTGGCATCGACCAGCTGATCGATCCGTGGGAGCGGGAAGTTGTCCTTTGGACACGCGCGGTTGAGGTTGATGTAGTCAACGCACATGCACCACTTCCCATTGTCCTTCTTGACGAGGACGGGGTTGGCGAGCCAGTCCGGGTACATGACCTCGCGGATGACTCCGGCCTTATAGAGCTTGTCAACCTACTCACAAGCCGTGGCCTGACGTTCTATGCACATTCTCCGGAGCTTCTGCTTCACAGGGCGTGCATCCGGCTTGACGTACAGCCGGTGCTCAACAATCTCCCTGGGCACGCCGAGGAGGTCTTCGTGCTCTCATCCGAAGAGGTTGTGGTCGGACCAAAGTGCGTCGAGCAGAGCCTATGTGACCTTTGGGTGGAGGTTTGCCCCGACGAGCACCGTCTTGATTGGGTCTTCCTCTGATAGTGGTACTGCGTGCGTCTCGCCATCAGGCTTGGGCTTAGGAACTCACCACCTGGATGTTGGGGGGGTCGGCAGCCCCTAGGGTGATCTTTGTGCCTTCGGTCTTCGTGAACGGTATGGACATAGTGAATAGCCGCCTGGATGTCGTTGTCAGTTTTGCGGGATAAGTCTTGATTGCATCGGATGGTAATGACACCACAGGGGGACGGGATCTTCATGCAGAGGAAGGCATGATGAGGGATGGCACCAAATTTGTTCAATGTGACCCGGCCAAGGATGACGTTATATTGGTAGGGAAGGTCGACCATGTCGAAGATGATATTCTCCTAGCGCTTGCACTCCCCTTCCCCGAACTCCACCGGGAGCTCAATCTTCCCGAGCCCCGGGACCGGCTCGCCACCAAAGCCAAGGAGTGGGATGCCTGCGGGAGCGAGGCATACCGGCAATATCCCCATCTCCGCGAGGGTGGATGCGAATAGGATGTCCGCCGAGCTCCCCCTGTCGATGAAGACACGACACACCTCACAGTCATTTATGACCGCCGAGATGACGAGGGCGTCGTGGTGGGGGAGGCTGATCCCCGCGGCATCCTCGGGGCTGAAAGTCACAGTAGCACCGACCCACAAGGGCAGCTCGGTGGGTGGGGATGAGTTGATGTGTTGCACCTGTCGAGTATAGGCCCGACGCTGTCGCTTGGACGGGAAGGTGTGGGCGTGGCCGCGGTGATGGCGTGCACGATGCGGCGTCGCGGATCCTCAACTTGTTTCGGTGGCTCCCTAAGGAGCGGAAGCGACGGCGGAGGCGGCAGGGCCTGACGTTCTTGAGCTACCGCGCGGTTGTGTCGCGGGGCTTCAGTTCTAGTAGCCAGCCCCCGCTGCTTGATCACTCGGGTGGCGGCAACTAAATCGCATTCCGCGGTGCTAGATCGCACTCTAGTAGTCAGTTCTAGTACCCGGGCTCAGCGGATTGTTCACGTCGGTGAGGCCCGGGGCGTTCGACGACGGTGGGTAGGTTCTGATTTCGAGTTGGTGAGGGGCGATGTTGGCGGACCGTCCAGCTACCCGTCTCAGATGGTGGAGCTCCGGGCGCGGTGGAGGTGCTGGGACCCACGTAGGGTAGCGCTCCGTCGAACGACGCGGCGAGGCTGAGGCCTCCCCACCCGGCTGCGCGACGAAGTGATGGAAAGGTCGGTAGCTGGGGCCTTCCCCCGCACCATAGAGTGATGCTGTGGCCATCTCTCGGCTGACATCCAGCTGATGCCGCAGGGCTGCGGCTTCTTCGGCGCATGCTGGTGCAGAAGTAATTACTCTTGCGTGGCTGTCGGCCATGACTTGACGGAGGGCGGCGAGCATTGTTCAAAGCTTGTAGGGCCTTGAGGGCCTCAGCCTTCGCCCTAACGAGCTCCTCCCTGAGCTCATTGGCCTCGCGCCTCAGGGTTTCAGCCTCTGTTTCGACGCGTGCTTCTGAGTTTGCCACGTCGATCGCGGCTGTGGGAAGTCTAGCAGTGCGGACGTCGGTTGATGAGTCGTCGGCTCGGAGGTAGCAGCCGACGGGTCGTTGACGCGGGCGCCGCTAAGCTCCGTGGTGAGGGACATGTTGTTCGTCCTGGCTCAACGGGTCGGGTTTGGGGTGCGGGGGACGATCTTCCTAGCCGCGCTCTTTTTCTTCGGCGCCATGGCTTTTCGCTCGCAGTTCCCCACGGTCGGCACCAACTGTCGTAGATATACGTCTAGACAATAAACTTGTGGCACCCCCGGTCGGTTACGACGACCTCCGGGCGTGCCTAGGGTGAACGAGCGAGAGCGAGGCGCGAGGCAGTCGTCGACGTAAACCCGTATTCGTATTGGAGCGTGGAATTGAGAGTTTACAAGTCAAAGCCCTCCCCTCTCACACTACCCTCAAGGGGGTATTTATAGGGTTTGAGGGGAGGGAAAGTGCGAGATTATAATTTTTACCCCAGAAGTACGGGACTATTACAAGGGCATGATGGTCATTTTCCTATCCCTAGGGAATCTTGGGAGAATATGTCCGGACATTTTTCAAGGGAATCTCCGGGAAAACACATCGGTCTTGCGTGTGGACTCGTCGGGGATAGTCTTGACGCGGAGGATTTTGACTCGTGGGGGATAGCCTTGCCGCGGACGTCGATGTGAACCTTGATGACGTAGCGGTGATCACGAACAACGTCGGATGGCGTAGCGGTGATCACGAACAGTATCGATCGGGGATAGCGCAGGAACCCTCCTCCAATAAAAAGAAAAATACCACTCTTGCGTGGCCGAAGGACGTATTACACTGAGTCATATTTTGCATTTCCCTTTTTGAAGGTAGCATATTTCATACTTTTGTCGGCATATACAAGTCATACGTACATCCATCAATGCATGGTCGACCATGCAGTAGACTTGACATCGTAGAGACAGTTTATTATCAAAAGGCCACACATAAAGATCATAAAAAGCAGTGCTGACCAAGCCTCTATCACCAAATACTTTGGCAACATGGCTCACGAGTCGTTGAGTTCGCAGTCGCAGAAAACCAACGGCACCAAAATACTAATTTTTCCATAGCATCGTGTCGGGAAAGACCATACCTGTCGTACTTTTTTCGATCCGTGCGTCCTTGTTGTCCTTTCTCCTCATCAGAATCTTCGTCTTCCAGCCCCAATCTCTGCGCAATTTCCGATCAAAGTTTGACAGCTGACATATCGTCCAGCCATGCACCAACGTACATGACGTGCGCCTGAAATCTCTCGCCCTAGGGACCCGGCGTTGGGTAGCTAGGCACCCGTACACGTGTGCATCTTCTCGGCGTTGGCCGGCGCCCAGCGTGAATAGCAGGAATGGTATTTGCAAAAAGAACATATAGGACCAGAGAAATGGGAACAAGACTAACCTATCCAGGTAGTGAAGTCTATCTATGTTAAAGAGCAAGTTTAATATTTGGTTCGAGTAGCCAGCCCATTTTCAGAGGACACATAGCAATCTCTCAGGCGCCCTGTGTGCTTCCAACGAGATATACATATATCTAAGTGCACATTTATTTTTTTCGTTTCTTGAAAATGACTTAAAATTTTATGATATGATAGACATATACTGTATTTATGTGGTAAATTTTGGAGGAATTTTTCACGTCTTCTATAGAGAATGTCTCAGGGTGGGAATGCCGGTGTGCCCTAAAGGCGTGAGCCCTCTATCCATTGGTACATGCATACATCCATCTAGCTGAAGTTGCATTCTGCGATCAAAATACTGAGGCATTCGTGCAACTGGAATTACTCATTTCTAGACTAATATTGGAAATTGTGGTCTTTCATGCGTATTGTATTACGGGACCTCTTGACTATTGTTGTGCCGCCGTACCGCACTGTATTAGTGTGTGTTTCAAGCTATTGACATCATATTATGTATAAATGCATCGCGATAAATCGACAGCTAGGCACAGTGCACTAACGCTATCATCCGTGAGAGACCGTATGTTTCTTACATTGACTATTAGGCACATATATACTGTCATGATATCACAACAAGTGCATGTGTTTCGTACTAACTGTTGTGCGCAATATGTGACTACATGATACATAGCATTCTTAACCATTGTCATCTGCAAGAGGGTGCGCGTCTCCTATGTGTTGACTTCTGGATGCAACAGGCGGCAATCAGATACATCAGATTTTTATCCTTTGTTGTCATTTATAGAAGACCTCGTTTTTCGCCTGTTCACTGCTCACACAACATGTGACGACTGCATACATCGAATCCATTCTTATGTCGCTCTATCGGTTCCAAGAGGTTGCATATGTCTCATATACGCTGGCTATTGGACCTAGCATATGACAGTAACATATATACATTTGATACCTAATATATGTTAAAAGGAGGCCACATATGCTTCTCATGCTCACTGATGGGCATAGCATGTGAAAAAAGCGGCAGCATACATCAGATCTCTATCATCTATCTTCTGCAGGGTCTGCATACGTCTCATATATGTTAACTTATAGGTGCAACACGCGAAAAAATATGCATCGGGTGCATATCCTATGTTGTCGTTTGCAGGAGGGTGCATGCTTCCCATGTTGCTAAACGCATGTTTCGAGAATACATACGTCGGTTTCTGTATCCTCTGTCATCCACAGGATAACGTGTGCGTCTCACATATGTTGACTCTTGGGCGCAATATGCCACATTAACATACATCGACTCCTATCCTCTGTTGTCGTTTGCAGGTGATTGCATACGTCTCATGTTGATTGCTGGCGCGAAGCACAAATTTTCTTTTTAGAATCGCGCGAAGCACAATAGTGTGATGACAGCTTACGTCGGATCACTGCCATCTATCGTTTGCAGGGTGTTGCAAGCGTGTATCTCATATACTCCCTCCGTCTAACAATATAAGACGTGCACGTATCTCAATATTTACAATTAGATTTATAATATTTTAGTTATATAATATAAAATAATATTATTGAAAAGTACTTTCGAAAACGAATCAAATAATACCACTTTTGTGTCACATAACTAAAATATTATAGATCTAATTATAAATCTTGATATGCGTGTGCGTCTTAGAGCATGTACAATGTTGGTCAACATTGGGTGCTAAGAGGGTGCTAAGGATTCTTAGCACCAACTTTAGTTGGTTCTAAACATTGTGAAGGGAGGTGCTAAGGAAAAATTGCTAGCACCTGGTTTATAGTACTAGAACCAGGTTCTAAGAGAGAGTTGACTATATGTGGCTATATGTGAGACCCAAACTAGAGCAAATAGTGAGAGAGAAATAGATGAGAAAGAATATAATATACTGACATGTGGGTCCAAAGTAGGTATTAAGAAAAAGTTTCTAGCACCACCACATTGGAGTAAATTTACTTTTCTTAGAACCAAGTGCTAGCAATTTTCTTAGCAAGTTTCTAGCACCACCACATTGTACATGCCCTTATATTGTTGGACAGAGAGAGTATATAGAAAAGAACTATTGACATCGAGCATAAATGAGTACGATGAATAACTCTGCAAATAATAATAACAATTTCCCTCGTGCAATGAGAAACTTAATATTTCGAACATTCGAACACTCTATTATGTAGGCATTACAATTTATTGGCCTAATGCATGTGCATATTGCAAACTACAAGGTCACATTCCCACAGTACGTTGAGCTACTGTTGTCAGGCTCGGCCTGCGCCACGCCCTTGGCTAGGGCTTAGGGCAGTGCTCCCACTGAGCTCCGCTTTTACCAACCGAATCACTTTTATCGGTTAGCAGGAGCCGTTCATGACTATTAAAAAAAATGCTATAACGGATTTGAATTGAGGTATATCCGTAAAATTCATGTTAGAGCGAAGTACTTCTTTTCTTCATGATAGAATTAAGTATAAGGTGAGCAATTCTACCTCAAACTTTACCGTTGGCAACAAATGAAAACAGTTAGTGTGACTCTAAAGTGAATAGACCATCATCACCAACTATTAAAGAAAATACTCCACGACTTATGAAATTCTTGGTCCCTCTCACGCACGAGAACTCACACCGCGCGCGGAATACATCTCTATCACACAAAAAAAACCTATATGCAGCACAGGGCATGCCAGCTGCTGCCTGCCGGGGATCGGATGCCCTCTCTCTACGCCCAAAAAACACGCGGATACAGGGAGGAATGAACAGCACGAGAGGGAAAAAAATGTTATCTTTTACTTTTGGAAAGAAACATAAAATCCACATAATTAAACACACGAAAAAAATAGTCGCAAATAAACGAATTGATGGCTCGCGAGATTCTCTCCCTGATAGCGTTTATTTATGGCCAAAGATTTGATACAACGAAGAAATGGAGTGGAAAATACAAGGAAAAGAAACTGGAAATAAAATCGCACATATAACAAGACAACAAAAGCAGCAGTCTTGGTCGTCTCCTCCAACCTCATATACACGCGCCTCCTCCTCCTCCAAACACACCGGCAGAGGCAGCTAGCCAACAACCCAAACAAGCCAAGCACACAGCCCATCTCTCCCATCTGCAGCTCAACATGCAGCGCCCGCCGTGCCGCTGCTCCTGCTCGCCGTCGCTCTGACAGCGTCGTCGGCGTCCAGCTAGCGTATCTTGAGTAGGGCAGGTTGGAAGGAAGGATGGGCGTGCACCTGCTGAGGAGGCAGCACTCGTCGGCGGGGTCAGTCGGCGGCAGTGGGTCGATGCCACCGAAGGGGTGCATGGCGGTGAGGGTGGTGGGGCCGGGCGGCCGCGCGGAGGCGGAGGAGGAGGAGAGGTTCGTGGTGCCGGTGGGTTACCTGAAGCACCCGCTGTTCGTGGGCTTGCTCAAGGAGGCGGAGGAGGAGTACGGCTTCAAGCAGAAGGGCGCTATCACCATCCCCTGCGGCGTCGACAATTTCCGCCGCGTCCAGGGGATCATCGACCACCAGAAGCACCACCAACACCAGCACCACTCCTCCCACGGCCACACCGGTGGCGGCCTCCTCTCCGGCGGCCACCATGGCTCGTCGTCGGGGCACCACCACTTCCACATCGGCCGCCTGCTTCAGGGCGTGAGCTAGCCAGATGTGGGCCATGGATGGATCTTGCTGTTAATTAGCTCGTCGCTCATCCTGTCTTGGTCGATCGGTTAATAATACTCCTTAGGGTTTTCTCTTTAGAATTTAGGTCGATGCCTGGTGATGATCGAATGATCATGCATGCATCGTTGAGTAGTCTGTGGATCAGCAGGTTGGAATCGATGGATCTCATTAGGATTTGAATTGTTATGTTATGGGTTGTTATGATGATGATGACAAAGAAGATCAAAGGATCATGTTTCAGTATTTAAATGAACCAGATTCTCTCTTTCTTCCTCCTTTCCTTTGGTGAATTCTTTTTCATGTTTGCTCCAAACAAGAAGAAAATCGATCAGTTTCCTTTCAGATTGTGTGGTTGGAAGTATTCTCTTTCAAAAAAGAATCTTTTTTGTGTGTGTGTTGTGTTCGTCAGGGTCCTATAGGGATTGAAGAATTAATAGTAATCTTAAGTATATTACTAATTGGTTTCCACTCGAGTACTCCAAGTTAGACTCAACACAACTTAATAACAACAACAAAATTTCACAAAAAAAAACAACAACAACAACAAAAAAGGAGAGCTGGCTAGCAAAAGCTCTTCTTTCTTTTGGGGTTCGACCTTTCTTTTGTCCCATCCCCTGTCTCCTCTCTACTCCCCCCCAATTAATCAAGTAGAGGATTAATTAGTGCTAGCTGTCAGTGCTACATGCATATACATACTCATTACTAGTACTATTATTCTCTAGAACTTACTACTAGTACCCTACCAAGCAACAAGTATACTTTCACCATATATACATGGCCAACACATGTACATACACATTAATTCAACTGATTTCATTTGGGAATTAGGGGCCTGGTACTGCAACCGTTCACAGAGCTTCTTGTGCTAGAGAGAGAGAGAGAGAGAGAGAGAGTCCTGCATGGCTCAGTCAGGCCGTCAGAATCTCTGTCTGACAGGAAGGGCGGCGCCGCAGCAGGAAAGGACGGGTGAAGCGAGGCAAAGTACGTTCTTTGGCCAGAAGGATAGGCAGCACGAGGAAGATAGATTGGCTTAGTTTATTTCTTGGCAAATAGGCTTAGCTTGCGATTGTAAGTGTATTACGCTGGATTTTATTTTATAGAAAAGTTATAAAAATAATATAATTAGTTAGTTCAATAACAAAATAGATAAAAACAAGTTAAGTAAATAAGATTACTATAATACACCATAAAAACAATGCTTCCTAAGTTGTATAGTACTTTTTTTTTATGGTGAAACCTCTCTTGGTCTCTTGGTGTAATCCCCTTATGGATGAAAACGATCCCGTTTAATTGACCATGACAGAAAGGTTAAAAAAATTCTATGATTCCATGTACTTGTTTACATACGCGAGAGACTCGAGTAAAAAAAGGATAAAGGTGAGACTTTTTTGGGCATGTGTCATGTTGGAAACTAAAAGACTAAGAGAGAAAGAACATTCTAGTACGTACTTACCACAATAATTCACCGTACCGATTTGATCTTTCCTGCGTTGCTTTTGGCAATTACTCCTAATAGGCGAGAAGTCCAAGTAACGTGGAAAGGAATCGTCCCGCAAGTGTGCTGCATCACATTTGCGCTGCCGTGCAATGTGGCAGCATGCATGATCATAGACTTGTCGTGGTTCTTTCGAGCCTAAATCAGCACGTGCGGTTCAGTGTTGGTTTTTTCTTCTTCTTCTTCTGTTGCGAGAGAAACTGTTCTGTTTTGTTTAAGCGTACGTGTGAAACTAATTAATCTACTAGTTATTATTCAGTGCCCAAAATCTGAGTCATGTGCTGTAAAAGCATAAGAATTTTGTTTGTGTTTTTCTTCTTCAATTTCCTTTTTTTTTGGTTTTTGCCAACAGGTCAAGCAGACAAGGTTGCATTGACATCATGTCTGATCATCTCGCGCTTGCACTAAAATATGCCGTAGAAAATGTTTGGCGAATTAAGATAATTGTATTTTAGAAAACTTTTGATCTTCTGAGGCATTACACCGTGGTACGCTATCAGAGGTTTTGACCAAAGGAAAAACCGTGTGTTATGGTGTAATACAATGACAAAGTAAGGACATGTTTAGTTTGCTACCTCGATTGGCCAAGTTTAGATAGACATGTCCAGCAAATGTTTGTGTGCAGCTACTTATTTGGTGAACTTAACGTGCTGGTGGGTATTTTTATGTCTATTTTTCTCTTAAGTCCGCAAAATTATGGCACGTCACGCTTGACAAAAAAGGTCTCGAATAACATACATGTAAAGGTATATATACATGTGGATATGATTAAACAGATGAGCAATAGGCCAATAACGAACAATGTAAAAATCTAAACTCTGTGCTCTTCTCCGCCAATCATTCGCAGCTACTAATGCTGACATTCCGAAAAACCGCACAAATGGATGATACGGAGCATCCTTTTCTGTACGGGCAAAGCATGCAGATGGACAAAGCAGAGGCCACACGTTTTTTCTCTGAAGTGACAGTGACAGGGGCAATCGATTCCGGAGTGTTCTATTCCCCTGCCTTGGCCTTTGAACGCATGCATGCAGTGGCGCATCCTCTGCCTCGCCATTCCAACCATCGATGTGGACTCGCACCAGCAATTCTCGCCATTCTGTCCCTTGGAGAATCACAAAAGTTTGGAAGATGCTCTGGAGATGTACAATGGTAGTGTATTTCTCAATTTTGTCTAGAGTAAAAAGAGGATATCTTATATAATTGAGTGTTTGTTAAATTGTCCCTACATTTCGAGTCTAAAAAGGTAGAGAGTCGGTACTAAGAGATAGCAACATCTTTATTGATGTCATCTTCTTTTTTTTAATGAACCGGCAGCAGCAACACGTGCAGAAAGGGCTCCGTGCATTGCCTGCTAAAAGAGTTAGGTTTACTTTCTCTCTGCCCCTATTTTTCTAAAACATCGGTAAAAGTCCTTATATGGTAGGATGAAGAGACAGCTATAGCCATGATTGTCCCCTGCTGCCTCCAGTTGGATCCGTCCCTGAGAGGAGTTTGATGCCGAGCATGAGTCCAAAGATGCCTCCTCAATTGAGTGGTGTATTGTTATTAAGGCCCTGTGATCATGACACGATTAGGGAATTCGTCAGCTAGCTAGACGAGAAGAAAATCGGTCGACGTTGCCACGTCGGCGTGATTAAGATGTGTTTATTGCTGACAGGTTGTTACCAAGTTGGTTGCATTCTCATCTAATCTGACACGTCACCAACATTTTTTTTTCCCTTTGCAAGTTTCTGCATGAAGCTAGGGATTCTTTTTTGTGCTTGTCAGGACCCACTGTTGAAGGAGGACAATCCAATTGCACGTACGGACAATCTCTACAACGTACTTGCATCTGATTAATTGATTGGTGGAATTTCGTTTGTGTATTGGTATTCTTGTTTCGCTTTCAAGTTTGACCCTGGATAATTTGACTTGTGCTATACTACTATACTATACAGGACTAGCAGGTGTGCGTTGCAATGGAATCTTAAATAGTAGAATAACATTTTATATTTTGATTAAAACCATAAATCCATAACAAAATATACTACTTTGCCTTCAACGATCTAATAAGTAGAGTGTTTGTACAACACACATGCACACATATAGCAAATTTACACACATTCGTGGGGGAAGGACAGCTAGCACTAGCAAGCCAGCTAATTCAGAATGTAAATATGGATTCTGTTGTTTAGTGAGATAATAAATTTCAGCAGAGTAAAAAACTAACTCAGAACGTAAAGATTGGAGTATGTTTAGCAGAGTTGGTTGAGAGTTACGTAAAGATTAGAGTCTGTTTAGGAGAGTTTGTTGAGAGTTAGAGAGTTGGTTAGAGGAAAGTGTGACACCACCATCACCATAGTTATCAACTCAAATTTTATAGAGAACTAGCAAGATGCCCGTGCGTTGCAACGGAACCTCAAATAGTATAACAACATCTTATGTTCTGACTAAAACCATAAGTCTATAACAAAATATATTATTTTGTCTTACAACGATTTAATAGTAGAGTGCTTGTACAACACACATACACACATATAAAAAAATTTACGCACATGTTGTTATTTCTTGTTTTGATCGAGGAAGATTAGGAGAGATGATAGGGGAAGATTAGATATTGTTAGAGGATTGTTGATGAGTTAGTTATAGATATAGATTAGTTTGTTAGAAAGTTGTTAGAGGGGTAAAAAGGGTAATCAAAAGTGTGACACCACCACTCAAACATTATAAGGTGGTATAGATAGAGAGACTTCAAACTGTTCTTCTCCGAGCGGTACATGCAAGACTATGCATGTGCCTATCGCTGTTCTACGTCCTTAGAATGATCCACTCCATATGCCGTTCTGCCGACTTGTTTGCATGGCTCGATCGATCTGCTAGTACTAGCTAGTGTGTAATACTAGAGGAACTACACGTGCATGCACATACGTGCGTACATATACATGCGCATGTGCCGTGCGTAGGTTCTTGTTGCCATTACCGTCAGGCTTCATAACAACAACGACGTACGATGCTGCCATCCTTGTCAGGCTCAAGGATACATACATTACTAATGACACGGTAGTATTATCCTCCAGATGCCACTCCCCCAGTACATAAAGCTTTCTTTTATTATTTAAATTCAAGCTTTGACACTAAACTCTTTCATAATATTTATTGGTAGTTATAAAATTATAATCATAAGAAAGTGCTTTTAAATAAAAATTTAATAATATCAATTTTGTGTCATATAACCTATATATTATTAAGTTAACTATTAATCAAAATTTAAAATTAAACACCTAAATACCTCTTATACACTTGTCTTAATTTGGCGGCAAATCAAATGCACCAATCATGGCCACTGTTTGATCTGTTGATTGGAGGGATCTTTATGTATATATGTTTACGTAGACAGTAATATTAAGGAGACACGTTCACGGTGTGTCTAAATAAATCAAATGACGCCCATTAACTAGAGGGATTGAGCTCCATGAGCAGAAGCAGCAGCAGCAGCAAACGAGTAATTAACGGCTACCACAAAAGGAATGGACTCCCTCCTAGTTGTGCCGGTCCACGATGATCTGTTCCACAGAATCCTTGCAAACCTTTCACTGTCAGGTGAGTTTGATCAAGCTGAAAAAAAATGGATAATTTCCATCGATTTCTGGAACGCCCTAGATGAAGATAACCAACGGTTTTCAGCAAGAACGGCGCATCATAATTGATGGATAACACCGAGACAAGGACACGTAGCCTTTTTTTTTCTCGTTCCTACAGAGAAGAGGAAACTGCAGCGAGATGGCGAGAGCAGCACAGATATTGCAATTTTGAGTGCAGCTGCAGATGAGATGGTGAATGATGCCGTACAGTAGACGGAGCTCATCTCCTCCAATTAATGGATGTACTGCAATGCAATGGAACTTCCGAGGAAAATTAAAGGTTCAGACGCTTCTCGGTAATGCAGTGCAGAAGCTGATGGGGCACGGAACAGATGTACTCAGAATAACAGAGCCTTAACAGAAAAGGTTCAGCTCACATTCTTAAGGTGCAGTCCGTTGGGGATTACAACCAACTTTAACTCTGCATTGATCACCAAAATGACTATGGATGGTTTTGAAAACCTTTGAGCAAAAAGAACAAACATGACACTATATTTTTGGACAAACCATATGACTTGCCTTCATTACAAAAGATCTTTACATGTATCCTCTACAAAAACTATGACGACAACAACCGACAACATCACAGAGAAAGAAGAATGATCATTAACCACAAGAGGGACAACAACAAATCAGGGCCATATAACGAGCGGCTTTAAAATTAGACCAAATACATTTTCTTCAGTCACTTAATGCCGTCTTGCGTTCGAGCCCCTTATTGTGACACCATGTAAAAATTTGGTAAATCCAAGAAAATTTAGCTTGCCATCTGTTTTGCGGATCCAATCTTGCACAATGGAATAATGAGTTGGAGCAAGATTTAGTTCCTACATGCAAAAAGGAATGTCAGGGTAGCCATTATGGTACAGGAGCACCCAAAACAGATCTGCCATGCCATTTTCCACGTATCTCTATTACGATGTTGAACTTGCAATGATCATATGGATGTAAAAAGATTACCCTCCCAACTAAGGCACCTTTCCTGTCTAATTACTATCATCCTACATACCTGTGCCAACTCCTCAACTGATATAACACGGTTGCCCTCTTGTTCAAAGTTCTGAAAAGCTGTTCCAGCAATCTCCTCCCACCTTTCCAGAGCCTCAAGCTGGTAAGGGCTGATGGCTGCGGCACAGAATTCTTCAAAGTCCATACTTCTGTACGCAAGTGGTTCTAACTGAGGTAGAAGCAAGAGTGAGATCAGCAACTTCAACACCAGTTACAGAAATGTTAGCCAGATGTAAAATTAAACTAAAAAAATGCAAAAGAAGTTCTAAAAGAAAGGAACAAAAGTAATAACCAATATCAAGCATTAAGCATCGTAGCTTTAATCCCTAGTGTCCAACGTATGGCTTTCACTGTGACAGTTACAAATGGAATTTATCCGGTCACACCAATATTCGCACATATATGATAAATTATATGGTGATTGTATAATTCTTACTGCCCAGCAGAATTTAACCAGATTATGGTTAGAATTAAAATTAAAAAGTACTAAACAATTAAACATAAGTTGATCTGTGTTTACATGTAAAATGCCAATGAAATACCCTTACCGCATGCAAGAACTCAGAATCCTTGATTCCTTCATTGCGTCAGTTAAATAGCGCGTCAGAGCCTGAATAAGACCATGAAACAGTAAGATTAAAAGGTTGGAACTATAATATACGGACATGATTTATTGTGGAGTTTCACAGAAAGACAAGAACAAGTGTTACACATGTTTTCATCTTAAGAGGTACTACCTCTGTTGATTTTCTTATGAACACAGTTTACTTTGCACGGTCTCCAAAACTAAATTTTGACCATTATTTCTTTACTATGTATTGTTAATAAGTAACACCAGTCCAGCACTCTTGTGTGTCCTTATTTTTAGATCCCACCTATATATTGTTGGAGTAATTGATGGTAAAAATTTGCAAAGTTTAGATCTTGATATGTATGTACGTCTTATAAAAATAAATGTAAGAAACTCACCGTCCGAAAGTTGTCAAGTGATACACATCCATCTCTAGGTTCAAGCAGCTTAAACTGCAGCCTGAGATACAAGATTTCATCCTCCTTTAAAGCCTTAGATAGTGCCTGAGATAAAGAGCTAACTGTTAGAACCTTGAAATTGGCAGTAAGAGCGAGCTCTGCTTATGGTCAAACTACATTACGATTGCTGGTTCAAGCAAACTCATAGCAATGACTTCCCACCTACTCCCATCCCCACACATGTTCTTCAACTTTTACAGTTGGATGATGTTTAGCCCACTGATGGCACATTTATCAAATGTGTATGAATTACATCAGTAAGATCAAGGAAAGATCAAAAGAACATTTACAAATGCGGAGAAGGTCACAGAAGTCAATAAGGTACCTTTAACGCCAAACGTTTAAGAGGTGTAGCACGAAGGTATTGCTTAATTAATCTGTAGATAAGTATGTCCAGCGGAATCTGCCTTTGCTCATCTCGCAACCAAGGGTGAGCTGCCAGAAAACCAAGTATATTTGTACTCAAGGGTCTCATACTCTTATATAATATATATAATAGTTATTTTCTTATAAAACAGATTATACAAAAAAAAATGCTCAACAACACAGTGAGTATCATGACACCACACAAACAATACTAAGTAATAATTGCTGACAACTTACTCAATGCTTGAACAGCAGTCATTCTTTTGCGATAATCCTTATTTAGAAATCTTTTCACGAAATCCTTGGCTTCAACTGACACTGAAGGCCATGGTGAATCATCGAAGTTGGGGTCAGCTCTCAACACAGATCGGAAGATTCCTGATTCTGTTCGTGCCCAAAATGGCCGACTGCCACAGAGCAAAATGTATGTTATGGACACCTATACTCCAAATGTCTGCTTCCATACTGTATGATCTGTGTAGAACCTCTGGGGCAACATAGTATGCGCTTCCAACAATATCATTAAGCCTTTCATCTGCATTATATAAAAGAAGAAACAATCTCTGATAAGCTGATGAAATATGAAGCAGCAGTGAGAGGGAAAACGATTAGCAGAGAGTTCATTCCAAGCATCAGGAAACATTCCAACAATAACTGTCAGATATGAATACACTGTTGATCTGGATTCTGGAGTATAGACAAACTGAAGACATTGCGTGAATTATATCATGCAGACAGAAGGTAAACAATTACAATACATAACCAACGAGCAAAGGTTTTCTATATAAATGAAAACAATGCACAAGTCGCTTGATCATTTTTGACATATATATACCCCATTATTTTTCATGTTATTTCCATGTCCTGCCAATCGTCAAGCTGAAGCATGTGACGAAATTTTCTTGACACAACAGTTAAGTTACAAATATATTACTGACTTCTTTACTACTTCTCAGTATGTTTTTATATTATTGAATTCTCAAGTCTCAACATGAAGTTTATCTCTTTTTTAAGTTAACAATAGCATCAGTGAGCAGAAAAACATTGTGATCAAATAGTATAAATGTACAAAGGAATTTACTAACTCGACAAAAGAAAGGCAAGCCACAAATGCAAACCACAATTTTCCAGTCAGCTGAACTACACAAACAAAGGTAAAAGGGCACTATATCTGCGTGAACCAATTTTTGATCCAATCACAGAAACAGGTTCTCCATGATTAAAAAAACAGCGGGTAATTTTAAAATGGCCATAAAGAGGTACAGCATTTCAAGAGCAGATCCAACTGAACCTCATGATATGACTAAAGCCAAACACTGAACCTTAAAGACACTAAGCACACCATAGAATATAGTTCCACTGTTCCACATTCACAAGAAAGAGATGCAACATATGGAGATGATAATCTTGCAATTTAACCTTGATAAAATAAAGTTGAACTGTCAGGGTTACTCATATAATGAGTTTGAGAGCAGAATGACTTCAGTTATTTAAAAACGGACGGGTTGCTGAACGTGAAATATGACAAGTTGGTTGGCAAGTGTCATTGGCATGGAAATCTGGCTTTCTTGAAGAGACCAGATCACAGTTTCTAATATACTAAGAAATGTACCAATATTTACTGTGGTAAACATATCAAACTATTCCAGCAAATGGCCGACATAGCACAATAAACTGCATCCGACGTTTCTTTAGTAGTTACATCCTCTGCTCTCTTTTTTAGTAACAAGCAGGAAAGAGAGACATCCAATAAACAGGAAAGATAGAGAATTTTAGAAATAAGATTTAATGCTTGATCATGCTAATGATCCCTTAGACAATAGAAAACAACCATTGATAATTAATAAAGTTGTATAGCAAGTTAGTACGTGTGAGATGAAGATCGATCTACTGTACCTGGTCTAATGAAATCGGAGAGACCAAAATCAATCAACTTCATAGGAGCATTTTCATCTCTTGTAGTGAAAGGAAATTCTGTCCAATGAATATAACTATGTCATAAAAGTCAGTTCAAAAAAAATGTCATAAAAGGTCTAATATTCTACAAGACTTGAAGACTAAAATATAATAGGTCTCACTTAGAAGAAAGGACACTAAGTGCAGCTGAATAAGACGTCAGCGAAGGAACCAGATCAAACAACAATATGAAACCATACATATATAAACTAGATAGAAAATAGTTTGAGACTTCAAAGGATACCTCTGGCTTCAAATCACGATGCACTACTCCTTGAAGATGACAGAAGGCCACTACGCTCAAAATCTGTACAACAATCGCTTTAGCATCTTCTTCTGTGTATCTCCCACCTCTTCAATAGTTAAAGTTCGCACCATTGGTAAGCATTACAAGATATACTGCTTATGTGTTACTAGGGATGAAGAAACTGTAGAAAATACCTTGCTAATATTCTGTCTAGCAACTCTCCACCCTCACATAATCTGTTAAAGGGAAACAAGATTATAAAAAATACTGGCTGGCGCGCGTTACATAAGATGTGATAAATAATGCTATGTGCAGTGACAGAGAAGGCTCTATAGTAAGCAGTCAAAATGACATACAGAAGGTCATTAAAACAAAAACATACTCCATGACAATGTAGACATTGAGGGCATCCTCACATGCATCATAGAATTTGACAAGATTATTGTGCCCTGATAGAGCTTTCAAAATCTTCACTTCCCTACGGACATCTTCAATGGATATGGCCGTCGTCATCTGTCAAAGACAAGAACAAATTGCTAAAAGAGCTTACAAAGCAGTAGCGCTATTTAAGTCATCCATGCAATAGGGTCAATTTAAGTAACCTACATGACTAAATATTTAAGAGATGAAAGCATTGCAACGCATATCCAAATGAAGAATGCTGTTCCAGAAACTAATTCTTCAGTTGAGTAAATTGCTTATACTAGTAAGAATATATGTGGTTATATTCCAGAAGTGCTAGTGACTACTAGATTTACAGGTGGTATTGTGGAAAGGCCACTTGCATCATTGCAGTTATACATAGAAAGGGAGATGGAATAAATCAAATAATAAGGTCGTTGAGATTCATTCCAATATGTGCTACTTACGTCCTCCTCCTTCCCTTCCTTCAAATGTGCACACATTACTTGACTGTACAGTAACATTTATAGTTTCTTAACAAGACCTTCATATATTATCTTCTAGAAGCTGGATCGAGGAAGGATCAGATGGTGGAGCCGAAGCACCAGTACTCCATCATTCACCATGTTAAAGTTTGCTTATTTGTTAATTTCATACAAATATTTGAAGTGTAATCGTAGAGTACTGCCCTGCGCTTTGCATTTGAACTCTAAGAAATAAATTGCTGCGTTTATGATGTCTGTTTGGCCTTCAGAAACTAATATGGTTAGCAGCAGGAGCTCGAGAAGGAGTTTTTGGGCAAGTCAGAGCTCGTCTACATATGGTTATCAATTAATGACAGGATTAATTGTAGGGGGCTCCCACTAGTGCCTCTGGACATGCTACACAATCCTCTTAAGTTAGCATAAGAATCGCCTAACAAGATGTCAGCTATTGGAAAGTATAACGCAGTCCTGCCAGCGAGACTATGCCTGACACATTAATTGTTCAACAGCAACCCACCCAGAATGTATTAAAATTCCTAAGTGTTTTCTCCAACACTATGATGCATCACTTGAAAGGCTAAAAGCAGCCCACCAATGCACAACGTCTCATTCAGATTCCACAAGGAACCAATTAAGACCGTCAAATAATCAGCTATCGACTTCTCTGATATCTAAGAAGCTCTGTTAACCATCTGTTATTCTTCTAGCCGATCAGTCCAATCCAGGATTTATATCATGAATATTTCAAACAAAGTAATCCCTGCTCTATGTAACCCCTGGTAATTAATGCCACCAAAGGACAATGTAGATCATTCTTTGTTGTATCGCTCAATTAAGCAATGCCACCCTCTGATGTCTTTTCTCCTAATCAACTCTTGGCTCTGTAGCCTCCTCGGATCTTTCTTCACTTTAACCTCTTCGATACATATCTATCCCATTGACTGCAACTGGCAAATGGTGACCTGATACCTCCCTTTCCTACGGTGCGATCAAAGCTAACATTACCTACAGGGTGCAAATATAAGCTCTTGTATTCTTCAGTATGATTGATTACTAGGACTAGTATAATCATGTCAGCTTTCCGAAAGGTGTCGCCAAATCACATAAAAATCTATAGGCCTTAATTAACTAACCAAAACGGAGAGATGAAAAGGTAGGTTAGGACATGTACTGCTGATTGCTTAGAATATCATTCATCATCAGCAAGAATTGGGTAGGCCATCAAGCATTTAAACCACTGTACTAGCCTACATCATAAAAGTAAAGTTTCTACATGCATTCACATTAACGACCAACTAAGACTAGGGAAATGTCCAGCAAGAATTGAAACCCACCTTGAACCTTAAAAATCCTAATTCATACCACGACAATCTACTTAAAGGTAACCAATCTTCAACGTTCAACCATGCCTTCCTTCCCGACCTAACTATCTACGCAGGAAGAACACTGCAGAAATTTTAGCAAGACTTAACCATGGAGCAGTAGAATATTAAACTTCCCTGGTTCAAATCTTACTGCCTAGAAGTCAAAATCCTCAAAACTAGCAGGAAAACAAGGATTAAATCTTACTCTAGAAATAGCACAAGGGTGCTCACAGCCAACGTAGAACTATCACACGAAATCCTGAAATTTCCTATGTCCATTTTGTGCCAACATCCTCAGAGAAGACCTACCAGCGAAATCATAAGTTTGAAAACAAAAAATCATAGTATTCCTAATCCTTCAATCTTGAAAATTTGGATCATCATCAAACTACCCTAAATTTCTGTTACTTCCTCAGAAATAGGGCCAACTCTAGCGGTTAGCGCGACATCAACAACCAACATTTGAATTTAAAATTTCCAAAACTAAAGCTTGCAATCAGAGTACAACCACCTCCACAGCATGCTCACCTTAGCTTTGGAGATGATCTTGACGGCGACGGTCTGCCCCTTGTACTCGCCCTTCTTCACGACAGCAGAGCAGGTGTGCCCGAAGTGGCCCCTCCCACCTCCTTCCCGAGTTCGTACTTGGCCCCGAAGTTCTTCCCGAATCCAAACGTCTTGTCCAATGGCCTCTCCGCCTCCGCCCCATCCCCATCCCCTCCGCCGGCACCGCCGCCGCCAGCACCTGCCCCGCCCTCCTCCGGTATCGTCCCCTCTTTGGGCTTCCCTCCGCCCAGCCTCTTCGCAAGCGTGGCCTTTATGTGCTTCGCCGGCGACGGCGGCGGGAAGGGCCGCTTGAAGAACCTCCTGGGCGTCGACCTCGCCGGTGAAGGCGACACCCCCGCGGGCAGCGGGCTGGTCCCCCCAGCGGGGTACGGGCTGGGCCACGCGACCCCGGGCGTCTGGTGCACGGGCGTGGTCGATCCGGACTTACGCCGCCTCGGGGTCAGGGCCCCGGTCGCGGGCTGCTGCTGCCGCGGCGGCGTCTGCGGCACCCCGTTGGCCGGTGGCGGGGAGTGCGTCTCCGGCACGACCCCGAGCTCGTCCTCCGCGGCCCGCGAGGACGCCCCCTTCCCGTAGCACTGCCCCATGGCCCACCGGGCGCCAGCCGGACGGGCCCCGAGCCTCCTCCTCTTCCTCCCCCTACGCGGACCGGATGGAGGCGGAAAACCCCGCTAAGATTAGGGTTAGGGTTTGCCGCAAACCCTGACGCTGAGCCGCAGCGGCGGCCGCAGCTGCGAGCGCGAGATGGGCGCGGGGCGAGCGAGTGGTCGCCTCGTTGAGAAGGAGAGGAGGAAGAGAGAGAGAGAAATGGCGTTGTGTTTCTCTCTCCTCCCGGCTCTCGGGTGAGGGCAGGCAGGGAGCGAGGAGGCGACTGTAAATTCCTCGATCCCCCAGGGGGCCAAGCGTAAAAAGCCCACGCGCGCGAGAGCGCAACGCCTTTCTGATGTCTGGGCCCAACCTGCCCACGGGCCCACGCGTCATCGACTAGCAGCGCCACGTACGGCAGCCGTGCGTGGAAGAATTCTGTAGATGAAGGTGAGGTCAGAAAGGGCATGGAAAAAGTTAAGAGGGGTGGTGGTAATGAATACTACGGCGGTGGATGACAGGTGGGACCGAGGGGTGACGTGGAGAGACGTGAGTGCACGGGGTCTGGTGTTTTGTGTGCGCGGCGGGGGCAGTTGGTGCTGCCGTTGTCCACTCGTACCCGTTTTATTACAGCAAGAAGCCTGCCTGTTATCCTTAAGAGGAGTAGTTAGCTGGTCTTTCATATGCTGGCCCTTTTAATGGAATAGTTATGGCTGTCTTGCACGAACTTTCTGTTTCCCCTTTTTCTCTTTTTGAACAGGTTTGTTTGTCTCCGTGATCACCTTGTCTATAAATTCTATACATACGCATGCATGTTTTACATTTGCACTACATTGTTTACCGGTTAGCGTCCTAATGGATTATGGTAATCTTGTTCGGTTTAGTCATTTTATTTTTTTTTATGCACTTTGAAAGTTAGTTAAGTTACAGTATATTTTGCTAGACGGAGTACTGTTTTTTCTCCATAGCTACTTTTCCACCATAGTTTATAGAAATAGATTTATCATAGCACTGATCTGTAACTCACATTTGCACTACATTGTTTACCGGTTAGCGTCCTAATGGATTATGGTAATCTTGTTCGGTTTAGTCATTTTATTTTTTTTAATGCACTTTGAAAGTTAGTTAAGTTACAGTATATTTTGCTAGACGGAGTACTGTTTTTTCTCCATAGCTACTTTTCCACCATAGTTTATAGAAATAGATTTATCATAGCACTGATCTGTAACTCAGGACAAAGTACTTATTGCGTATTCTGGCCATACATAAAAATGCTCGTATAGCCAAAGCCGGAACCCTAGAGTTCAACCTAATCTCAAATATCAGTCACATTAATGTTTCTTATTCTTCCTCTCAGTCTCTTTTCACTTCTTCGAGAGTTTCTTATATCCTTTTTATATTCGAAATGATGGGTCATATGGAACCGATGGTCGTTTATATATAGGTTGCAAATGGCTCTTCATATTAAGTTTAGCCAACAAAATGTTAACGAGTGAATTAGTTGATGTTCCGTTTCCGAATGACTACATTGTTATTTTGAAAATTTCCTTGGATCGTGATCTTGGCAAAAACCCTTGGAGACTGATCCTTGCAACCTCGCATTGAAAGATCAGAGCAAACTGTTCTTATAGTTTGACTGCGCATCTGGTTATGCTCTTTTCTGAATCTCTCGTTGCCTTCTCTGTTCCGATGTATATGTGACACTTGCAGTGACGTGCCTTCGATGCAACCGTGTTGACATTTCCTGCTTAGGAATATTAATCAAAGCTCATTTCTTTGACTCTTTCGCTTCAAACGTAGCAGGAACACTCGTAAGACTAGCTAGCATGTCATCCATCGAGCAACTTTTTTCCCCTTTTAATTTACTCCTATTGAGTGTTGACAAAAGTAGGCTTGCATCTTACGCAATGAGATCGGACCCTTGAAATTTGGTATGAGAACTTATTTTTCCAACAGAAAAGTTCAGCAGTGCAAATGATGCAGTGTATGAACATGGCCATGCACCACCTGACTATTACTAATTATATGTATGTTTCAAACGTACCTTAATGTCCATAGATGACTTCTTCCAAGAATTATAAGTTAGTCTAAAGAGGCTTATGACGTGTTGAATTTCATAGAATACTCCGCAGAATCGAGAAAAGTTCCAGCGTTCCATACGGGGCACTAAATTTCTTAGGGAAAGTAAAATTGAACACTGCCGGCGATCGTAAACAGATGGAAGCTAGTTTGGCTTGAGCTTTAGAGCCTTCAAGCCCTCCCGAACAGATCACCAACTTAGAGGAAAATTTTGCTACTTTTAGGATAAATTTGCCTGGTTGTAAAAACTCACGTATCCTAATTTATCCGCGATCAAGATCAGCTTAACCAAAGACTAGCAATTTGACAAAACAAAACTTTAGTTTGGGGAAAAATCATCATCTGCAGGATGACTGAGATAAGACAGTGGATAAGCAAAAACTAGCTCTAGTACCGCCTAGCCGCAATGTGGCACCAGGAGCTATCAGATCTCCTATTTTTAGGACCTCAGCTAGCTACCAGCTCTGTATGTGTGCAGCTGAATCTACCATATCTGTTGCAAGATGTGTATGTGATATGATAGCTTTGAAGCTGATATCTCGGAAAAACTTCCATGACTGGACAGACTCGGTCGCTTTCCGTATGATAGAAAGCTGGTGGCCAAGGCGATCCAAGCCACAAGCTTCCTTCCAAGAACAGGTTGCATCTCGGATATAACTCTTGGAGATCGACAGCGGTACCTTGACTTGTTGCAGCCAGTGGTTTTTATCTTTTGCTGTCTCTTGTGAAATGGAAGAATTATGGGCCCTTTCAAAGGACTTCTTCTTTTTTCTAGATAAGAGAGAGAGAGAGAGAGAGATATGCTATTGCTAGCTGACACAAATCATTTAAGAAAAAAAATCACCTTGGTCTTGGATCGTACAAGAGATGATGGAAGCGAAAGAAAATAATAAACCAGAATGGGCAGAAGGTTGATCTGAAATTTGTGGAGAGGTTTCGTATTCTCCTGAATTTTTTCACCACAGTGCATGCCATGCACATATATAATTTAATTTTTGTATCGTACCACTGTAGTGTCCGCGATGCTCCTTTCATCACCAAATGAGATGCTTCAACATGATCTAGAGAGATAAATTGGATGATACCAATCATGCACACTTGTGATACTAACACCTCTCTTAATCTGCAATAGTATTCAGCTACTCCTACATGGTAAGTTCCATCAGCGATTAACCATGTAGCTGAATACTCCATGTCACCTGCACCTTTGCTTCGTCAAGCAGGCTGTGTTGGTTTGAATATTTGCTACATGTCATTAATCTTGAGGAATTATGAGCCACGCTTGTCCAATCTGACAGCCACAATTTCTTCTGAGTAGTTGAATTACCGATGCAGCAGGAAACTGGAGTTTTTTTTTCTTTTTTGCAGCAAAACGGGTAGTATCTTAATCAATGCCTGCTCACTCCATTCGTATTCGCCGAAAGCGAAACTTCTGCTGATAACCGCGCCGTCAATTTTTGACAGCCACATCACTCCCACCTGTAAATTACAGGTAAGATCTACATGCGAGGCTCCTTGAAAGTTCCTTCTGATTTATATGAGAATTTGATAATTGAATTGTTGCCTATAAAATAACAATCCTCGAACCTTAGCTCATTTTATTGGAACATTGAGAATCTCAATATGTTAACCATCTGTGGGAATTATTATTTTGTACCGACTGCCAACTGATCTACTGGATTCCAAGTTGTCATTTTCATGGCATACAATTGTCAAAAACTAAACATAAGAAGAAAAACGCAGGTCAGGAACATTTTGAAAAATGCAAGACGAGCTGATGAAAGTTATAACCAAGACTCAGAGAGTCAAAGCTGTGAGTTGGAACTCTGAATCCATCCAGCCCGACGATGAACTGTGGATCAAGTACCGTTGCACTTGCACCCACGAAGTCCAGCAAGAAAAATGGCGCACCACAAGCAGATCACGCCACTCGAGTAAACAAACACTGCACCACACCACGATCACAGGCACAGTACAGAAGCATCTCCTCCTCCTTGGCATAAACAAACACTGCACCACATCACGATTCAATATAATAATGCTGCACCGTCGGATGCAGTAAAATACTATTGCTAATTACTGCTCGTAGTTAGCGCTTAGTAGCGGTTGGCTGCAGGGACTGACAGACGAAGGTTCCGAGCCATTAAAAAAAACAGAACCTGCATCTGCATGCAAGCTTCAAAGAGGTGCCTGTGTTCTTGTTTATTCACAGAGCAGAGCAGGAGCGCTCCACTTCTCGCGCCCAACTTTGCTTCGTCTCGTGCGCAGAGTAAATTGCAAATGGACAAAATGCTGCTTTGATTTGTTTGCTCACTTTCTGGTCTACTACTGGTATTTTTATCTTTACTCTTATAAAGATGTCAATTGGTGACAGCGGTTTGTTCATCTTTAGAGAGATTATCATTTCGACCTGACAAAAATAGTTGAGATGTGAGCATGTATGAATCATCTAATATAACATAAATGGTAATATAATTTTTTTAAATATATAGTATATTTTATTTAATCCATAGCAATATATATGTATTGTGCTAGTGTACGTAAAGTACATAATATTCTTAGGAAATGGTAGCATGTATCGTGTGGTATATTCTTCATAATTAAATAGGGTAATGTGTACTGGTATGTACGTCGAATACTACTACGATTCTTTCAGAAATGGTAGTATATTCTTCAAGTGCCTGAGTACATAGGAGTGTCAACAACTCGTGGTATCGCCGTGCGATGTGAAGATGGAAATGAAAAAGAAAATCTGAGATGTTTAGTTGGAGGAATTGAAGTGTGCCAGGGTGAATACCAACCGATGAAAAGTGATGGTTTTGCATCACTTTTTTTTTGAGAACTCGGTAACTTGTATTAAACAACAATGTTTACAGGCATAACACACTCATCCGGAGGTCGCATGAGCCACACATGACGTCCCTCAGATAGAGAAACAGAAAAGCGAGCTAAGCTATGAGCTTCCATATTCGATATCCTTCGTTCATGACGAAATTCTACTCCACCATGTTCTCGAATATCTGCTTGAACCTCCGAAATGATGTGGCCGAACAGACTCTTGGACAGTCCCTTCAAACTCTGAATGACCTCGAGACAGTCTGAAGCTACCATTACGCTCCCAAGGGAAAGGTCAGCTGCTAGGGCTAAAGCTTCCCTACATGCCATGGCCTCTAAAGTTCCTGGGTGGGAGAAGCCCTCGACAACCATCACCGACGCTCCTCGGTACTCGCCATCTTCACCTCGACATACTGTAGCCACAGCTCCACGCACGCTCGCCTTGGAGACTGCTGCATCGACATTGATCTTGAGCTCTCCCGGTGGTGGAGGAATCCACTTCGGAGGTGGTGATGTGCACGTGCCAGACTTATTGCTCGATCCTGCGGAGCTTGTTCTTGTCACCACCAGGTTTTCAATAAAACTCTGAATAAAGAGGTGAGTTGACATCGGACTCTGAAAAATATCCTCGTGGATCGCTTTCCTCCTTGCATGCCAGATTGCCCATAAGGTAACCAGCATTTGCGTCAGATCATCTTGTTTGAGCGAGTTGATCATTGTGAAGAGCCATTGTCGAGCCGACGGCTCCATCGTGACATTCATATGCTCCGTTAGTTCCGGATCGGCCAGAGCCCAAACACACCTAGACATGGTACACTCTAGGAGCGAGTGCCTCCATGAATCCTCTTGGTCGCATATAGCGCATGCACTCGTCGACGCCATCTTCCGGTGGTGGCGAACATCCCCCGTAGGAATAAAGTGTCGCGCTAGCCTCTAGAGGAAAACTCTCAGTTTGGACGAACCGTAATTTTTCACAACTTGGTCCACATTCGTCCTTCTTTTGCCGATGAGGAAGGAGCTGGGTCTTCATTCAACCACGCCTCACGTGTAGTTTTAGTCGTCACCAACATGTGGTAAGCCGAGCGGACCGAGAAGATCCCAGATTTCTCGAAGTTCCACGCCCAAAAATCCTCTTGGTTACGCGTACACAGAGGAATACTCATGATCCGCTCGACGTCCATAGGAAGGAAAAATTCCTGAAGCTTTTCGCCCTTCCAACGCCTCGCTGCCCAGTCCATGAAGTCACACACCCGAGCGGGAGGGTTGGGCTTCAGGCACGCCACCGGCCGCATTCTGCTATCTCGGGGGAGCCAGTTATCGTGCCATGCATCCGTCGTCTCGCCATTGCCGATACGGCTTATCAGCCCAAGCTAAAGTGCATTGCGTCCCTCCAAAATCGAGCGCCATATCTATGATGGACGAGAGCCCAGGCGTGCGCCTAGGAAGCTTCCATCTGGAAAATAAACTGCACGTAAGACACAAGCGCTTAAAGCCTCTGGCTTCATCAAAATGCGCCACGCTTGCCGAGCCAGCAGAGCGAGATTGAAGAGTTCTATCTCACGGAAACCTAGTCCACCAACACACTTGGGTTGCGTCATCGTCTCCCACGACACCCAATTTATTCGTCGCTTATCATTTTTGCTTCCCCACCAGAACTTGCGCAACAAAGAATTTATGTGCTCGCACAGTCCTCTGGGTAATTTAAAGCAAGACATGGAGTAGGTTGGTATGGCCTGAGCAACAGATTTGATCCACCTCCTTGCCCCCAGCAGACAAGCACTTCTCTAGCCAACCCTGCACTCTCTTCCAAATTTTATCCTTTAAGTATTTAAAGGCGCCTCCTTTGGAACGTCCTACATCGGAAAGCATCCCCAGGTATTTCTCATTAAGAGTTTCTCTTTCAATCTTCAAATGCACCTTAATATGTTCTCTTAACTGTTTTGGACACCCTTTACTAAAATAAATAGAGTATTTGTCCATATTAATTTGCTGCCCTGACGCACTGCAGTATTTCGTTAACACCTCCTTTACCTCCAAGGCACCGTGAGTACTAGCTTTCACAAACAACAGGTTGTCATCTGCAAAGAGTAGGTGGTTAACGACTGACGCCGTGGGAGCCACCTTAATACCATAGAACACTGGTGACTAAATCTTGGATTTCAACAGGCACGAGAGGCCCTCTGCTGCTAGCAAGAACAAGTACGGGGACAAGGGATCACCCTGTCAGATGCCCCTCGAGGGACGGAATTCCTCCAGAGGAGATCCATTAAAAAGCACCGAGAAAGAAACTGTGGTTACCAACCTCATGACTAGAGCCACCCACATGGTACTAAACCCCAAATTCAACATAATAGCCTCCAAATAGGTCCACTCAACCCGATCATAAGCCTTCCTTATGTCCAGTTTTAGAGCACAAAATTGGCTTTTCTTCGCTCTATTGTGCTTCATAAAGTGGAGGCACTCGTATGCAGTGATGATATTATCCGTGATCAACCTTCCAGGCACAAAGGCCGACTGTTATTCTGAAATAATCTCTGACAGAAACACCTTTAGTCTGTTCGCCACCACTTTCGACGCGATCTTGAAGATGACATTGCACAAACTAATAGGGCGAAATTGGCCTAATTCCAACGGCGTCGCCAGCTTAGGAATTACGACGATGAAAGTTTTATTCACCACTTCCGGGCTATCGTCGCCACTCAGGACTCGCAAAACAGCCGCCGTAACCTCTTCACCACACATGTCCCAGTTCCTCTGAAAGAAATGTGCCGGGAAACCATCCGGGCCAGGAGCCTTTGTGGGGAACATCTCAAACAGAGCAACTTTAACCTCATCAGGAGAATAAATGGCATCAAGTTTCCTATTCATCTCCATGGTAACTCTCTGAGGAACCGTGCTCAGAACCTCCTCCATCCCCGTCGTCCCCTCAGATGAATAAAGGTGTTGATAAAAGGTGTTGGTTAGAAGCCCCATCTCTTCTTCATCTTGTGTTCGAGTTCCATCTGGTCTAATTAGTTCCAGTATCTGATTTTTCCTTTTCCTCTGGCTTGCACGTAGGTGGAAAAAAATTGTGTTTTTATCCCCCTCGGCTAACCACTATATACGCGACCTCTGTCGCCACATGATTTCCTCCCTATGGAGCACCTCTGCAAGCTGCCCCGCTATTTTCAGCTCGACATGAGATGGGCCAATCCTGCCAGGCGCACTCCTGAGTTCACACAACTCCCGCTGCAGTGTACGTATTTGGCACCGCACGTTGCCAAAGGATCTTTTGCCCCATGTAGCGAGGTCACAAGATAGCCGCGCAAGCTTGTCCTTTAGGCCCGCCATGGTAGAACATTTGTCCTGCACTTCCCAATTCTGCGCAAGAACAGTTGCAAATGAGTCATGCGTCTCCCACATACATTCATACCTGAAAGGGCGTGGTCCACGTCTCCCCCGGTGTACTCCTGGGCGGGCGAAGCGAAGGAAGATCGGCAGATGATCCGATGTGGACACCGCTGGGAGGTGATGAACCAGCGCGTCCGGAAAGTGAGACCTCCACAACGGGGAAGCCAGAGCTCTATCCAGCCGAACCCTGCAGAACGAACCCCCCGCTACTTTCTTCTCGAAAGTCCAGGGAACGCCGATGAAACCCAGGTCTGATAGACCACAAACGTCCACCGCCTCCCTGAACCCGTCGATTTGGCTACTGTTGCGTTCACTGACACCATCATGCTCTGCCTGATGTAGGACCTCATTGAAGTCCCCAATGCAGAGCCATGGTAGATCGTTTGCCGATCGAATATACTTGAGCATGTCCCACGTCTTGTGGTGCTCAGGAACTTGGGCCTCGCCATAGACACAGGTCAAGCGCCACGGTTCCCTCCCCTGTTCTATTACCACAGCATCAACATGGTACTGAGAATAGGGTAAAACCTCAAACTTTATTGAGTTGTTCAAAAAACACCGATGCCACCGCTTCGACCAGAGCTACTTACAGCAAAACCATTGTCATATCCTAAAGAACGAGACAAACTCTCAACCCGCTTTCTATGTAGTTGAGTTTTGACAGCACACAACACGGACGGGGCTGTATTCTTCGCTAGCTCGCGAAGTTCACGAACTGCCGCAGGGCTGCCCAACCCACGGCAGTTCCAGCATAAGACACTCATTGCAGCCGGCGACCCACCTCCTCGGTGGCCGCCGATGATTCATCCTTGTTCTTTTGTGGTGATGCATCTTTTTTAACCCTCTTCTTGTCTCTAGGAGCCACATCAGCCGGTGGTAGGGGGCGTTTCTGAATCTGAAATCTCCTCCCTTTCCGCTGACTGAAGAGCTAGAGGACGCTGTGCCGGTGGCGCCCCCATTCCTTGAGGGTTCTCGATCAACTCCAACGGGCTAATTGCCGTGTCCCCTCGCATCTCCCGCTCCTTAACGGCGTCCAGTGCTGCATCTCCTGAAGATCGTTTGTGAGGCCGGTACTCAAAGCCCCGGCCACCAGGACGACCTCCCCTCGCAACCTGGGAAGAACGGCCGCCACACGTGCCTGCCCGACCCATCCCCTGATACTGCGATTCATCATTTCTCTTGGGCTGCCGAGGTCTGTTCCAGCTTGTATTAGCTAGCAGCCAGTCACTGTACTGCATGTCCTCCTCTGCCCACACACCATTGCCGCATTCAGAAAAGACATGTCCCATCCGTCCACACACATGACAAAAGTGAGGAATTTTCTCATACTGCACTAGCATTATCACGCTATCCGCTCCCTCCAGATCAAAGGAAACGAACCTGGTCAGTGGTTCATTGATATCCAGCAAAACTCAAACTCTAACATAATCCTCCCGAACACCCGCCGGTTTAAGCTCCACTTCTAGCACCTCGCCAATCCGTGATGCAAGTTCTTCCACCAGATCCTTTTTGTGGAATAGGACCGGGACCTTAATAATTCTTGCCCAGACATGCATCTTGTTCAGCTTCACTGAGTTAAACGGAGAGAACCCATCATACGCCGCCAGAATCAGAGCATGGTCCCAAAAATCCATGGGCCCTCCTCCATCAGCCGTTTCCAATCCCCCAAACATGTCGCCTGGAAGGAGAAAAGATTTGGCTCCAAAACTCTAAACTTTATTTCCTGCGCTGGCCTCCAGGCAAAATGCATTGTTGCGATCAACGAGTTTGGACTAAACGGTTTGCTGGTCACCACTCTACCGAGCGCCAGCCATTTTACCTCTTCTTTCAAGTCTTGCATCTTATCACCATCAATCTTTACTCCGGCATGCTCGTCGTCCTTTAGCTTGAGCCTACTCAACAGAGCTCCAATGTCAACCTCCGCCCTGCCCGAGCGAGCCGCTCCTGACTCTGAGGACTCCGCCATGGCCTGGCGATACAAATCGAGGTGAAACCGACCTACCCTGGTGATGGTGCCAGCCAAGGCCGAGCGGTTGGCCAGGCCAATCCCACGAAGCAGCCCGAGCACCGCACCACCCGACGAGATAGATCAGGATCAGCGGGATTCGACGCCGCCGGCGAACTTGGTCGCCAGAGGAATCGCCCTAAACCCTAAGAAATCAGAGAGGATCACTGGATCCAGCCCATTTGACTCGGCCCAGTACGACCCAACCAAAGCCCATATGGGCCTAGTCGGCCCACCCACGGATCCACTTGGGCCACCCGCTCCTCCGCTCCCAATCCGAATCCCACCACACCATACCAACCCCGGAGACCGAGACGAGAGAGAAGGTTCGAGAAGAAACGGCTGCGGCGGCGGCGGCGAGGTCGATGTCGACGACGGCGGGGTACCTGGCGCGGCGGGCGGGGCAGAAGGAGCGGGTGCGCCTGCTCTACCGCCGCGCGCTCAAGGACACTCTCAACTGGGCCGTCCACCGCCACCTCTTCTACCAGGACGTGAGCTCCTCCCTCCCTTTCCCCCCACCCGATCTCTCCCGCTCCCCTCGCGGATCTGACCGCCGTGTTCTTCCCTTCCCCGTGCGTGCAGGCCTCGGATCTCAGGGTCAAGTTCGAGGCCAACAGACATGTGGTAACGCATAACTCTCTCGCGCGCTGACGGATCGCATCTGAGGATGACGATTGATTCCTGTGGTGTTCTGACTTCGGATTTGGTGTTTGCGGGGGTGGCAGGAGAACCTGGACGTGATCGATAGGCTTATCGATGACGCCGAGGCGCAGCAGAGGAATTTCCAGCACCCGGATCCCTACATTGGTAAACGTCGAAATGCTTGCCCCCTTCTTGTTTGCTCCTGCTGATGCTGCCTCTGCTTCTGGATCGAGTATTGCGCGGTAAATCATGTGGCATTTCTGTTTCGTCAGGCGATTGGACATCGAGTCCAAGGATACCGAATTCTTAGAACGGGTATTACCGATGAGTTGTATTGGTTACTGAAGTTGCGAGCTGAAGCCTGCTTTGTTTTACAGATTGCTTACTTCAAAACTACTCGGATGCTATTTAAATGGCAATGCTACGTGTTGTCACTAGTTCACCACCTCATCATGTTATTTCCTTTCGCTGGTTTGTAAAACTTCTAATTAGCTTTCAGTAACACTGGGAGCATCCTTCTCTCTAAAAGATAATTCAGGTTATCTTCCCTTTGTGCTCATCTTTGCCTAAGACGTGTTTGTAGTGACAACTAACTACTGTGATGAGTTGATGAGATAATCTTCATGATGACTCGATCACTCAATGTTCACCTTCTTTGTAGAAATTACTTCTTCAAACCAGAAATGTACAAAGTTTTTACATATTCATTTTGCATGGTGTCGCATTAGATGGGCATCTTATTTTGATACAGGTCAATTTCTATTTAACATCAATTGATTACTTAGAAAAGAGGCAGCTTCAGCTATATCATATACATCTGATGTGCAAAATGACATTTTTCAATTAAAAAAATGTTGTAGACACTTTTGCTTCATAATCTGTAAATCAATGTGCTTACTGCTTAGATTAAAGTGAAAAAAGATCACTCTTCAGAACTTTTATTGTCGATACTCTAGCGTCTTAAGATCATACTACCTACAACGAACTACTTATGTGCATCATAACTGTACTTTCCTTTTATGCTATCGCTCTTTACCATAGCAGCTGAACAAATGTGATTCGTGTTTTTGGCATGCTGTAATTCTTCTGATGAATGAGGTTAGCAATGTATCTTATATGGTTATTCGAATCTCTGCAGTTCCATGGGCTCCTGGTGGCACTAAATTCACAAGGAACCCTCCTCCACCTCAAGGGGTAAGAACATATATTCAATTTAGTTGGCATATATTCAATTAGTTGTTGTGATGCTTGCTGTTTATAATGTTGTGCTTGGAGTTTCTTGTGTGAAATGTTTAATAAAATTACACTATACGGACCTTAGATCAACTTAACTGAATAACACAAACTTTACTTTGGAGAGCGTTTGTGTCTGTTAAAATGCACAATTTCCTTCTTTTTATTA
Source organism: Stipa capillata (assembly GCA_019208055.1). Lineage (NCBI taxonomy): Eukaryota > Viridiplantae > Streptophyta > Magnoliopsida > Poales > Poaceae > Stipa > Stipa capillata. The sequence goes on along the minus strand of JAGXJF010001400.1, from coordinate 172,717 downwards.
CACCTTTTTGTGTGTTGTTAGAGATGTGTTGAAATGTTTAGACCAAATCTTCTTTGTGAGAACATACGATCTTATGCATGCTGCTGCCAAAAAGGAAAATTTCGTAATATTTGTCGTATACTTTAGGCATATAAGGGTTTGGTAGCTGCTGCTAACTGCATTTTCTGTGATGTATTTACTTGTTCTGTTTCAGTGATGTTATATTGTTTTCCCCGGATTGTGCATTTCACATATGAATTTGTTGCACTAACATTAAAATGGTAATATATTTTTTTCGAAATGGAACATTAAAATGGTAATATGACCTTTGCAGATTGAGATTATCTACAACTATGGCAAAGAAGACTGATGAACAAGAGTCCTACATTTGGGAGCAGAACCCAGCACGTGCGGAGTGCAAAGAACTTACTTTCCCTTTTCCAGATGATAGCATGCAACCGAGCTGTTGTATGATTAATAAGAACCAAATAAAACTACTCATCTCCTTCCATGTGTTTTGTTTATCATGGATACTTGTATGACAAGTTAGTTCGTCGTTGCAGCTACACTATGCTTTCTTTGTCAAGTAGTTAAGCATAAACTGTTGGAACGCACAAGCATTGATATGCTGCTATTTTGGTGGTCTTGTCGATAATGTCATAGGAATTGGCCGTTTCCTTTCTTTATCAGCCAAGGAAGCGGCCCCAAAAGAGGGGGTTGCTGAACCCAGAATCATGCCCACTGTCTAAAAGAACCATCAGCCCCATTTTGGAATGCATGAATTGTATACAAATTACGCAGAAAATTGTTCAATTCTCATAGGGTTCAGGAAAAATTGCCGCATTCCAAAAAGGACATGCGCTAAATGTGTACTGACCCCTCAGGTTTTATTTAGAAGTTTTCTAATACCGATCATTGGGAAACATCCCAAAGCAGCTCTAGGGATTTATCACTTGGGGTGCTCTTGGTGTCCTGTAAAGTTTGGAAAGAAAGAAACTCAAGGGTCTTTGGCTCCAAAAATTGTAGATGAGCTGGTGACTAGTGTCAGAGAGCAACAAAGCATAGATGATCTGGTGAGTAGTATCGGACAAGAAGGCTTCGGAAAGAACCAAACTCAAGGGTGTTCGACAAGAAACAACAAAGCGTAGATGAACTGGTGAGTAGTATGAGAGAAGAAGGCCTGGAACGGATGACGCATGTTTGTTCTAGCATTGTGATTTCATTTTTGTGCTTTTATTTCCGTAGCTTTCCATGGGGTTGTAATCGAACCTTGTCGAGTTATACACCTTATATATTTCGGAGCTATTGTGGTCGATCACGGAAAAGATGGATGCCAACCTCCATGGCACGGTAATTAAGAAGCACCCACGACAAGCAAAATATAAAAAGGAAAAACGCTCAAGTGGAAAAGGAAATTATTAATAAACACATAAAATGTGGACATTGACACCAGAGGATATCAGATAGTAAAAAGCTATGAAGTTTAAGATGTGACATGGATCTTACTAAAGAATACTAGTTAGTTCTACTATGAAATCTTAGAAACCATTTACAAGCTTTCCAAAAGATACTGTTCAAATGTCACATGCATCTTGTTTAGTAATCTAATTAATTCCAAACCGAATATGGGAATCAATTATTAACAAGCTATCAAAAGATACATACATTTGGTATGTGGATAGGTGCGCTATATAAGGGTACTAGTTAATTCCAGCTAATGTATGTATAAACCAGGAAGGAAAGAATAATTGCTCATGACACTATATAAACACTAGCAGTGACATATTGACAAGAACACTCCTCCTCATGGCGCTGATAAAGAACAATAAAAGGGTTCTGTGCTACTATTTGGTAGTTCTTATGGTCATTTCGACCGCTTTTTTGTCATGTTATGCAGCTGGGTAGAACATATGTATATTTCTTTCTTTCAATTTTTCTTTAGTATATCCGAATACACTTTTAGACGTTCAAATAATTAAACCCTAATGATTTTATATCTAATATATCTATAGATTAATTGGGCTGTGATTGTTGTGGTTCCTTGTGCGTAGAAACAAAGGACAGGATCCTATCGACATGTTTCCCTTTGAAAGGCTGCACAGTTGATCTGTGCCATGGAAATTGCAGAGTACGTGGTTGGGATGAGGACGAAGGCAACTGCGTGCCGTACAAAGGTGGCAACTACTGCTGCTGCGCAAAGAATGGAGTGGCATCAAAATGATGGATACTATACATTATCGTCTGCTAGAAAGCTCTTGCTTGCAAAGGTTGAATAAGACTCAAAGAGCTTGCAAAGGGTGAATAAGATTCTCAAAGAGCTTGCAAAGGGTGAATAAGAAGATTCTCTGGCTTAATTGATGCAGCAGTTTCAATAAATTATTATACTTGTTGACTTGTAGGTGTCAACTGGCAAGCGTAAGTGATCAATTCTTCGTCTGGAGTGGAATTGTCGTGTATCTCGTCACATGATTTCATTGAATGGGGAAAAAACTTGACACTTGTTTGTGTCAAATGACAGTCATACACATAAGCAACTACTCCGAACAAGTTTCATTAAATGAGAAAAATACTTGACACCTATTTGAGTCCAAGGTCACCCCGTTGAAATCCATTTATGTCCAAAGACACCCATGCAGGCATGCACGGAAGCATCTAATCCAAGCTTAACACACTTATTTTCAGTTAGATAACTTAAAATGTTGATATCAACTGATTTATTTATTCATCTGTCTAGAAACCAAAAGAAGTCGACACTTTAGGTGATCATAGATGTATACGTTTCATATGGATAGTTTCCACGACTATTACATCTTTTAGCACAAATACCTCGATGGTTCCCAGCCTACTAATACAAATAAATGTTTTAGTTCTAGAAATAAAGATCTTAGTTCTCGAATGAGCAGAGGACCCTCACGATTAGATATTCGTTCCACGGATCGTGGCATTCAGTATTTCTTGGCAGGCTATAATATATACTCACGAGTGACTTGTGGTACATTCCTTCTGACAAACTTGTTAACTCGATGGGTTGTGCGCATTATGTCGAGGCGTAGCGGGAACCGATGGCCCATGTGCTTTACTTTTCCAATCCAAATCGAGCTCACATCAAGTCCCAAATTTTGAGCTGAACCCGACGCAAAAATCCCTACAAGGAAGCAAAGATAAGGAGAAGGGCAACCTACCTTGCCTTGGTGGTGGCAGCGAACAATAACCTCATCTACTACGGAGTCACTATGTGTCACACGGACCACCTTGGAGAGCCTATGCCTGTTAAAATGCACAGTAAACTTTTACTTCACCTTTCTGTGCGCAGATAGAAGGGACATAGAGTCGTGCTTCACATTGAAAGACTGCATGATTGAGCCTTGCCAGAAGAACTGTATATAATTGAGTACTTCGTCATTCTGTTTCTTGCGGTTTGTTTGTTTTTTTGCGTTTTATTTCAATAGCTTTACAATGGGATTGCAATCGAACCTTGTCGAGGCATATATCTTATTTATCTTGGAGGCTATCATGATTGAGCATGAAAAAGATGGACACCAACCTCAATGGCACGATGATCAACAAGCATTCACGACAAGCAAACAAAAAGATTTTTTTAAGTATATAATGAAAATTATTAAGGAAGACAGAAAATGGTTATCACTAATATGTGAATAAATTAAATAGTAACGAGCAATTCGAAAGATATACTTCATAATGTGGCATGGCCACGTGGGTCTTATTTAACAATAATAAACTAGTACACCAAATCTCAGAAACAATCAATGACATGCTATCCAAAAGATACATTTTAAGATGTACTAGTTAATTCCATATGTGAACATTGGGACCCAATTATTAACAAGCTATCCAAAATATACACTTTGGTGGATATGTGTGTTAGATAAGGATACTAGTTAATTCCAGCTAATAGATGTATAGATTAGGAAGGAAACTTAATGCATGAAAGAATAATTGCTCGGGTCTCTGTATAAATACTAGGAAAAAGAACATAACTGCAGCGACGTATGGACCAGAAGAACAGCAGCAGGAGGAAAAGAATATCTACCTACTTCTCATGACGCTCATCAAGATCAACATAAGGGCTCTCTGCTTGGTAGCTGTTATGGTCTTGTCGACCACTTCTTTTGTCCTGTCATATAGCAGGGTGGAGCTCACGTACGTACATTTCTTTCTTTCTCTATGTATTCTTTTAAAAAATGTATTTGGACACACTTTTGTTTTTTCACATAAAACCAAGTGATTTATGTGTGCTATATATACTAATTGGGTTGTGGCTGCTCTGACTGGTTATGCGCAGGGATCATGGGTATGTGGTGCAGTGTTTCCTGATGAAAGAGTACTGCACAATTGACAAGTGCAAGGACAATGCAGATACATGGGTTGGAATCAAACGGAGTGCTACTGCGACAGCGGCTTCTGCTGCGATAAACATTATTATTGAATGCCGTCAAAATGATGGGTATAATATATTGCCATGTGCTAGAAAGCTCTTGCTTGTAAGGGTGAATAATCAAAATGTCACTGATTCAATAAACTATAGTAGTTAATTTATGGGGATTGCTAGAGCACATGCGACTGAATTTTAGGATAAATTTAAGAAAATTTTAGTCACCTCTGCTTCTTCTTTTTCTACTCAACTCCTTCCTTCTTTTTTCACTATGATGATAAGAACCTCGCAGGAGAGGTCAGAGAGTTGGTGGTGGATGGCCACCGATGCTAGAGATGCACTCATGCTCCCCGGGCTTAGAGGGAAGGCTAGTGGGGGGCGGCAGACCAGTGGTGGTGGCGGTGCTTTAGGACGGGACAGAGGCAGTGTGAGACGGTGTCGGAGGGTTTGGGTCGACGAGGTGGAGGGTAGTGATGGCGATGTTGGAGATGGCAACTGGTTAAGTGGCGGTGGTAGGTGAAAGCGGATCCGGCGACGGTAGCTGCCGGAGATGAATGAGAAGGGCGGGAGCGGCAGCGCATGGTAGAGATGGCAGCGGTGCAAGTGCTCTATGTGGCGGTGAGAGGTGGAGTCGGATCTAATGGTACCACCGTTGGAGACGGGGAAGAAGACAAGAACGGCTTGCCAGAGCCAAAGAAGATGATGGTAGGCAAAGAGCTAACGGTGACGTAGACTTGTTAGAATTTAGATAACAAAATGAAAGCATTTATATTAAAGGGAGAAAGAGGCGGAAAGAAGAAGTTGGTTCAGAATATCACAATGAATGCCATCTATAGCTACAAAAATAACATTATATAGCGAGATCTATTATCGATGATTGGAATGAGCAGTTGTTCATTCTTCGCCATAACAGAGACTTGAGTTAGGCTTGACCTTTCTTAGCCGTGAGTGAGGCTTGGCCCATATCACAGCTGCAGCAGCGCTGACGTATTTTTCTGACAGCTTGGGTAAGGTTTCGATCTCAGCCGTTCAACCTCGCGGATCCGATGGACAGTGTGCTCTGCGGCTTCTCTAACCCAATTCGAGCTCATCCCTGACATGGAACAGCAGAGAGCAGCCTCTTCCACTCCAGAGTCGCCGCGTGTCGAGCCGGCGCGCGACGCAACAACCTCACCGACAACTAGGGCCCACCTCTACGCCTACCATCTCACTGACAGCTGGCCCCCATCTGCCGTTTTGGTTTCTCGTTAAGCTAAACCACTCGGCGAGAAAAAGGAATCGGAGCAGACGCAAGCCCCACGCGAATCCAATCGTATCGGAGCCCAAGTCGACGACTGGAAGGAGGCTGCCACCGCGATGCAGGCGCAGAGATCGCCGTCGATGGTCGGGGGCGGCGGCGCGGCAGGGGCGGTGGTCGGGCCGCCGTCCCCGGCGGCGGTGCCGGTGAGGCGGCGCTGCGAAGGCACGGCCATGGGGTCAGTCACCCTCGACCTCCGCCCCGGTGTCGGCGTCGGCCCCTTCACCCTCGGTGAGCCCCCCACCCAACCCTAGCTAACTACCACGGAATTTGGAACTCGTCGATTGCTTGCTCTCGCTTCGCACGCGAGAGAGGGGGGAGAAAGCCTCGTGCTTTAAGCAACCGCTTAGCTGAAAGTTTCGATTTTTGGGTGCTGAATTTGTTGGATTCTGACGCGAAAGCTCGCGATGGTTGCTGCAGGGATGCCGATTTCCGATGCGTTTGCGCAGATAGAGAACCAGCCCAACATCTACGATGTTGTCCACGTGAAGTACTTCGATGAGGTTTGTGGTGATCGGCTCTGTTTAGTGTTTACTGATACCTGAGCCACCAAAATAGACTTAACCGATTGGTGTTATGGGTTCTCTGGCTTCAGGAGCCTCTGAAGTTGGATTTTGTCATAAGTTTTCCGGACCATGGGTTTCACCTGCGCTTCGATCCTTGGTCGCAGGTATGTTTGTATTGGTGCAGTCAAATGCTTGTATTTTCCTCGATACTTCGGTTGCATCTTAGGCATCATGGAGCTCACCTGTACTGAATGATACAACATTTGTTTATAACGATTTAGTACTGTACTGAACCGCTTATATAACCGAATTGGAGTGGCTTACGTACTGTAAAAACTAGAAAGTGTAGTGTATATCCTTTTTATTGGAATTTTCATAGTAATTTGAATCCTGCAGCAAAATAAAATACTTTTAGAATATGTGCTGTATAAAAAAACATGCTTCACATGTGAGGTTGGTGAAATTTATCCATCATCCTTTGGAGAAGGCTAAATTTCATTTATTTTCTCTTGCAGAGGCTCCGTCTCATAGAGATTTATGATGTTAAGAGACTGCAATTGCGATATGCAACGTCTTTAATTGGGTGAGGAGCTTGTAGGCATCCCTTTTATGTTGTTTAGGCCGTGTTGGAGCACCTTGGGCCTTGGGTAATAGGGTAGTGCAGAGCTGATATGTGGAATGATCACTCATTTCACCTTAACCATTCAGCACAAGGTTCTGTGCTATGTTACTGATCATTCTTTTCTCCCTTTTCCTCTTTTCAGCGGTCCATCGACATTAGCCACCTTTGTGGCTGTCTATGCACTATTTGGACCTACTTTCCCTGGTATATATGACAAAGAGAGAGGCATTTATACCCTCTTCTATCCAGTATGTGTCTCCGTTTTTTCTTTCACAATCTTGTTTCATATTCTTTTTCTTGGTCTGTTTGGGTTTGTCTAACTCACAAGTTTTTGCAGGGTTTATCCTTTGCATTCCCAATTCCCAGCCAATATACAAATTTCTTCACCAATGGGGAAGGTACGCTGCTAAATAGTCACATTCATGTCTGAACATTCTCTTGTCTCGCATACCTATCTTCTCTTAGCATCTCAGCCCAGCTTCGTAATTGTAATTGCAGTGGCAGATTTGCCCCTGGAATTTCCCGATGGAACAACCCCTGTTACTTGTCGGGTTTCTATTTATGATAGCTCAGCAGATAGCAAGGTTGGGGTTGGGACATTGATGGATAAGGCGGCTGTTCCTGCGTTACCTGCTGGCAGCCTGTACATGGAGGAAGTGCATGCAAAGGTACATTCCCAATATATCAATAATATTTCCAGCAGATTACTCTTGTGGAAACTGCAAAGATTTTTTTATGTTTTGTGATTCAGTAATCCATACTTCTGGTTTTACAACTGCCAATCGTCCCTTCTCTTTTTTAGTTTTTAAGCAAATATATGGAGATAAAGAACAAAAGTAAATGAAGAGTTGCATGCTGAACAGCTGGTACTGTATGTGTCACACAATCATTGGACTATCTGTGCATATGAGAAAAATATAGATGTCTCCATATAAGTTCTCTACAATATTCTCATCACTTGAGCAAACATTTTTATAGTTTTATCTTGTTTTCAGCTTGGTGAAGAGCTTTGGTTCACTATTGGGGGCCAACATATTCCTTTTGGAGCATCACCACAGGTGTAAAACACTGCACCAGATCCTCTTTTTTTTTCTGAAGTATACTTTGAGGCAGTGAGTCTGATTTCTCCTTTGACTTGGTATCTTTGGCAGGATATCTGGACTGAGTTGGGTCGTCCATGTGGTATCCACCAGAAGCAGGTCTGCTTTTAAATTTAGTTTACTGAAGCACTGCAATAGGGATTTCATAGACGTTGTGACATGTTAATATTTCAATTGCTACTTGTTCAATTATCAGACAAATGACATGTGCTAAATGACTCGGTCTGCATATGTTTTAGTGTATTCACTGGAAGCATGTATATGGACTTCTTTATTTTATCCTATACCGAGCTCGTGAGACGGAAACTAAATCAGGATCAGTTCGTGTTAACATTCTGAGCATGCTAGAGAAGTCAGGACTATATCCTGTTATTTAGAAGATCAGTATCCCATGGTTTCTCGAGAGAAAAAAACCAATATCCCATGAATGATTCCATGCACACAGCTCAACATATGGGCCAAAAGATCTGAGGGCATCTCAAATTCTCAATCTCATAGTGTATATACTAGCTGTTAGGTGCTGTTGTAATATGGGATTATTATTTATTTATTTTGCGACAAGTTGTAACATTAGATTGTTGAGAGAACACAATGTGGAGATTTGATCTAACAAGCCAAGAAATATGCTCCACTGAAACATGTCAAATATCATTTTTTTCGAGGCGCTTGCAGATTCTTTTGGGAGGTTTGAATTGTACTTAGCAAAACTCTGTAGCGCCATTTGCAGTTTAAAGATAAAGCAACTGGAGAGCTGTTTGACCTTCATTTTCTGATCTGTAGCTTATTGTTGGTCCTTTTTAATATTGAAAAACTTTTTTTACCTCTTGATACATTGCAACTCTTATGTGGTATATGCTTAGTTTTCTTAATTTTTGAAAGATCAATATAATGGAAGACCATGCTGCTAAGCAGTAAGAAGTCAATATTGCATTCTTGTCTGTAATGCTTACCGTATTGTGCTCTCATGTTAGGTGGACCAAATGGTAATACATTCTGCATCAGACCCCCGCCCTCGGACTACTCTTTGTGGGGATTACTTCTACAACTACTTCTCTCGTGGTATAGATATCTTATTTGATGGACAGGTATGGAGTTTTTTTTCTCACACTAAGAGTGTCTGCACATTTCAGAGTTCAGAGAACATTTTTTGTGAGGTTCAAACAGCATGTTGACCAATAGATTTTCTTTGTTTCCTTGCAGATACACAGGATAAAGAAGTTTGTTTTACATACAAACTTTCCTGGTCAATCGGATTTCAACTCTTACATGAAATGCAACTTTGTTATCTACGATGCTGAAGGTATGAACTGCTTGCTATAGAATTGGTTTTCTGGTGAAGGGATCAATGCTATCTAATTAACCATTTGTTATGTTTTGTTTTGTTTCAGCTGATGGCACACAGCAGCCCGGTAACATTTCCAAGAATTGCATAACACCTCGTACAAAATGGGAACAAGTCAAGGTATGGTGTTTACCATGACCTCTACGCAGCCAAGATTGCCATTTGGATTTGTAGTTATCAACTTTGCTTTGAGTTACGATTTGTGTACTCAACTTTTTGTGCTCCCTTTATTGCAACTTGTTTTCTTAATTCCCTAGATTATTTGTGAAACATCTCGCTCTTTTCAAATGGTGAATGATTGTCTTCAAGAAAAAATATGGTGAATGGCAAATCTTTGACATCTTGCACTACTAGTATAAAAGTATAATCAGATCATGGCTAATGCTCCCACGCTAGGAATGTCAACCCTTTTGTTATTCAAGAGAAGCTTAAAATGTTTGCGTTAGAGTTTTATCTTAGTTGCAGTAATGTAACAATTCTTTGAGTGGCAACACTAGTTTTGGGTATGGTCATATATTTCTGCTTTTGATTTTCACGCTGCTTTGTTAGTTGACTCCTCTTTGTTGGTTGTCCTGTAATAGGAGATCCTCGGTGATTGTGGTCGAGCAGCAATCCAGACACAAGGCTCCATGAATAATCCATTTGGATCAACTTTCGTCTATGGATACCAGAATATTGCTTTTGAGGTGGCTATTAATCAATGAACTTCATAGTCAAATTTTCCCCTGTGCAACCTGTATTATCATTATATCATAACTCAGATGTGGCAATTGCATTTCTTCTGTCTTCATTGATTAACAGGTCATGAAAAATGGATACATCGCAAATGTAACACTCTTCCAATCATGAGTACTGAAGTCGCTCCTTACACTCTATGCGGAATCTGTCAAGCATGCCTGTTCTGTGTATCTAAATTATGCTGTAGATTCCACTCATTGTACAGGAATTAACTGTGTTCTGATCTTTCTGTAAATATTATTTCATCACTATCATTTTATCACTAAACTATGAGTGCTTAGCTTGGACCTCCTCATTCCTTTCTGGATTGCTGTCTTTCTTCTGCTTCTCTTCTCTGTGCCTGTGCTTAGAAAGTTGGAGGTGGATGGCTCCTCATCTGAGGATTTAGATCTTAAAAATAGTTCCTTCTCTGGACCTAGATTGAACTATCACCTGAATCCGGAGCTGCCAGAAGTGTTTGGCTTAGGAGGTTGGCTCTGGATTTGTACCATTCAAAACTAAGTTGCAAGTACCATTACTTATGCCGTTCAACTTATGCTGCAATTGCAAGGACCATTGCTAATGCAGTCCTGAGCCACACCAACATGAACATATACCCTTTACTGAAACATCAGCATGAATAAGATTAAGCCACCTGACTGCTAAGCATGTCCCTTAGCGAGAGAAGTTTGGATAGGAACGACGAAGATGACAAACAGTAAGCAAGCTTGCCCGATTGTAAGTCGCAGAACACGCAAAGATGGCGGTCAGTTTTGCTTGGCATGAATAAAATGTGGAAAAAGATCAAGATCTAGCATAAGCTTCTACAAGACTTCATCCCTGCGTAGAGGAGAGCGAGTATCATCTAGGGGCGGATCTAGAGTATAAGAATGGTGTCAAGCGACACTTACGCGTCGCGTCTAGTCCATGTATTTTCTTGAGTATTTTGTTGATGATCTTGTGTAGCGATCCTAATAACCTAGTAAATCACCTTTGCACAATGACACATCATTTTTTCTGGATCCGTCTTCCATCCTGCGTAGAGAAGAGCTCGATCATGACGATATCCAGCTTGTTGCTTCAGTCCACCGTGAGCTCCGAGAATAAAATTTTCATGTAAAATGAAATTTCTTGCACTCTGAACCGGCAAACTATCTCTCTCGATGGCACAGCCAAGTGGCCTAATTCACCTATTTAAATATGCTTTTATTCATCGTAACAAAATACTGCTCAAATTACAAATAAATATGCAACGAAACCGATAATTAAAATGCATCTAAATTCCTGGAGAATTGCAGAAAACGAAATGGAAAGCAAACACACGAAGAAGCTCTGACTGAAATTGGACGACAAGAGGCGGCAACTCGAGTCCAAAGCGAAGCTCCCTCCCCCTTCCTCACCGGCGGATATGGAGCGCGCCGGCGCCGGCGGAGCCGGCGAGGCGGCGGGGGTCCCAGCGGCGGGGGAGGCCGCGGCGGCGCCGGCTCCTGTGGCGGCAGCGGGAGGAGGAGTGGTGGAGGGGAGGTCGTGCAAGGGCTGCCTCTTCTACTCGTCGGTGCTCCGGTCAAAGGCGAGCGGCCCCGTCTGCGTCGGCGTCACTCGCGCCATCCCCCAAGGTCGATCGCTCACGCTCGCACTGCCTCCTCCTCTTCTCACCATTTCGATACCTACTGCCTGCTTTAGGGTCTCACATGGGCTAGGGTTCTCCTGTTCCTGGTTCAGCCGCGGCATCTAGGCTTGCTCTCTATTTTGCGCCGATCCGATGACGCGGTAGATTCCGGTTGCTGCGGAGCACACACGCGCGCCAACCATGGGAGGGGAGCGTAGAGATTAGGGCTCATGTCGTGTTTGCAAATACCCATTCCCACACACACACGGGGGGAAGAAATCAACTTGGTTGGATCTCCTGTCTTCTGTCTGTCTTCTGTCGAATTCAACGAACTTGCACTCGATCACATCATAGGTTCATCTGTAAACTACAGCCTGTTATTATGGTTAGTGATTCTAGCAACCAAACTCATAGGTTATTGTTTGGAAGGGAACTAGTAGGTTATCGATCACAGAACATTTAGCCTGTTCTCTTTTGCCGTAACCATTTAGCCTGTTCTGTAACTGAGCACATACGGATCCCATGAAGCTTTCTATAAAATTATTCTGTAGTATCAATTAGTGTTAATCCTTGTGGGAGCGATAAGTGCTTGGTTTTTTTTGTTGACTCTCCAGTGCAGTACAAGAAGTCATTGTTTGGAGCTTCTGTTGGTTTTTGTCTACCAGCCACACTCTGCGAACCACTTACGGACAATCAGATGTATGAGATTAGGTTCCCATTATGTGACTGTATATCCCCAAAAATGGCTAAGAAACATATGCTTCTGTAGGTAGATTGTCATAGCAAAGAGCGTTAGGTCAGGGCATCAATTCCATTAAGTTCCAGAATGTCGTTGGTCAATGTAGGTTCATCTATAAGCTCTTGCACCTTTCTTATTTGGTAATGGATACTAAAGATCAATTGAATATGTTAAATTTGATTTAAAAAATTGATCCATTCTATAACTTTGAGCTTATGTCCCTCGTGATGATCTCTGCAGAAGTACTACTTCATATCACAAAATGCTTATCTCTGTATCCTGTACACTGGATTTATTGTCTCACCAGAGCAGTAGTAATAGTTGACTTAATTTCGTGGCTTGTCTTCAATCTTATTTTTGTAATTTATAACTGTTTGGCTGACTGTTTTATCCTATCTGTTTTTTTTGTTAACTTGGTATGGATACCAGTTCCTGATCACATGGTCGGAGAAATTGAGTTGGAAGCTATCCAAGAAGGTCGAAACCTTTCCAACTTCAAATATGCATGTGTTGGATATTCCATATACCTAAATGACAAGGAGAACTCTACGGGGAAAGGAGAGAAGCAGGCAGAGCTGCCTATTTGTGTTGGAGTTGAGGTATTTTCTCTTCTTAAGCATGGTATTGCTCTGAAATGTGTAACTTGTCAGTTCACAAGCAAGCAGCATGTCAGTGTGACATAATGTGCACGGGAAGCAGTTAAGAGAAAATGGTGTCTGTTGATGGTGTATAGATCATCCTAGTATAGCAGATGTATCATAAAGAATGCTTGGCAGTTGTTAAGAGAAAATGGTGTCTGTTGATGGTGTATAGATCATCCTAGTATAGCAGATGTATCATAAAGAATGCTTGGCAGTTGATTTGTGACGAGGAAAGTAATTCAGCGTACAAGCCTAGTTCTATGGTATGTATAGATGGTTAGAGTATTCATTATTTTAGTTACAACGATGAGTTGATGACACATCCCTTCTTTTGTCAATCACGGTAGAAATGAATGCTATCCATGCCATTCCATTATAATTATATTCTTGATATTTTTCCTAATATGTTTTTTGTATTGAAACTGCTTGGCCAGTATCTTACTATTAATGTATGTCACATGATAAATTATGTGTGAACGAAAATTGTATTTTCCCCCTTTTGCAGCTATTGGCAGATAGAGGTTCAACTAAACAAGCACCAGCTCACTTTAAAAAAGAAGGTAAGGAAAACATTTATTTATTTTATTGCCTGACTAATATGTAACTATGTACAATAACGACTCTAAAGCTGCCACAGTATGCTAGATCACTGTCAGAGGTGCTTAGCATGTCGGCATGTCGCGCTTGCCTCCTGTGGCCTCTGTACTGCAGATCGAGTGTAACAAAGTAAATTTCTCTGTAGAATGTAATGAATGCCTAGCTTGTTGAGCTATTGAACCTATCATGCATATGCCTGAAATCCACTTCAAATCGTTATTAGAAGTTAGTTGGAACAGAGAATTAAGCTTAATAAATAAATGAATGGTTCTGCTGATGTTGCCTCCTTTATTATCCCAAGGCTGCATGGTTTGAAGCCACCAAATATTATCCTGAAAGTCAATTTTGCCGTAGTAGGCAAATAGTACAGAAAATGTTCCCTAAAACAGAACATTGAAGATGGTAGTTTCAATAACTCGCTGTGAGTAACCTCCACTTACATGGTAACACCCTGTGTTGTTTGTTGTAGAAGTATAAAATGTCTCCTGGCCACTACATATGTGCTATGTATTATGATCGGAGGAACTAGATCTAAAGTACAGCCGGACTTCTGAGTTGAAACAATCTGATCACTTGGAAACACACTTATATCTCTCTAATGTGCCTGAAACTGAACTATTTGCACATTGGTTAATAAACTTGGTGCTCATGAAAAGCATGTATTCAACATACTTCCTTCACTGTGTTGTGATTTTTGAATAGCTGATCAGAGGATTTTACTATGGATTTGCTAATGCTCTTAGCCATCCGATTAGTCTCAAGATTGGGTTTTTTTTATCTAGGTCTAAAATTTATTTATGTTTTTTTTCCCTTTTTGTTTAACCGTTGGATGAAGATCCTCGGGCTCCCGTCGTTGACTGAGCACTATGAAATTCTCAATCGACTGAGCCCTAGTTGTTCCCATTTTTTTTATTATTCTTGTTATTAAAATATTTTGCTCATCTTTTTTTTTGATGGAAATATCTTCATTAAGATAAGGAAAACACGGGTAACATCTGGAACGGGACAGCAACCCCCCTAAATAGCACAAAAGCCCCTAAATAAAAGAAAATTACAAAACGGTCCCCAGGGGACTTCAACGCCGGTCTTGAGCACCACCGTGACAGCTCGCCGGAGCAGAGGGCAACGAAGAACCGTGAACCGCACGACGACCTGCAAAGAAACAAGGAGGACGAAGCCTCGGAATCAAGCCGCAAAAGGCGTCCGCCGCGAACAGCGGAACAGAAACAACGAAGATCGCCCATCGGCGGGGGCGAAGCCCCCCTCTTGAGCAGGTCGCCGAGCCTTTCCCGGCCGCCACACTCAAGCCACCAACCGAAACCGCCACCGCAGCACTCAAGATGCCCGGGGGAAACAGCTGGCCGAAGAAATCTCAGCGTCGTCGTCGCCGCTGCCGGAGCCGCACCGAAGAGGACCACTGAGACCCACTCGACAGATCTAACGATCCGCGAGGATAAGACTTCACAGGCTCCTCGATGTCGCCCGAAAGGACCGCACCGAGGCGGGGCTGGAGCCGGAAGACAAAAGGGCCAAACGGCGCCGCCACCGCCGCCGAGACGACGCCGCTAAGGCAACAAACCCTAGACGAGCTATACATATCTACACACCTAAACAAAGATCCAAGGTTCCCCTGCCCTTCCGCCGCCGAAACGGCGAACGGAAGGGAGGGGAACCACCGGACTCGTCGACGGAAGACCAGAGGCAGAGGACGCCGCTTTCGCCCCTCTCTACTGTAGAAGAGGAAAGGGGAAAAAACGATATCCTTTAATATTTTGCTCATCTTGATAACACTGCAGATACTCAAGCACGTGGATACAAACCTGCGCAGAGAGGAGAGGATTTCTTAACCAAGTGAGTTGCTCTTGTAGTTTAAATTATGCTTAAATGCCTTCAAGTTGCATCAAAATTTAATGAACGGCAAATTTTCAAATGAACATGCAGATTTCAGAGGAATGCTGGACTTGTGGCCAATGGTGTGGCTCGGAACCTGAATAAAGTTGGGACCTATGCCAAAGACACGGTGGATGATATCCTATACCCTCACCGCAAGCGTCCCAAGTAAAACCGAGCTCTCTTCTCCTTACATCCTGCAGTAGAAGTAGACAAATGGGGGAGCGTGTAATCCATTACTTCCCGAAACACCTGGCGTAGGATTAGCCTTCGCTTGGTTTCTGAGGCTCTGGATAAGATTTCAGTGAGATATCATTGTGAGCTCATGGTAATAGGCAGTTACATGGAGGCCAAGTTGTCCCCTGGGCCCTGGGGCATGTTACTCTATTTCACTAGGATGCAATGTAGCAAAAAAGAAAAAAAATCAGCTCCACTGTGCCTGTTTGAGGTGGAGATTGATAATACTAGGTCGCAACGCGCTGTTGCGACTTTCATTGCTGCATTTGTTTGGGTTAATGGCAGTATCTTAGTATGTTGGCGATGATTTAACTTTTGACACATCTTATGTTTGGAAGTTCAGCAAAACTTTTAGGTAATGTCATGAACCTTTGGCTTGTCATTTCTTACCTCCTGACATGCGCATGTTCATCGCATACTCTGAGCATGCGCAATGAGGAAATATGCTGAGATTCTTGGTTTTGTCCTGAAACTTCTGCAGCATCTTGTGCTCGGCGCGGCGCCTCTGCCAATGTTCCTTTGGTTCAGCTATGGTGAAAAACACGAAACTGAAAGTGGATGGTTATGAACTTCTTGTTCCTTCTTTTTGCCTAACAAATTTATGTAGACCCATCCATGCAGGAGATAACTCGATGTCTAGTAGAAACTAACTCTTACTGTGTACAATTAATCGAATCGTACAAATGGCGTCCCCTCGGTACTTTATTTACTACAGTGTGAGCAATTTGTAGAGTAGAGTTCAGCTTGGGTACAAGCATACATAGTTAAATCATGATGACATCTGCATATGTATAGCAGAAACAATTGCTGTACTCCAAATCATGCTCGAATGGTCAGCTCAGGCTTCAGCTCGGCACGAGCGTCGGCGCGCCCTTCTTCTCCCAGATGGCGTAGTCGTTGCCGTGGACGGACGTCTCGAACCCAGGTGGGATCACGGCCCCGACGTCGTACCTGGACCCGATCTTCACCACCACCTTGCCGTCGATTTCGGCGACGTAGGCGTCGCCGTCGTGCATCAGGATCCTGAGCGCGCTCGTTGCCGTGATGCCGTTGCGCTTCCTCACCGCCACCAGCGCCGCGATCTCGTCCTTGAATCCCCAGTCGAAGAAATGGTCGTAGAACTGTGAATCATCCAAGCAAAGCGACGGTTTTAATTTGCTGTGATCTCGAGCATTAATATTTTGGCATGCAAGAGCGAGCGAGAGTGGCAAGAGCTGCTTGATTGATGGTTGCTTACGATGCATGGGTTGCCGGGGTGCGTGAGGATGTAGGCGTAGCCCTGCATGACCTTGTCGGAGGGGAACGGCCACATGGCCTGCGTCGAGCCGGTGTCGTGGTTGTCGACGAAGGTGACGGCCTTGGCCGGCCACCACCCGATCACACCGGGGGCCTTCCCCTGCGCGTCGATCAGCCGCCACAGCTCGCCCTCCACGGCCGCATTGAGGATGCCCTTGGTCGTGAAGTCGAACACCGCGCCCGGCGAGGCCGCGCCGCCCACCTTGTCCACCCAGTCCACCAGCGCCTGCCGGTGCGCGTCCTGGTCGTAGTCGGGCTTGCCGTCGCCGCCGTACGGCATGGAGTCCCACACCTCGGCCACGGCGAGGCTCGGGGACGTGCCGTCGATGTAAACCTTGGCCACCTCCGGGGAGTAGCCCTTGGCGAAGTCGAGGCGCCAGGCGTCGAAGCCCAGGTCGGACTTGAGCCACCGGAGCCACTCGGTGAGCTCCCGCTGGACGCGGTCGTTGAGGTGGTCGATGTCGGGGGCGCGGCGAAGCCGGCGCCGGTGTCGAGGTTGGCGGTGCCGTCCGAGTACTGGCTGTCGTCGCGGCAGATAATGTGGGGGCCCCAGTCCAGACGGCCGTCCGGCGTGCCGCCCTCGAAGACGCAGTAGATGCCGCGGCCGTCCTTGTAGTCGGCGCACCGGTGGTTGATGACCACGTCGGCGACCACCTGCGCTCCCTTGCGGTGGAACGCGCCGATCAGCGACTTGAGCTCCGGCGCCGTCCCGTACTTGGACGCGTCCAGGTCGTACAGCCGTCCAGGCATGTAACCTGCGCACCCAACCACATGCATATATACGTCACACGTACGTATGCCAAGTCACTTAATTTGCATGTACTATTAACTAGTGATCACGTAGATATTTCATTCGGATTCGATTAGTAACTGAGAATTGGCAAAACCATATTTCATTGTTGGTATAAATTTTATCGGAAATGCACTACTGCAGAATTAGCTATAGCCGTCACTTTAGCAGTGACGATCACAGAAAAAGCTCGTCACTGGTAACCAGAAAAATTCCCAGTGGCGGGCGCCAATTATCACTTGTCACTGGTAAATCATACTAGTGACGTGCCTACATTGATGCCCGTCAGTGGTAACTCAGCAATTACCAGTGGCGAGCTCAACGACGCGCTCGTCACTGGTATCTGAAATTCCAGTGACGTGCACATTGGATTACCTGTCACAGGTAAGTTTTCCCGCCAAACTTACTACGGGCCAGGTTACCAGTGGCGGGCGCAACGATCGCTCGTCACTGGTATGTTCTATACCAGTGGCGGGTTATTATCTTTGCCCGTCACTGAAAGGAATGTTCAAAAAGATTGGACCCTAAGTACAAACCCTAACTAACCAACCCTAAGTACTAACCCTAACTAACTAACCCTACGTACAAACCCTAAGTACGAACCCTAAGTACAAACCCTAACTAACTAACCCTAAGTACAAACCCTAAGTACTAACCCTAAGTACTAACCCTAACTAACTAACCCTAAGTACTAACCCTAAGTACAAACCCTAACTAACTAACCCTAAGTACTAACCCTAACTAACTAACCCTAAGTACAAATCCTAACTAACTAACCCTAAGTACTAACCCTAAGTACAAACCCTAACTAACTAACCTTAAGTACTAACCCTAAGTACAAACCCTAACTAACTAACCCTAACTAACCCTAAGTACAAACCCAAACTAACTTACCAATGACGCGCGTATTGTTTGGCTCGTCACTGGTAAATAATTTAGCAGTGACGATCCCTCTTAGCCGCCCGTCACTGCTAAAATTTACCAGTGACGAGCACCATGTATCGCCCGTCACTGGTATCTCTTATCAGTGACGAGCGCCCTTCATGGCCCGTCACTGGTAACTTGTACATATAAACCCCTCGCGCGCGGGACTTGGGGAAATATTCCCCAAATCCCGCGCCCGCCCTAATTCCCCAAATCGACCCAAGTGCCCTCGCGCGACCGACGCCGCCAGGCCGCTGCTGCTCCTCGCCGGCCGGACGCCGCCCTCGCCGCCTCCCTCACCGGATGCCGCCTCCCTCACCGGACGCCGCCTCCCTCACCGGACGTCGCCCTCGCCGCTCATCTCCCTCCCAGCCGGCCCATCTGAAGCCGGCCGCCGCCGTCGAAGCTCCGTCCACCCGCAAGAGCAGCAAGAGCCAGCGCCGCTCCGACTGCTTTCTTCTTCCTCGCCATCGCCGCTGCCGCTCTTCCTCTGCCACCGCCCACCGTCTCCTCCTCCGTCTCTAGGTAAACTCAGCAGGTCTCCTTTTTCACCAAAACTGCATCCTCCTTACCACGTAGATATGGGTTTCCACCTTCTTTTAGGTGCTTGCAGCATCTTTGGAACTTTGTTGTTCAATGTAATCGGAGAAGGGTTGTTTATCTTGTTTGATTCACAAGGTACTAACCCTAGTACAATGTCTAGACTTGTTTGTTTCAGTTATATACTAACTGACATTAGTACGTGTATTAATGTCTAATTTCCTAATCCATGCGTACCATTACTAAGTGTATTAACTCAAGTACTTGTTGGACAGCAACAGAAGAATCCAATGGATAGAAGATGCTTCGCTTTTATTGACTGTTTCAATAGTTGTGAGAGAATGTGAGATATTTATATTTGATGAATGTGAGAGAATGTGAGATATTTATATTTGTGAGATGAATGTGACATGTGAAATGTATAGAATGTATGCTTGTGGTACCGACCGTCGAGCCGAGGCAACGTTCGTTGCTCTGTTTATCTTTTCAGGGAAACTGAGTTCAACGTTTTGGCGAAATGTTGCTTCGTCAATGTTTTGTCAACGTTCGATACTCTATTTTGTTTAATTTTAGCAAAGGTCATGCCGAAATTTTGAATTTTTATTAATTTATTTCAATAACCTGCCAAAGCATCCATCAATTTGCACGCATAGGTTTTATCTAAGATTTCATAATCTCAATTGCAAAGAAAATTTTAATTCGCACCCTTGTTTGCTATAATGAATGGATAATAGAAATACGTAAGCAAACCTTTTCATATTGTTGTTACTATCATGAAAGCTTTCATAAGTCTAATTTCCATTTTTGTGTTCAATAAGTTTCCAGTACGTTCGAAAATGGCTGGAAGTACCCCCTCTTCATCGCGGACACCAACGGATGTCCCGGCATCGTCCCGAGATATCGAGGGGCGTGCGGAAGCTCCCCGGGACCTGGCCCTCGAACAAATATCTCAGGGGGCCGCCATCGTCAGGGACCCTGCTGCCGGGGATAACAACGAGTACGATTTGTCCCACGAAGAGTCCGGCGGTGCTGAAGACGCGACCGATCGTGACGAAGGGACCGGCTGTGAATACGAGACCGGTATTGAAGAAGAACAGGCGGACGGGGCTCCACCAGCCAAGCCAAAAAGGCGGCTCGCGACTAGGAGACCTAACAAGTTGAGTACGGACACCTTCGTAATCACTCGAGTGGACGATCTGGGTAAACCAGCCAGTCCTGTAAAAGCTGCACAGGGGTACTCAAACGCCGTAGGCTGCATCCTGCGTGAAACCGTGAAGATCACAACCCCCGACATAAGGACGAGAGAAACCGAGCATCTTCGAACTCTCCTCCTGGACAGGCTATTCAGCAGGTACTCCGTCCCGGAGGCTGACAAAAATAGAGTCGCAACGAAAGCCCTGAGCATGATGTCCAAATCCTTGAATACCTGGCGATACCATGCCAATAAAATGAAGGATCAAGATTTTGAGACCGTGATAAAGCAGAAATGACCTACGATAGATGAGGCGGACTGGACCGAGTTCATTCAAACTCGCTCCGGCGATGAATTCAGGAGGAAGAGTGATTGGGGGAAGGACATGCGGGGGAAGATCGTGGGTGACCACAGACTCGGCAGCCGTGGTTACCAAGGGAAGAGGCCTAAATGAGACAAGGAGGATGCAAGGTTGATTGCGGCCGGGAAAGAACCCCCTTTCTCGGACATCCAGGAAGGGCGCGGAAAGGATTTTGTGAGGGCCCTCGCAAAATTTGACCCTGCGACGGGGAACCGATCTTCACGCACGAGAAAATGAAGGACGTGCACGAAGAACTGGTAACCTCTGAACCCATTTTACTTTATTTGTCCTACGTAGATTAATTTCCTAAAGATTACGTTTCTGAACGGTTCATGTTGCTTGCAGAAAAAGCTGAGCCAGCAACCTCAGAGCTCACAGGACTCTGTCGATAGCGACAGGTGGCAAGACCCTATCAACAAGGCTCTCGGGAAGCCGGAGACTCGTGGCTGCGTGATGGGCGTCGGGTATGGGGCTCGATGGGCTGATTACTGTCCCCAAACCCGCGAGGCTGCCCGCGAGCGGAGGAAAGCGAAGCAAGATAAAGAATTCGATGCGCGAGTGGAGGCGGCGGTGAAATGTATATTAGGGCCTATATATGAGCAGCTACAACGTCCACCCATGCATCCTTCTACGCAGTCGACGCCCTATAATCTGGATACGCAGCCGCCGCCCTTCACTGCTGCAAGGAGTAGTAGCCCCTCTGTCTCGGGCGTTGGCCCCGGGTCGCCAAATACAATCGACGGCCTAACGGTAAGCGTCGTCGGCTCAACAAATCGTAAGGGTGTCGTATAGATTTCGTTGTTTGGACTCTAACATCAATGGCCCGTACATATGTTCCGCAGGTGATAACTCTGTGCCATCTCCAGACCCAAGTGCTCGGCTCGATGGTGACGGTCGCGTACGGTCGAGTCCACCCAATAACGCCGGAGAAACAGGATGCACTGTGTGGATTTACCACCAAACATGGCGAGGGTGGAGTTGACTAAGGTGGTCGGTACCTTTGAGAACTTGGTTCTGAATGACCCCCCCTGAAGAGGGATACGAGAAGCTAGGAGCCTACAAGGGGTTTTTTCTTAGGTGGCCGAAGGATGCGATAAAGTTGATTGAGATCTCCAATCGTCCAGCACCTTCGCCGAGCCACACCCACAGTCCATCAGCAAGACCATCTCCTTTGGGTATTTCCGCACCTCTATCCTACAGGGATCTGGAGATGGAGGATGCCGAGGAGGGCGCGGAGCATGGCATGCCTCGTGACGAAGAGGCACGAGAATTTGTAGATACGCCGCCACCCAAGCATGACGAGGAAGCCCAGACGAAGTTGACTCCTAAAACACTCGTGGGCGCAGCCAAAGAAGCGATGGCCGGTCAGAGGGCCGTATCCCTAGATACGCAGCGCACGAGCAAAAAAGGGGCGAAGAAGACACATGCTAGCACCGGTACTTACGATAGACAGGGTGGGGCGAGGTTGAAGAAATCCTTAACGTACGCAGCATCTTTCCAATCAGGACAGCGACCAACGGGTCATCAATGGCGGCCCTATCACGTCCCGGGTCACCCGATGGTACCAAAGGATGAGTTCGACGTCCTCCCAAACGAAATGAAGATTCTGCATGAGAACATTCGAGAGATTGAATTAGGACCCGATGAAACGAATGTCTCGTATTACACGGCGAAGGTGCCAGAGGGTTTCCATTTCGTCGAGCAGTATCCCGCGGACAAGTTCTATCTGGACTTTGCGGAGATCTTCGGCATGTTCAACCTTTATCGGCTCGAAGCATCCTTCGTCAGGCTATGGGCGCTTCACCTAACTAGAGAGATCAGACGCTTGAAGATTCTCGATGTTACAATAGCAGATCCGTTTCACATGCACGAGAACAACGTTCGCTCCCAAGAAGGTAGGGAGATTATGAAAGAATACCTCGTGAGTGCGATGATAGCGCATAAGGGTAAGGAGTACCTACTCGTGCCCTACAATCCCTTGTAAGTCATTCTCTACTTTGTGCTTTCGTAAATTTCTCTTTGGCTTGTGCACCTAGCCAACTTCGTGGGTTAATATTGGTTTGTTCACATGTCTGGGCAGCGACCACTGGATCCTCTTAGTGCTAACGCCGGAGGAAAGCAAGGCTTATTACTATGATTCCATGAAGAGGGTGAAGAAAGACTACACCCTGCTCAAGAAAGTTCTGGATGATGCTCTCTTCGACTTTGCACAGAAGGGAGGAGGAGGAACTATGGTAAAAAGAAGTGGCGCTCCACGCTTCAAACACGTGACCGATTTCTGTTGCAGACAGCAGCCGGAGAATAGTGTGACGTGTGGCTACTACGTCTGCTGCCACATGGACGACTTTGTACGGGCGCGGAACACGTTTCGCAAACATGACGACTTACGCAAGTGGAGTAATAACCTCGAGCACAAGCCATATGACTGGAAGCAAGAGTTTGCACGCCTCCAGAATGCGTTCGCGAATATCATCAACAAGGACGTCGTCTCCGATACGGGGCTTTTCTACGCCGGCAATGACCCAAGGGAGGAAACATGCCGCTCGCACAGAGTAACGAGTTCGCCAAATCCCGACCCAAGACGACGCATTCGCCTACATGCAGCTAGACCCTAGAGGAGGGAAAAAAGCGTGAAGATAGGCCCTAAAGGACGGAAAAACATTGCATATGTATTGTGTTTGTGGTCGTGTATTCCCGAACTGGTCTACTTTGTACGCTTGTGGACATACTTACGTATTGGCACTTGTTATTTTTCTAGTCGGTTTGACAGATCTACTTATATGTTGCGAATATATTGTGTTTGTGGTTTGAAGTTGCACAACAGCGGGGGTCCTACCGGCAGTCACGGGTCCAAGACAACTCATGCGTTTCGTAGCTGCAGCGGTCAGGCCGTCCAAGCATCCCCCGGCGTGGAGCAAAGGGGGTCTACTAGGAGGACGGCGACCGAAGGTCCACAGCGCACGGGAGTTACACCGGCAAACGGTACCATCGTCCGTGCAAAATTTCGTAGAGGCAACATGCTGCCGCGGCAGCGAAAATGGGTGTTTTTGCTGTCGCGGCAGCGAAAATGGCTGCCGCGGCAGCGAAAATGGGTGTTTTTGCTGCCGCGGCAGCACCGTGATAGGGCCTGCTCATAACAGCAGTGACGTGCGTACTGCAGAGCTCGTCACTGACGTAGATCTTATCAGTGACAGGCATAACCTAGAAAACGTCACTGCTAATTATCTTACCAGTGACAGGCCTCCATTAAAGCCCGTCACTGATAAATACATTACTAGTGACGAGCACCCAGTCCGTCACTGATAACCACTTACCAGTGGTAGATTACCAGTGACGGGCCTGCCCGCTCGTCACTAATGGGCTTTTTAGACCCGTCACTGGTGGCCTAATCTGTAGTAGTGATGGAGAAGAAAATTACTAATCCTAGGTGCCGAAACATCGCACTCGACGAATTGATTAATTAGCCAGAGACCAAAAGCAAAGCATACTTCGCAATCGAACTTAGCTCCCAATCCACGCTCTTTAGATTAATATTTCATTTTGCTTCTAGATGTTCGTTCAGACATGAAGGAATTCAGGGAAGGAGGAGGGGAACCTTCGTTGGAGACGGAGTGCGACGGCGGCGGCAGCCATACGTGCGTGACTCCGGCGCCGGCGATGTCGTCGACCTTCCCCATCAGCAGGTTGTACCACCCGCCGCTCTGCTTCCACGACTCCCAGTTGAACCCCTGTAAGAAACACGCCACGAACAGAATCCCCACACAAGTTCTCCAGCTCAGATTCTCCTCCTCGCAGAATCAAAACAAGCAAGAACAGATCGAGATCACGCGTGCGTGCGTACCTGAAACAGGACTTGGCCGGATGCCGACGCGAGAAGAGCAAGAAGCAGAGTGAAGCAGCACAGGTTCCTGTTCTTGCCCATCTTGCTAACACAAGGCACTCTTCTTGTCCGAATGATTGATTGGTGGTTACAAGTGTACTACGTGATAGCTTTGCACAGCAAATTAACACACGCGAACAAAGTGTACATAACTTATACTTTCACGGGATACTTAGGGGAGAAAAACAACACAGTGGTTTTGCGGCACCGCACAATCAGAGCCCTTTTCTGTTGTTTCTGTTAACTCAATCAAACTGATTATGGTGGCTTAAATAGCCCATCGACGCACACACGACTTAACAACCACTAACCCGCTACCTAGCTAGCTCCTATTTGCATGGATCACAGATCCATTAACACGGTGCATGCGGCCACATGTACAGGACTTGGCCAAACAACACATGTACCTTATCCTGCTGACTTGCTCCACTAGTTACATGCGTGCGCACGCACGCACACACACATTTAGGGTCCGTTTGGTTTGAGGACAAGGTGGGATGGGATGAGCCCATCTAATTTTGTTGGGATGGGATGAACCATTTTTTTTGTTTGGTTCAATGGATTGGAGTGGATTGGATGGACCAATTTTGTGTTTGGTTAAAACTGGATGGATTCAATTGGATGAGCCACTGACATGTGGGTTCCATACGTCAGTGACACCTCACCATCTTTTCCCTAATCCTCTCTCTCTCTCCATCCTCCCTCTCTCTCCATCCTCCCTCTCTCTCACCACCGGCGGCAGCGGAGCTCGGGTGGTGCGCAGAACGGCGAGGCGGGGGCGGGCGGGGCCAGGCGGCGCGGGGAGCGGCGGCACCGAGGTCGGGCGGGGCCGGGCGGGGCAGGGGCCGGCGAGGCCGAGGCGGGGCGGGGAGCGGAGCGGCGGCGCCGAGGTCGGGCGGGGCCGGGCGGGGTGGAGAGCGGCGGGGCCGAGGCGGGGCGGGGAGCGGCGGGACCGGGCGAGGCGGGGAGCGGCGGGGCCGAGCTCGTGCGGGAGCGGCGAGGTGGGGGCCGGGGAGCGGCCGGCGGGGGGCTGCGGCCGAGCTCGGGTGAGATCCAGGGCGCGATTAGAAAAAAAATTGCGATTAGTAAAGTTAAACACGATTAGCGAAATTTGGCTCAGCTCATTCAGAGATTTTTGCCAGCCCCCTCCATCCAACATATTTAGGAAATATTCTCTTGGGGTGGATATCCCTATTCACCTCATCCACCTAACCAAACACTGGATATCCAGAAAAAAACGGATGGCCATCTCCCATCCCACTTCATCCAAGCAACCAAATGGACCTTTAGTACTTAGAGCAGCCGGCTGATACTCACTTGCACATCTTTATAAGACTTGTTTCTGCAGTTAGACACATGCACTGCACTTGACTAATGGCTTCTTTGACTACCGATCTGATCACATCTCCGATCCGTCCACACTGCCACGACTCTATGTTTGCATGTTTCTAACTTTGAACTCGGCCACTACATGCATGAACATGCCACCATGCAATTAACACTGAGACTCCATGCAAACAAAAATAAATATGATGAGAACGCCTAGACAATAAGGCTCCCGATCCACAGAATTATAGCATGCCTTCGTCACGAATCAGCATGGGTAATTTGCCTAAATGTATTTTTTTTTGGGGGAATATTGAAGCTCCTCGTTCCCAGTTCCATTGAGTCGAAACTGATAAGACACTTTGAATAAAATACAAGAAAACATGTAGAGGGGCTGGGAGTCTCCCTTGCTCTCGTCGGACTCTTACCTTAGACTACCATCTGGGCTCGAACACACTCTGCCTAGTTGGACGGTGGCATAAGCTAGAAATTGGCAGATTAGGCCTCGTCCAGGACAAAAGGCCTAGTGGACAAATAAAGGGGAAGGTACCATGCCTGACAGGCCGTGGCAAATGACGCGGCCGGTGGATGGGATTTGGGATGGGGACCCGTGCAAGTTAACGCGTGCGGACGACCAGTTTTGCCTCGTGGGACACGCTCGCCGCGTCGAAACCACATCCGAGCGAATCCATCCATCATTCAACGTCAAATCGCCAGTCACCACGCCTGATCGGTCGGGTCTCCATCCGGCTTAGGGCTTATTTAGTTGGCCCGTGGCTGTTGACAAAGCTATTTGGCTAATTGTCTAGAAAAACTACTGAGACTGTGAGAAAGTGAACATATGACTTTTGGTTGATCCAAACCATCTATAGCATTTTAGAAAATGAGTATTAAAGTTTTAGCATATTGTAAAAAGCTGATAGAAGATAGCTTTTCTAAACAGCTAAATTTGCACTGCAAAACACATAGCTACCGTTGGTAAAAGCTGCTGAAAAACTGGCCGTTTGGACTGCAGCTTTTTCCAGTAAAAAGCTGCTAAAAGCCCAACCAAACACCTCCTTACTCGGTGAAGGATTTCGTCTGTCAACGTCTCTACGGCTGAAATGTCGGGTACCCTCTGCCGCCTACAGCTGGGACACCACCACCCACACTCACACCCGCACCGGGATGCCCACGGGAACTAAACCCAATAGGTTATTCTTCTGGTTCACGTTGTTGCAGGCTTCTCGTTGGGTCAGTGGTCCCAACAGCACGAGGCGTGTTGCTGTGCTCGGTGTGTTCTTGCTCTTTGTCTCGCAAGCGGAGGTGGGTGGCCGTGTTCTGGTCGTTGATCCCTGATCAGGGGCTCCTGCATTGCTTCTTCGAATCTTGTACGCTGTTTTGCGGATCTCTCTGTGTGTTATTGGCTTCGTTGCTTCTCAGGGGTAAGTAGTTCTGCTTTGCATTTCTTTTTATTCCTGTGACAGGGCAAACTCCGGGCACCCATGGACATCAATGCACTGCTGCCTCTGCTCCATCGTTGCAGCCATTGCTATAGGCTAATGCATGAGGCTTCATTGAACAATCCGTCCATTGCAAGGTATTTGACGAACAACCCAAGCCTACCCTAAAACATATCCTATCAAATAAAGCTCCTAACCAAGGTACTATATCATGCTTTCGTTCCTTCCTCCTGGTACAGCAATTCTGGTGGCTATGAGGCTTCCTAAACATATGACAGTCGTTAGTTACTGGCTGAAGATCCACCCGATTACACGACATGGTGTAACCAACTCTGTGTTCCTTGATTAATAAGTACACATAAAAATAGTCATTGCATCATGTACAATACCAAAAGCGTCTTCCCGAAAAATATAAAAGCCTTGCAAGTAATGCTTATTATACTTCTAATTGTAAGTCATATATACCTGACTTGAATGGTAGAATGATATCCAAATACAGAGCAATACGTTGTCTAGACATCAAGCTCAAACTAACAAATAACACTAGCCAAGACCAAAGATAACATTCTATGTGTTCTCCATTTATTAATCAGCGAAGTTGCATCTTGGCCAAATCTCGGGACTATCAAAAATAAAAATAAAAAGCTGTATCATCCGAAGAATGGAGAGCCATTTCAGAAAACTGTAAAACGAGAGGGACAAAGCCAGGAAAGACGATCTCGTTTCTTCCCAAACACGTCCTCCTCCTCCTCTTTTCCCCTCCCCTTTGGCTTCCTCCTACTTCCTCCCCAAGCCTCCTCGCCATTCCATCCTCCTCTCACCTTTCCCAAATTAGCACACCACCGCCTCCGCCTCCAATCCCACCACCGCCACCATCCTCCCTGAAACGAAGCCGAGCCGCCCGAACCCACCGCCACCCACCCGCTTATAGCCCAGCCCACCAACCGCCCCCCCCCCGTCCCCCCCCCCTCCTCTCTCCTCCTCCCACCCGTCTCCTCCGGTCGCCGCCTCGCGTGGGGGAGAGGAGGAGATGGCCGCAGCGGCTGCCGCGGCGTACAGGCGCGGCCTGCTCCTGCACCACCACTACCACCAGTGGCCGCCGCGGTGTGCTGCCGGCCACGCCCGCAGCATCTCGCAGCTCGTCAAGACCAACGGCCGCCGCGCCTTCCTCGTCGACACCCTCGCCCTGGTAACCCTACTGCTGCTGCCGCTGCCGCCGCTACTAGCTGTATTTACGCACGAAATGCCCGCGAGTTTCCGCCCGAGAGGTGCTCGACGAAATGCGTGAATGCTGAGATGTCGTTGGGTGGTCGCAGGTGAGGAAGCTGGAGTCGCAGGGCGTCCCGACGAAGCAGGCGGAGGCGATCACGTCCGCGATCACGGAGGTCCTCAATGACAGCCTCGAGAGCATCTCCGAGTCCTTCGTCTCCAAGGCCGAGATGCAGAAGGTAATCAACGCCATTGCCTGGCGCCTTCTGGCTTTGTTTTTGGTTGGGATGGATAGGTTAATCATGTGTTTCCTGGTTTTGCTTGCCGTGTGCAGGGTGAGATGCTGCAGGAGGCCAATATCTCCAAGTTCAAGTCGCAAGTGCAGAGCTCGCAGGTATTATTTGTTGAAAGCAAACTGTTAGGTCAACGTGAATTGGAATGTTTCTAGCAGATATTGTTCATAGGGAATTAACTGTTACTTGGCTTTTTGTCGAACGTGATCAGATAGCTTCTACAAGTTCCACTTAGCATTTCTCTCGCTCTGGGTTATTCTGCATTGCTCTGTTTGGGTATTGTGGGTTGGGATATATCCCCCATTTGGCTCATATGCTATTGGTTTCTGGGAATAGATGGGTGGGAATGTGATTAAGGGTTGGGATCACTGTTGCCCAATGCCCAACCATTCTTTGCTATGTGATCTTAATAGCAGTGAGTATATGATTCAGATTGCTCTTAGAAAATGCACTTTTGTTGACAATGGTTAGACTTCCATTATTATGAAAGTGTCTAATCTACCATGTTGGCTAGTTTCCTGTCCTTCGTGTATACCTCTGTATCTTTACAATTTTGTTTATGTTGGTTTTCATATGTTATATGTAGACTGCCATAATTTGCGTTTTCATTAACATTTGACCTGGTGTTTTGAGGTGAGATTAGTAGTTTTTTCTAGCGCGAAGCATGGAGCACCTATGTTCAGACTGTATACCTATTGTTGTCACGTAGAAGAGACAATTTGGTTCTTATCCATGCTGTTGTTTCCTAATAAAGTTGTATTAGGGCCTGCAAATAGCACAGTGGTCAAATACTAGCAAATCTCTGAACAATCAGTCAAACACAATGTAAGGAGCTTTTATCTCAGCAATCTGCGTTTTTGCCATTTGGTATTCAAAATGTACAGTACTTTCAATCAGTAGTATTCTTGAAAGTTTGATTTTGCTTAGTATTAAGAGACTATTGAGAAAAATGTAGATCTCTGTTAATTTTGCATCCCAGGCTCCCAGGATTGAGCAGCTTCAATGAGGTTCATTTAATTGCGCATTCTAAATTTCAAGATCATTTATTGAATATGCCGTTGCTGATTAGTACTCCATTCCAATGAAATCTCATCCGGCTAACTGTCCACATTGTGGAGACAGAACCGGACTCTCCACTGAACTCTTCTTATGAATAAGACACTCCTTTAGAATGCTGATTTCGTAAATCCTGTGTGGGATGTTTTCATGTTCCCTCCACATCGTTGGATATATATATATATATTTTTTTTGAGATAACTACAATAGCATTAAAGCCACTGCGCGGGGACAAAAGCCCCGAGATTTACAACACACACACGTACGCGAACAGTAGAAGCATCTGGAGATGTACAGCTGTCCCGAGAATATTGCAAAGGAACCCCTGAACTAATAGAAATTACAACGCGGTCCCTGGGGGCTCCTGCACTGTTCCTGCGAGGTGTCGGATCGGCCGGCCGGAGCGGAGGAAGACAACAATCCGTGCACCAGTCGATCACCCCAAAATCAAGCAGGGCGACGAGAGGACACGGGATGCCGACGACCTTCCGCGCACCCAAGCCAATTGAACAGCCCGCTGGAGTTCGGAGGGGGACAGCCAGGGAAGGAAGAAGTAACGGCGAAAACACTGTCACCGGAGCAAAGCCGGAGACAAGCCGCAACCACCACCTCGAAGCAGAGCCCCAATCCGAGAACCTACAAGAACGAAATGATTAGAAGATTTGGAAAAAACAGCTTCTATAGCAAATAAACTAAAATTTGGTGTGTAGATGATACTGTTGTTTGGCTTATTGAGTTTCTGTTTTACTTTGCTTTGTACAATGCTTGCAAGGGAAATGCTCAACACTGTAGAAACATGTTTACATGTCAAGAAGACATGACCAAAAGGCAGTAGCTACAATTATAATACCCTGGTTGACATGCATGATGCTGGTGGTTGTGTCAGTTCAACGCTCAAATTAGGTGCACTTGTATTCTCTAGAACAGAAATAGAGCATAACATTTTAGTTTTCAACTGATCTGTACATATTTGATGATAGATCACTGATGTCAATGCGACACATTTTATGTACTCTGTAGTAACATTGATTGCAGTTCTTGCACTCCTTTCTCCATTTTTATTAGTATTTGCAACTTCTGTTTTCTTGAACCTTTGTCTTGTACTTATTTTTGTAGAGTTGTGTTGGAAGAATATGTGTTTAAAATAGCTACAGCTTACAACTTGCAAGTGCCCATTTCTGTCATAACTGATGTTTTGTTAAAGTAGCTCCTGAATGGACCTTTTCTGTATGCAGGAAAACCACTTCTCTTTGTTACAGCGGGAGACTGAAAAACTTCGTGGAGATATTGATAAGATGAGGAGTGAACTGAAGTCAGTCTTATGTTTATGAGCTTTTCATATCAGGAATGTGAATTAGCACACACTGTCTAATATTTCATGTTGCCTGAAACAGGTATGAGATTGACAAGGTTACTGCAGGGCAGCGGTTGGATCTAAACCTTGAAAGAGGGTAAGATCACATGTGTCTATTTCATTCTTTTCCTTCTAATTGGACTCCTTTAAGAATAACAAATAAATAAATGAAAAATGGTTAACCTTTTCACTTTGAAGATAAGTGGTTTGCTAGGACCAATTTCAGTTTGCTGGATTTAACTTTCATTTTTTTTTGTCATGATGCTCATGATTCTGTTAACAAAATCCTCCCATGGTAAGGGTGTAAGTAGTGTACAAGATTATTAACTCTTGCGTTGTGCATCTTACTGCACCTGCTGACTTGACAGACCATCTAGGTTTAAATTGCTACCGATGGAATTCCGCATCCGCTTAGCTCCCCTAAATGTGTGGTATTTTACGATTTGGATTATGTGTATGGTTGATTCCTGAAGCATCCATAAGTTAATGGGAAACCTAACTTGTCTGAGTTGACGCTAGTAGCAAGTGGAACCTTAATGCCTCGTACCCATAGTCCTCATCAACCTTTGAAAATGAAACCTAGTACATCTAGTTGTTACACTGTGCATTGATGCCATGATAATGCAAGTGGTTGATCTTTCTTTGTCACTTTTCTTCCACGGTAGGTAATGATTGTCCTGTCCATCTTATCTGATTAAAACACAATTGCTCCAGGCGCATACGTGACGAGCTTGCCAAGCAGAATGAAGAAACTACAGATCTCACCACGAAGCTTGACAAGGTGAGCAAAAAGGCCTGCATGTGTGGGCCTTTAGCATTATTTCTTTGTCAGTGACTAACTGAATCTTTCTGTTATGCCATTATTTGCAGGAAATTCATTCACTAAAAGCCCAGCTGGAGGCAGCAAAGTATGATGTTATCAAGTACTGCATAGGTACCATTGTTTCAATTACAGCCGTTGGACTTGCCGTGCTCCGCATCGTGATGTGAGGCGAAATGCGAGTTCT
The DNA here is from genome assembly GCA_019208055.1 of Stipa capillata. Lineage (NCBI taxonomy): Eukaryota > Viridiplantae > Streptophyta > Magnoliopsida > Poales > Poaceae > Stipa > Stipa capillata. The sequence goes on along the minus strand of JAGXJF010001400.1, from coordinate 140,378 downwards.
TTCATTTACCCATTTATCCATGGAAACCACAAGAAGAGGATAGGTTTTGATTCTGTTCCTAGTTTTTTGGAAGGGGCAAAACTTGGTCAGGGGAATGTTGTAACAGCTGTTAGAGAGAGAGAGAGAGAGAGAGAACAAGTACCTCAAAACCTGTAAGATAGATCAACCTGCAGAAGGAATACACCCGAAATGATTCTTTACCTGTGCTTGAGTTTCACTGTGGTGTTGATTAACATGCTTCCTCCGCGGCAGCGGAATTCACTGTTGCATTAACACGCTACGGACATCTAATCCCACAGACAATGGAAGGGCTGCTGATGGTTCCCTCCATATTCTGTTCTGGTGCTGTGCTGTTGCAGCTGTTTCTGCTGTTTCTGTTCTTAGGTGCATGGCTGATGTTGGCTTCACCATGCACCTTGAAGAGGCTATTGCTATTGTGAGGCTAGAGAGCTAGCTATTGGGCTGGCTGGATGCGCCGGCAGCATCGAGAGCCGCGCTGCTGGAAAGTTTGTTAAGATTGATCAGAACCTAGGCATATGCCGCGAATTGTTTGATGGCATATATTCTAGTCTCTCTCATTTGAAAAGAACTCCAAAACCGGTATCTTAGTAGACTTGATTCTCTTCTCTATACTTCTGTTGTGATCTAAACATTTCATCTCAAAATATTCTTCCTTTTGGTTTCAGTAGCACATAGTTTCTAGGGAAACATATTCCCTCCTCCAAATGTTAAAAAGAAATGGTACTGTAACACTGTGGTGTCTCCAATATGCATGCTATTCTCCCACCCCAAGTTTCTTTTGCGTGTCGAAAACGAAGTCTATACTCTTAGAGACTAAAATAACATAATCTCAGAACCAAATCCATACCTCAAAGAAAAAGAGACCGCGTAGAAGTGTCAACCGCGGTCACGTGGGTGCAAGTAGTGGCTGAAAGGCACGTGGAACCATCGATCGGTGAGTCTAGCCTTGATAGGCAGTTGGAACAGTCGCGGTTGAAAGCTTCACCTGAAGCTGACATTTCCTCGGCTCTGTATCTTCCTCGGTAAAACACTCAAAATACCTTTTCTGGGCATATGCCGAAATTCCATTCCGTTGCATCTCACGGTTCCTCGGTAAAACACATTTCCTGCTCTTTTCCTCTCGCAATATGTCAACGGTAATTTACCTCGCTAAAATTCGTTAGTCAATCCATAAAGAATCTACGAGAGCTGTTTCGAAACAGAAATTTCGCGCGAAGTAAATTACTTTTTCTGGAGAACGGATGAGGTCGATTGGCAGCGGAAATTTCACAGAAAAATAGTTTAGTTTCCACAGAGAACGGAAAAGGTCCCATGTTATAAAGAGGGTATAGTTCTCTCTAGCTAGAACGATTTTACGTTTCTTCTATTATCTAAAGAAATGTGTTTGTCCAGGGAAAGTCAGGGGTGCACACGGGGGCATGTGCACCCCTTATTTTAAAATTTTGTAAAGCATGCATTAAGTTTTAAAAAAATCTGAAAAAATTCATACATGTATATTATGGAGTGAGGTATGCATGGTTAAATTTTTGTAAAATAATATATCTATTTGTGATCTGTGTAAAAAAAAAGAAGAGAGCACCCTGGGGTGTTGTGAACAGTAGTGAACAGTACAAAGTCATGAACAGTATGTATATTTTTTTTTACACAGGTCACAAACGGACATATTATTTTACGAAAATTTACCTGTGTGTACTTTATTCCATCATAAACCGGTATGAATTTTTTCAGATTTTTTTAAAAACTTATACGTGATTTTAAAAAATCGAGAAAAATCTAATGGGGGCACCTGCCCCCGTGCGCCGAAAATTCGCACTCGTTTGTCCAGGCCTACTTTAGAACAGTTCTTCCTGAAAATTTTCATATGATTTGAAGTTAAATTATTATTTATTTAAATAAGGTGTTATTTAACAAGTCCTAAATTGGTAGAACTATAATATATTAATTGAGTGAATTTTTTATTATTTAAAATTTATGAAATTTTATAGTTGTGGCTCCTTTTCCTTCCTAAACCTTAATATATATTTTTCATAAATTTTTTGGAATCATTTCATCTATTTATAGTTCAAACCTAAATTAGAACATAATTAGACTTACAAATATGATTTATTTTAACATGAGAAAATTCATATAGGTCATAAATACAGCAAGGTCCTCTGTGAATTTTTAAGGTTTAAAAACCTAGATTTGAATACTCAATAATTCAATACCTAAATAGAATAGAAATAAACACAAAAAGAAAAAGTCAAAACTCTTACCTAACTAGGCCAAATCTTGGCCCAGCTTCCTAGCGCCATGGGCCGAGCCCATCCCCTTTGCTGATGCCCGCGCCGGCACATCCCTCCTGTCTCTCTGACCTATCGGCCCCACCCGACAGGTCTCTTCCTCCATGCGCCCCGCCATGCGGTGCGTCGTGCCTGTGCCGGCCAGACAACAACACCGATGGCCAACTGCCCCATCCAGCCTCCATTATCGTCTGATGTTGCGCAAGTGGTTGCATGCTTGTGTCCACATCCTTTCTTGCATGGCCACGTGTCTTACGCGTCCTGTCTAAGCCGTTGGAGCCAACGACCGCCAACTCTGGCAGTCAGCGCTCATTTCCTCCCCTTCTCGATTGCTTCGCCCGTGAGCTCTCATTCCCTCGCCAGCTTTGTCATCACACTCCCCTTGATCTTGCGCTTCCTTGGTATAAATCATGGCATGCCGTTGAGTTCCGTGACTGGAACACCACTCGCACCAAGAGCTCTGACGAGCCCCGCCATCGTCATCGCCGTGCACCTTTGTGTCTGACGGTAATTCCTGCCCCCTTAGACTTGTCCTTCCTCTCCGCCTTCCCTTCCTAAGTCTAATTGTGCCTTCCCTTCGGCCATTGGTATAGTAGATCATCAGTGAGTCTTTTTCGTCTTCAACTCCGACAGGGATCCACCATGAGCTATCGCCTTTGCTCTAGTGAGTTCCAGCAATCGCTAGTGCCTTCCTCAGCTTCCCTTCCACCTCCTCTATCTCACTTGCCTTCCTTTTTCCTCAGCACGCACCGGAAATCATCGCCACCGTGATCAGTGCACCGCCTTCTGCCATCACCGGTGAGCTCGAGCTTAGCATTACTTCGAGGAACCACTAGGCAGTTCAACGTGTTCCTGAGGACTATTAGAAGCTTCCTCTATGATCAACCCGGTCCCGGAGCCGCTCTGTCTCTTCTTCCCCAACTCCGGTGACCGACCGCCGCATTGCTCCACCATCGCCAACCCCTCCGGCCATCTCCACTTTCACTGAGCACTTGCATCACTTCGTGCTGAGTCACCAGTCCTAACGCACACAATGCCACTATGCCATGGAAATGGAACCACAATGTGCGTATGAGATGATCGGTCCAATTGGTGCGTGAAATGACGCTCGAGATCACGAGTTAGCCTCTATGCCACTGTGTTGATGTGTTCGGTCGAGTTCACCAACATCCAACCGCCGGTGACCTGACATGTGGGACCCGGTTGGTTAGTTAGTTAAGTTAGTTAGGTTAATCACCGTATGATAGATGGGTTCCACCAGTTTTTGTTAAATAACAGTTTACATTTTTGTGTGTATGATATGCGGGCCCCACTACTTAATGGTCAGCTGATTGAAATGAATAAAGAAAGTAATAACTTGACAGGTAGGACCCATGTGTTAGTGACTAAAAGAATTAAGAAAAGATAAAAATGAAAGAAATAGAGAATGAAAAGTGAGCCCAAAGGCCACTTGGACCAGTCAACCCTTGACTAGTCTAAGCTGACCCCTGGCCCCACATGTCAGCCTCTGTAGCTAGGTGCAGTTGAGTGAGAAAATTATTTCTCTATTTATTTAAAAGGGGAAAAAGATGGAAAATACTAAAAATGCTTAAAACTTGTAAAAATTATAGAAAATTTATATGAACTCCAAATGGGATGAAATTTTTATGTAAGTTCATGATTAGAATTTAATATTTAATGGTATCATTTTCATGCATGTTATTGTTCTAAAAAAATTGAAATTACCCCTAAGTTAATAAAACTCTAAAATTGACATATAGAAATCCAAAAATTCATAAATTTTGATCTAGGACTCCGAATGGAGTGATTCCAATTGCATTAGTTTTATAATTTTATTATCTATATTATATAATAAATTTTATTCATCATATTTTATTTTAAATTTCCATTATTGATTTGTTTCCCTTTTTCGTTATTTTCGGGTGTTTTGGTGTTTCTTTCTGTACAGCTCGGCAACAAGGCCTTTTACGAAGTTGATCGCCATTAGTTTCAGGAACCATATTAGTAAGGCAAGCATGCAGGTCACTAAGATTCCTGATTTAATTTATGCTATGGTTTGTTGATGGGATAATTATGCTGGGTTGCATGATTTTGACTTTTGTCTATTGTGATGGATGAAACCACTAGTATGTTAAAGTCTAATTGTGGATCATGACCAGTGCATCAATGAAACTTATTTGGAATAATGAATATATGACATGTGAGAGCCAGGGTTTTGCTTCAACAGATGGATCGATAAGTGAGGTGAGCATATATATCCTAGTCATGTAGTTGATGCTGGTGTCGTTGGGCTCTACCCTTCAACCATGGTGGAAGTATTATACGGGAGCATTGGGTAGTCATAGCCACCTAGCTACGAACTAATAATATTTTGGAACACTTTTCGGTTTCAGAAAGAAATGTATTAAGTCTTGGTTAACTTAATAAAATGTTGAATTCAGTTGGTTGACTTGATATGACGAAATGATTGAAATCTTGTGTAATTTCACATGTTATTCCTGATCTGAAACATATGTTTTAAATTTGAGAATTGATGGATATTGATGTATATATGTTGGTGCTTGTATTTCCATCGTATCATGCCATGTCATGTTACTTTGCAAATGAATTATTTATGTAGTAGTTTATTTCTTGCCTCAAGTCATGCTTAAGTTAATTTGGATGAGGTTAAAAAATATCTTGCAAACACGAAAGTACTCATGAGAATTTCACCCATAAAATTTTGCAGGTGATCCTAGTTTAGGTGAATACTACGACACCTAAAATGTTAAAAGTGACGTCTAGTTGCCTAATTTGCTTTATTGGTTAAATGTGGGTGTTATGTGACTTTTGTGAGGTGGTGGTGGCTGCCACCTCGGGTATTTTACGTCATTTTTTGCTGCTGAAATTTCTTCATGTTGTATTGTGATCGATCTTTGACTTGAATTGATTGTAAATTTATTTACTGCCCCTTGTATGGGATGTGAACTATATCTTGTAAACCTTTTTTTAGGATTTGTGTTGTGGTATTTCAAGTTGTTTACTGGCTCTCCGTACACCGTGTGAGTATGATTTTGAAGTGTATGGGGCAGCCGTAGAGCACTAGTGTTGTTTTCGTGTTCATTAAGTATAATCATTACGCTTGAGTGATCCACTAGCCACCATGCATTAATCGACTGGTCTAGGGTGTGAGAACATCATCCTGGGCTCCTCCTCTTTTGAGATTGAGTGACCCACTAGCTCGAGGTGCATATGCCGGCTAGGTTAGGATGTGGGGATTTGGTCATGGGATCCTTCGAGATGATTGTGTTTAGCGATGCGCAGAAATGTCACTACTTCTCTAGAAGGTTCAGAATATTTTTCAGTCCTTGTTCATTGCATCGTTTGTTGGTTGCCTTGAACCAGTAGTGAGCGCATACAGCTCTGGTGATTGTATGATGTATCGGTCGGGAAAGAGTTGTCCACCCGCGAATGCATACGGCTTTGGTAATCGTATCGGTGAGTGGGCAATACCGTAACTAATGAGGCTATGCTATGCAGTTGAGATTGCATCATATCTCAGGTCCTAACGCAAAGGAGTTTTAGAGAAAAATGGAGTATTGCAATCCCAAAATTCTATAGATGCCCTTTGGATCATTAAATTGCACCAAAGAAATTTCATAGGATAGAATTTTTCTCAAATAATTTTGGAGGAATCTCAAAATGAGTTCTAATCTTATGGAAATTTTCCTTTGAGAATTTCCATGTATCTTCTCTCTTTCTCTCTCCCTTCTCTTTCTAATTAAGTAACACTTAATCTCATCCAAATACCTCTTACGAGCAATTCTGTTATTTTATTTCACGTAGAATTTCACATGCCATAACATTTTACTTATGTATTTTTTTTATTCTTGTATTTTCGGATTCCTTTTGGAGACAATCAGTTTGCACCCTCTGATCAAACTTGAACCAGATCAGCCCTGCTTTGGTTCCGGCATATTCCGAAGCCATCCCAACGAGTCTAGAAATTATTAAGGGAATATGATATGGCTGTGTGTACCTACATAAATATCGTTGGTCCAATGACCAGGCCCATACCAAAATGTCTCTAGTTTACGTGCAATGGCATCGCCAATCTAATCCCAATCCTAGGCTGAAAGATACACGAGGAGCAGCACTCAAAACCCACCGATCCGTGCGATGGAATGGGCGCAAAACGCGACGCCATAAATAATCCGACGCCGACCTTCGCCGCCCCGTACCGAAGCTGGTCCCGGCCAACCTTAAACCATAGTTTGGGATACTCTGTGGTACTTGTTGTCGGGAGCCACACCTGTGGCACGGCGACCGACGTGTCGACTCTCGCGTCGAGGCTTAAAAGTGGCAGAGTGAACTTGCCGCTATGTGATTACTGTGTTGACATATTGACATGATTGATAGTTTAAGTACAATCTCAACATCAGGGAATTATTAATCACTTCATCAAGTGAGGAAAAACGGAACGCCATCAAGAGACAAAGGGCCTCGTCGAAATATACGAAGAACCATATGGGATTAATTCTAAAAGTGGGAAGGATTATTGCTCTGTTTAGGCATTAGTTACAATATTTTCTGGCAACCCAGAAACATGATGTTGGGTTTATTAAGCTAAAATGACTAGCAAGCAATAGAACAACCTTCTTTTTAAGACATACATGCATACTATCGCACATCCATTCATTTATACCTTGGCATGAGCACCTACTGAAGACTCATTGGATTTTACGCCATGTGATTATTATATCGGACTTTTGAGAAGATGGATGGACTTATGTATAGTCTCAACATCAGGGAATTGTTAATCACTCAAATTAAGTGAGAGAAACCGATACGCAGAGATGAAACTGTTGAACTAATTAGCAATTTTTAAATTAATCTAATCTAGAAAAGCATCATGACACATACACAAATGAGATAAACCAACTCATGCGAACTAGACATGCAACTCAAAACTAAATAGCAAACTAGCATATCTATCTCACTTGCATCAAAAGCAAAACAGAACCACAAAAGACTTAGGAACACATACGTAGGAATAGCAGCAGCGAACGATTCAGTGTTGGCGTCAGTAGCCATGGCGATGAAGTCCTCGTAGTCGAACCAGTCACCCGACGACGAGGAAGCAGTCGAGGCAGCCGTGCAGTCGTTGATCATAGCCGAAGTAGTCGTCCGACCCTGAGGAAGCAGCGAGCAGTCGCGCCGAGACGCTCCCCAAAAACCTTATCGCCCCTCACCCGGTATAGGATCTCGAGAGGCGGGGTTCTGGAGGCCTGCTCTCCCGTGTGGCCGTGTACGGAGACGGCGGTGGTGGAAAGTGTGCGCACGAGGAAGCAGATGCAATCTAAGCATGACGGCTAGGGTTGCCCTGCTCCTCCTCATATAGTCGCTCGGTTCGGCTCGATCACGAAACACGACGCGCGCGCGACGTGGCGTGGCGAGGCGGACGGCGGAGGAGGAGTGCGCATGAACTAGTCCTCTTCTCAAGCCTCAAGGAGGTGGGCAACACAACTCTTTATAAGTTTGTCTCTCTCCACCTCCACTAGCAATATGAGACTAAACTTTCACTCATGCCATCTAACCAAATGGGCCTTTGAGATTTTTCTAGGAATTAATTGGAACATGAGCTTTAGGCCCATTAATTCTAACAGAAACACTGTCAAGAGAGAGGGCTCACCGTTAAAGATGATGAATTTGTTGGGATTTATTTTCAAAGTGGGAAGGATCGTCGCTCTATTTAGCCGTTAGAGATGATGAATTTAGGTTTTTAAGGTAACAGGACTAGCAAGAACAACCTCGTTGATGAACTCGTGAGCGATAGAGATTTTTTCTTTTTGAGAAACACATGCACACCATCATGCATATGCGTCCACTTACACCACATCATGAGCACATACTGAAGACTAGCGGTGGTCGATTTAAACACATCAAGACATGGATATTTCAACTCTCAACGTCTGTACCTTTCTCTCTTTACTTCATTTTGGAGTTGAGTTTATTAAGCTTTGTTCTCTCCCTATTTTTTCTGAAACTAGCTTTATTCTCTCTGACCGCATCGTTCAGATGGGTACCAAGGTACACGCACCTGGCTTGAATTTATAGGTAGAGATCAGCCAATCGATCAAGCTAGATCTTGAACTGGTCCCTTCCTGCTTAATGGGAGCAAGAAAAGAATTAAGCATCGCCGTGGCAACTAAATTGTTGTGCTTAGTGGTACAGTTGATTGACCAACGGAAACACAGCAGATGGGAGAGTCTGTGATTGCAGATTAATTAGCAGTAGTTCGCCTCACTACACACTGCCACACTGGACTACTGGAGTACGTACTGGACCATCCATAGATCGTACCTAGAGCCTATAACATGCCCTATTTCCTCACATGAATCATACTACGTACTCGTAGAAGCAGTCACGAGCTGAAGCGTCTACTGCGTTTTCAGCCTAATTATATCCATTTCGGAGATATTTTATGAGTTGGGAGTACTTGGACTCTAGCGTAACCACCGGGAACCTCATCTTTGTTACTCTTATATGTTTTTCTTATTCACTAGTGGTCTGAATTGAGTTTCCTGTATCGAACCAGCTTTCGACGTGACTTGAGTTGCTGGATAAAATTAGACAACTTGCTATGTTAATTCAGGCTTTATTGTGTGCGGTTAATCTTAAATTATGTTTCGCAACTAACCTAGTTAGCTAAAACGTCGTTTGGCTAGACTAGTGGCTGCCAGTAATATAAGTCATATTGGACAAGCTTATTCTACCTTATTAGTGAGTTATTAGAGATGATAAAAGGTTTTGACTGAGCTGAATTTAACAAACCAACCTATATATATTTTAGAATTGCTATAAATATATCGGTATTTATTTTGGTAAATCAGTCAATTTTCTTACTGTTAGTATTTGCTCCAAGATTGATACACACTTATCTCTCTTCTCTCCCGATTCCCTTTCTGATGATGGGTAGTACTTCAAACAGTATATTTGTGCCCGTGTCCTAACCAAAATCGGAGAACAACTCTCGGCACGCCTTTGGAAAGGAGTCTAACTTGTGTACTATAAGGACTCAAGATATGCCATTAAGGAGAAATCCGACTCATGTACTACGAGGACTCAAGACGAGGCTACCGTCTTATTCCTCCTATATAAGGAGCACAAGACCACTCTGAGGGGCAGAAGCTACGCTTGATCTCATGGCCTTAGAGAGCCTTTAGTCTCGAAACCAATCTCGCCGGGTTCCCTACCCGTCAAGTTCTCTCTGCAAGCCAGATCTCGCCGAGTTCCCATTGTATTCATCGGTATTCCATACCGTATATCAATCCAGTCAAAACAGGACGTAGGGCTATTACCCAACTCGGGGGCCTGAACCTGGGTAAAATCGGTGTCGAAGTACCTAGCTGACCTGAGTTTCCGCCCCCTTACCGTACGAATACGTGTTGTACGAGTACCCCCCATATACCATACATTGATAGCTGGCGCCCACCGTGGGGCCCTTACGTCAGCTTACTTCTGCTTCAGTGGCACTCTCCGACAAGATGGTGTACACAGGCTTCGATGACGCGGACTTCGACGACGCGTCGCTCGGATCTTGTAACAGCTACATCAACGCCCCTTATCCTGCAAAAGCTCTATGGCCTCAACGCCAACGCATGGAGGTAGACAAGCAACCTTATCCTGCAGCCGTACGAGCCGTCGCTACTCCACGTGGCCGCACAAGCTTCAACCCATATGCTTCTGATCCGCGCGATCGACGAAGCACAATTGCCTCGAGGCACACCCGGCGCTAGATCGCGCTCCGACAAGCTGCTACCGAACTCAATCGCCATCAGATCAAGTTGCATCCAGCCGACCTCAGGCACCATTTGAACAGGAAGCGTCTCCGCTCCATTACGCGACGTCAACGCCACAAAGTTCGAGGTAGCTTCCCCCGGGACAACTCCCCGCGCAGCAGTCAGGGATCAAATATTCCCGAGGATATCTTCCCTGAAAACTACTCGAGCATTCGCTCAATCCTAGCTCCAGAAAGGTTCGACTACGACTTCCCAAAGCCGCCCACTCACGGGCCCTTGCAACCCAAATCAAGCAAGCGCTATCCGATCGCTTCGATGATGCAACTCGACAATTCTACGGGGAAGCACGACGCAGGTAAAGTCTGGACTTTATGTTTCAATGGATCACTTACCCTCACAGGCTCGGGGGCTAGCTTCGTCATTACAGTAACAACGGGAACAAATTATCTCCCAATTAGGAAGAACCCTACACCATTGTCGCCAACCCGCAACCGAGCACTTTCAAACTCGCTGATAACGGCTCCGTGCTACCCAACACACGGAACATTGATCAACTCTCCAAGTACTATGTATAGCCTCCCGGGAGCTCCATCCCGGATGACTTCCTCATTGGAAACCTGTGACTCCACAGACGCAGTATCTATACGAGTCAAATTCTTCGGCCTCCATCAAACAATTATTGGTGCGCAGTGATACTCAAAACGCCTCTAACATGCTTCGCTACGACTCAGGGGTTGACACGTACACGAGACTATACCTCGTTTCGCCCTCCCAGTCCACAGTACACAAGCATTTGACAGCTCGAGGCAAGGCACGAACACGAGTTCGCACCTCGTTCCGCCTCCTTGAGTTTGGTCGCCGTATAACTGCCTCGTACGCACTCGGGGGTTGGCACGTACACGGGTTCGCGCCCTATTTCGCCACCCCAGGTCCGATCAGTTGTCCATAAGCCTCGCCACGACGTCTAGGGATCAGATTCCCCGCGGGTTCCTCAACTCTATGTTGTTCTCCCGACACCGGCACACAGGCATCACGCCCAGCATTCGCTCGGGGGCTAGGGGAAGCACGAGTTCCACAACTCAACTCCCTGCCCCGGGTACGGCGGCATCAGCGCCTTACATCTATACGAAGTTTGGCGAGTAACCGACGTTTCTTAACTCGGGTCGCCTCTTCACATATGCAACGGCGGACAGCTACCTTGCATCTGCGCGGGGCCAGGCATGGCACGAGGTCCTCAATTCGTTTCGCCTCCCCGACTACAGCAACCTACCCCGAGGCCCGAGTACAAAACTACTCACGCATTAACGCTACCACAGCAAAGTTTTTTTAGACTGTTCATCCGAGTTTCTGCTAACTCGCACAAACAGTCGAGGGTTACTACAGCAAAGTTTTTTCAGACTGTTCATCCGAATTCCTGCTAACTCACACAAACAGTCGAGGTCTACCACAGCGATGTTTTTTCAGACTGTTCATCCGAGTTCCTGCTAACTCACACAAACAGTCGAGGGCTACCACAGCGAAGTTTTTCAGACTGTTCATCCGAGTTCCTGCTGACTCGCACAAACAGTCGACGGCTACCACAACGAAGTTTTTTCAGACTGTTAACTCGCACAAATAGTTGAGGGCTACCACAGCGAAGTTTTTTCAGGCTGTTCATCCGAGTTCCTGCTAACTCGCACAAACAGCAGAGGGCTACCACAGCGAAGTTTTTTCAGACTGTTCATCCGAGTTCCTGCTAACTCGCACAAACAGCCGAGGGCTACCACAGCGAAGTTTTTCAGACTGTTCATCCGAGTTCCTGCTAACTCGCACAAACAGTCGAGGGCTACCACAGCGAAGTTTTTTCAGACTGTTCATCCGAGTTCCTGCTAACTGGCACAAACAGTCGAGGGCTACCACAGCGAAGTTTTTCAGACTGTTCAACCGAGTTCCTACTAACTCGCACAAACAGTCGAGGGCTACCACAGCGAAGTTTTTCAGACTGTTCAACCGAGTTCCTACTAACTCGCACAAACAGTCGAAGGCTACCACAGCGAAGTTTTTCAAACTGTTCATCCGAGTTCCTACTAACTCGCATAAACAGTCGAAGGCTACCACAGCGAAGTTTTTCAGACTATTCATCCGAGTTCCTGCTAACTCGCATAAACAATCGAGGGCTACCACAGCGAATTTTTTTTCCCGACTGTTCATCCGAATTCCTGCTAACTCACACAAATAGTCGAGGGCTACCACAGCGAAGTTTCTTCTGACTGTTTATCCGAGTTCCTGCTAACTCGCACAAACAGTCGAGGGCTACTACAATAAAGTTTTTTCAGCCGGTTCATCCGAGTTCTCACCAACTCGCACGAACAGTCGGGGGCTCGGAGTCATATACATAGTACATCACGCAACCCTAAGGCAATACAACTACACAGTAGAATAAAGGAGCTTTTCGCATCAACCATAAGACAACAAAACGCAACAAGATCCAGATTGCATAAGTTAAAAGTTCTTTATGGCGTAAAAACGAGGACACACGACCAAAGGGAGGCGGGTCTAGTCCTCCTTCCCGGCAGTATTACTGCCCTCGGAGATATAATCACCCTCGCTATCTTCAGCAGCAGCGGGCGTGTCCTCCACCGCCTCAAACCCGGCTTCGCCGATGAACCTCTCCACCGACTCGCGCCAGTCGTTGATCCGCGTGTCCTCCGCTTCTGGTGCACGAACAGACTCACCATGTGACAAAGTGGGATCATAACATCACCATTCGTGATTTCCGCCGGACGGGTTCAGACTGCAATAATAGGCTAAGCCCACCAAGTTCCGCAGCAAGGGGCATCACCTCGGCTTGGGTTTGCTTTGTCCAAATCTCGGCTTCATCACGCATAATGATTGAGGGCTTGATGATGGGTAGTACTACAAACCGTATATTCGTGCCCAAGTCGGTGTGTCCTAACTAGAATCGGAGAACAACTCTCGACACATCTTTTGGAAGGAGTCCAACTCATGTACTACAAGGACTCAAGATATGCCATTAAGGAGGAGTCCGACTCGTGTACTACGAGGACTCAAGACGAGGCTACCGCCTTATTCCTCCTATATAAGGAGCATAAGACCCCTCCAGGGGGGCCAGAAGCTACGCTTGATCTCATAGCCTTAGAGAGCCTTTAGCCTCGAAACCAATCTCGCCGGGTGTGGCGTACCTGGTTTTAAGGCCGGATACTCCCTTGTGATTACTGTACCGGTCCCTAGATCAGTAGCCGGTACACACAAGATAACATGTATATCATTGACATACATACGAATATCAGTATACTCCATGTAAATAGACCGTCAAGGTCGATTATCTGATACCTGTAGCCCAACGGCTATAAACTTACAGCGGAAAATCAAGCGGTGGAGTGGCCCAGCAATATGCCTTACCCGACAGGCAACTGACTGGGGTTACGCCCTAGCTTTCGCGACCAAAGTCATATCCTCGGAATTGACGTCTCTTTCGTCTGGCCAAATCAACAAGCCAAGTGAGTATGTTGAATGTACTCGCAAGCTATTCCCACAGGAGAATTATATGGCAATATTTTATGCAGGGTGTACTTCAAGGAATAGCTCTATCCTAAGTTGCATGTTGTGCGAAAATGTAAGTTTTCAATTTAAATACGAGAATAGTAGATTCCAAAGCAGTTTTACAAACTAGAACAATTCAAAGCAACAAAACTTCACTTGAGGTAGACCCAGCTACCTCCTTTCCTCATCTCAAGTGATAGCTTCGTCTATCACTGCTTAACTCGATGCTCAGCCCGTATTACCCCGGGTAGTACAGTTAGCCTCCGTTTTCCTCAATGCTCAGCCCGTACTACCCCAGGTAGTACGGCTAGCCTCCTTCTCCTGCAATTCCTTGCTACCAGCCGTGTAGCGTAAATTGCACCCTGTGGACACATCATGCCCACGTCCTTAGTCCCTTTCCCCAAATTTTCACAAACAAAACTCAGTCTAACCAATGTGTGGCCTTGTCAGTTCATGGCCATAATCGAGAACGCGGCTATTCAAATAGTTTTTAACACTCTGCAGAGGTTGTACGGCTCTACCCACAAGATGTAAGTCCCCCTTGTTGCCAAAGCTCGATGAGCACACTTCACGAGGTATGCCGGCAGGGTTATTACAACGAGACCTTCGCCCGCTTCCATACTAGAACTGGACCCGCTAGGTGGGTAACCCAACTTTTACGTCCTGGACCAAAAATGGGACTCCCCATCTTTGTGTCGCATCAACACCCAACCGCCCAGCGGTGGTGGATCTCTAGGACTTTAACCACCTAGTCACATACTCCCTACTTCCCACGGGTCCATACTCTAGTACTTGTCGGGGTACCAAGCTAAGTCCTTCTCATAAAGGACATGTGGACGTACGGTGAGGAACTGATTTAGCGGCACTTAGGTTCGATCCTTGATCGATTCAAGCAAGACTCCATTTTCGTCCTCGATGACCATGCCACCATCAGGTACTCTACAGCCCCGGGCTGCCCTTACCATTCTCACCTGAATCAAAATCATCCTTCATTTTGTTTGGGGTCTTGGCAAACATTCCTTTTTGAAACAGTCATCTCGGAAAGCACATGCTATCCGAGGGTTTTATTTCCCATGTCCCAAGGGAGTTCGTATAAACCGAATAAAATTTAGTTTTTATCTATAGCAGGTCTAAGCATGGCTAATGCCTATATCCTTACTATTTTTGTCGGTCGTATATCGACCGACTACAATGTCTATGTTTACAAGGGTCAGATTTTCAGACCTAAGTTTTATGCATCTATAGGGCATAACTACATCTACATAAAATACTGTTGATATCCACATAGCATGCAAGTTTTGCAAACCAAATAATTAGATTTCACACATATGGGATTCAACATGATCAAGATGGGAATACTTGCCTGGCATTATAGGCCTTTGTCCGTAACTCGGTCTTGTTACGGCACCGTGTTGGCTTCCTCCGGCGAGGTATCGCAGCGTCGTAACTATACGTCGGGAAAAACATCGAATAAATGACAGTGCAAGCAAAAACCCAATGATGCCAAATACAGAACCAGAGTATCAATATCATATTTCATGGCGGGTTAGGGTGACTACTGATTTTATGGGGTTTCTAGGAAGCTACAAGGGGTTCGTTAGGTTAAGCAGCAAGGATGTTAACCATTTGGGCACATGGCCGAGTTAGGGTTTCATCGACTTACTTTCTACTCAGGTGGGTATCCTTTATGTTTTAGTTTTATTTGGCAAACCGAGGTACCATGTTATGTTGAAGGTCTTTAAGCTCGGATTAGGGTTTGATGAACATATCAGGGTATATCTTCACTTAATAGTATATTAAGCTAGTTAGGGTTTCATTCTTTCTAACTGTTCGTATCCTTTTAAGGTTTGCAGAAGGGTGAGGACGTGATAGACTCACATGCAGTAGGGTTTTTGGTTGGACGGCAAACCCCTAGCTTATTTGGTTAATAGTGATTTGGCATCCTAGAGGTTTTTGATTCTCATTTGTTAGTTGGCTTAAATAGTTTATTATCTTTAGAATACCTTTAGAAGAAGTTTTCCCAAAATACTTTTAGGCACTGTAATAGGAGTTCACTTAAAGCTATCGAGGTGGTAAGGGTCTTCATATTCTTTATTGTCTTAATAAAACATGTGCATTTCATGTTGCCGCTGGGCTCAATATATCGTTTATTATTTTGGAAAAACTTTTGGAATGGGAGTCAAGTTTTTCAGATCTATATCAAAAGAGTTATGCTTACTACAATTACATTTGTATTGTATTCAAAATTGAATTTTTAAATAGCGTTAGAATCTTGAAATTTGTTTGGTTAGGTAGACTTTGGCTTCCTGAAATTGTAGGAAACGAGACCGAGTTGTTTGTGCTTACCACGAGGAGGGGGTGTGGATATTCGAAGCCTCTGCAGGGGGAGTAATTAAGAGTGAAAAGGTTTATCCATTAGGGAGAGAGAGATATTAGGGGTGTACTTTGGAAATACGTCTTCACGCTGGAAGAATGGGAAACGAAGTATAGTTTGGAAGTGTTACGCTTCCTTGTTGAGAAAGCGTACTTTAGTGGAGTTAAACATGGAGTGCACTTTCGGTTATAACGTCTCAGTCCTTGTCCGAGTGCATCCAGGTGTTGGGGCGGTCGAGCAGCCGATGGCTACGGCAAGGACCGGGACTGGTAGATGGAGGCCCGGCAGTTGGCGGCACTCAGATGCGCGAGACCCAGAGAAGTTTGGCCATGCCGTGTTGCTCGGGGAGCAAGGCAGTGGCGCACAGGAAGGGGATGTGGGCTGGGTGGAGGAACGACATACACCGGCCGAGGGCCGGGGCAGCGGAGAGGCCGGGCTTGAGCCAATGCGTGGACGAGTCCCCACTGCTGGCGGCGTGATGTAGTGGTCGGTTCAGGGTGTAGTGCGTGGAGGCGATTGGTGGCTTCGGCACCGGAGTGATGTGGGGGTAGGTCCGGCCGTGCGGTGCTGCTGCAGGAGGAAAGAGAGTGAATGGGGAAAAACGAACCGGCTGTTTTACCGTCCTCGGCCGCTTGTTGTCTTCAACTGGTCGCTGGTGCCGCGGTGGCGAGGCCAAGAGGGCGCGGCCGGCCACTAGCGGAGAAGGGGCTGGTCGGTGGGGCACCTCGGTTACAGCGGCCGATGGGGAGTGGGATTTGTTCGACCGAACTGAGAGGAAGGGAGCAATGGGCTCGGATTGACGGGGGCCCTCTTGCTGGAGGTCTGCCGCGACGGCGATGATAGCGGAAGGCTTGCCACTGGCCCTAGAGTAGCTTGTAAGGAAGGAGAGTTAGTAGGGAGAGAGACTATGGGGATGGAGTGAGGAGTAGCTTGGTTTGGAAGAAGAAATCAGGGAGGAAGATGGGAGCTTGGGCAGTGGAGAAAAACAGCAACAGGGAGAAATGGAGCTCGGTAGGGGAGATTGGGAGCTAGCCAACAGAGAAGAAATGGGTCATGGGAGAGCTCAGTTTAGCTTGGCATTAGAAGCAGCTGGGGAAAGAGGTTGAAGAAGCAGAGAAGGGAGGTACTGGGGCTTGGTTGGGGAAAACAGAACTAGGGGAGTGCCAAGCTCGGGTTTAGCTTGAGGAGCAAAGAAAGCAAGGGAGTGGGGAGCTCGGGTGAAGGGGAAAAGAGCTCGGGGATGGAGCAGCTCGTTGCTCAGGAGCTAGAGAGAAACAACTTACTCAAAGGGAGAAGGGGGTGTGCTCTGGCTATTGCTCGGTGGGGGAAAGAAAATGGGGCTCAGGCCGCTATATAGCTTGGCTTCAAGGAGTAAGGAAAAGAGATTAAGAGGAAGAGGGAGCACATGGCCGGTTGCATCGTGCAAGTGCTGGCCGTAGCTGCGCAGAGGAGAAGGGTTGGCACCGATCCTGTGCTGGGTGGTGAGCTGGCCAAATAATAGTGCATTTGCTGTAGAAGCATGGAGTGGACCAAGCACTGCTCGTGTGCTCACCAGGAGTAAGCTGTGTAGGAACATGTGAATTTAGGCACCGAATTCAGGCTTGAGGGTTGCGTGGCCTGATGCAACAGGAAGCTAGTGGGGAAATAGCATTAGGAGAGAAAGAATGTGGCCTGGTCAGAGCAGTAAGGTACATGAAAATTAGGCACCGATTGCTGCAGCGGAGGGTACACTACACTGGGAAGGTGGCAGCAGAGAAACAATAGTTGAGCAGGTGTTGATAAACTTAACTCATCCCGAGCTTGGTCTTGGCTAAGGCAGGTGAGAGGGCTTGCCATGGAAAGAATTCACGAGAGGGATTAGGTGCTCTTTTGACAGGTACAGGTCTTCACCTTAGACTGGTTGGAAATGAATTAGGGCCTTCGTAAATGCATCTTGGCAGGTAGCAGACATATACATGCGTATGTAGATAGGTTGAAGAGATGTTTACGTGGAAGGTCATGGCAGGTGTGATAGAATGAATGCCACCCCTAAGGATATATACATATACTCAGGTGTCCTAGCGAATTTTTCCTATACGAGATGGTTTGTAAAAAGTACATGCATTTAGGTAGGATGGAAAAGGGCTAAATCCCGAGTGTAGAGCTATTATGCTACAGTTCTCTCATTTTTGAGGGATGACATGTGATGGCGAATTTTGTAAATTAGTTTCATCTCTAATTTAATAGATTAAATTTTGGATTTGGAACATGTGATATTTTGAGGGTTTTTAAATAGCACGGTCAGGTGGGAACTTATATCTCAATATTAAAGGATTATTTTCCCTGAATATTTCTGGTTTGGACAATACACTCAAGGTTAGTTAGACAAGACAAGAATAGAAGTGTTGGGCATTCAAGAGTCTCGAGGATAAGGGAACTAGGGCCTTGGATCTTTCCTTAGTTCATGAAAAGTGAGTTAGAGTTTCAAATGTATACACCCACATACATTTGAAAATTAAGTGTATATAGGATGGCAATGGGGTTAGGATAATGGTAGGAAGTCATGGGAGTTAGGACTTGGAAAAGTATTGCTGGTATGCTCGTATATATGCATAGGATTGTGGCAGAGCCAATGATGCATTAGAGTTTTGCTTCGTAGCTCGGGAAGAGTGGGTTAGGGTTTTGCGTATATGCGTATATACAAAAGCAGTATATACGTGTACACACTTACGATAAGACATGGCGAAGTAGGTGGCGAAAGGTCACGTCATTCGGGAAAAATTCGTGACGTACATATGCTTTAATTTCAAAAATGTCACGGGGCACATAGCTTCAGTTGTTGGCTCAGATGTACCGACAAGATAGAAAGGGAGGAAGGCGTCGAAGATGTAGGCAATATCAAGTTGCCGTGCATGGGGGCACGATGAGATCAAGAGGAACGGAATTAGGCATTTTACCCTTACCGATCAAAGGGGAGGAGGGGGCACTGGCGCAAGATCCTAGTTCGAAATGTTTTAGGGTATCGCACCTGATCATATTGACAAAAGTTTTAATCAGGTGTATTTTCGTTGGCATTATTAGTAAAAAAAATTTGTTAGCCATAATTTTCAGGTTTTGGAAAATTGGGGTGTGACACCGGGTTCCCTACCCGTCGAGTTCTCTCTGCAAGCCAGATCTCGCCGAGTTCCCAACTCGCCGAGTTCCCATTGTAATCATCGGTATTCCATACAGCATATCAATCCGGTCAAAACAGGACGTAGGGCTATTACTCAACTCGGGGGCCTAAATCTGGGTAAAATCGGTGTCGAAGTACCTAGCTGACATGAGTTTCCATCCCGTTACCGTACGAATACGTGCTGTACGAGTACCCCCTATATACCATACATCGACACTTTCTTTCTCCCTCAAGCCACGCCCTCACAGCTGATTTCGAGCCACTGTCACCACTAATCGATGCCACCGGCCAGTCCATCTTGCTCCTCAACCAAATCGTGTATTCCCCACTGTCATCTCGCCTCTCCAGCCTTGATTACCCCTCTGCGACGATCCTAGCCACGTCGGCAGCAATGTCTTTTCTTTTTCCTCTTTGTTTAGTGGGTAAGCTGCCGTTGATGAATAGGTTCACCCCGATCATTTTTCTACATTTTTCCTAACTCTTGGGTTTTTTCATTTTTCTTCTTCTTCTTCTTCTTCTTCTTCCATGTTGTCAGTAGGGTATATAATGGGATTTTATTCTTCTTCCTTGTCACCGACAGCATCAGGGAGGCGGTGGTGTGCAAAATATGACTGATCCCTCATATGACTGATCCCTCATCCCGGAATCTGTCAACGGATGTGTAGCCAATCCATATATATTTGGTAAGGGGGACACAGCCTACAACTCTGTTCTCTAGACCCTGAATAACGCAGCCTTAGATATTGTAGGATTCACTGAGAAAAGATATTTTAGGGTTTTAATCCCAACCTTTCTTCTGAACAAACTCATGCAGCATCAACCTAATAAAATTCCCAACCAAGATTGATTTCCCCGTCTCTCTGTCATCTCCTATAAAATAACCTCATCACCCTCCTTATGCTCCTCTTCCTCTGTTTTCTTAGCTTATTCCCTCCGCTACCTCTCCTTCCTCCCATCTCAAAGCTTCTCGCACTCTCTCTTCATTTGACTTCGAGTAAGCCAAAGCCGATCGCCATGCGCGTCCAGTGCGACATCTGCGGCGTCGAGCCGGCCGCCGTGCTCTGCTGCGCCGACGAGGCTGCGCTCTGCAACGCCTGCAACCGCCGCATCCACCGCGCCAACAAGCTCGCGGGCAAGCACCGCCGCCTCTCCCTCCTCCACCCCTCCAGCTCGGCCACCGGCGACGCCGCCGCCGCCCCGCCGCTCTGCGACGTCTGCAAGGTGCGTGCTTTGCCCTGTCTGTGCTGTCCGATGCTACAAGCGTGCCTGACTGACACTGAGCTGAGCTGAGCTGCTGCTGACTGCTCGATCTTGGCGTCGTTGGATGGATTGCAGGAGCGGAGGGGGCTCGTGTTCTGCGTCGAGGACCGGGCCATCCTGTGCGCCGACTGCGACGAGCCCATCCACAGCGCCAACGAGCTCACGGCCAAGCACAGCCGCTTTCTCCTCGTCGGAGCCAAGCTCTCCGACGCGCTGACGGACCAGGAGACCCCCTCTCCGGACGGGAGCTCCGACGAGCGCGACGACTTCTCCGCCGGTGCCGCCGCCGAGGACTCCTCCTTGGCCGCCGAGGACGCCCTTGCGGTTCTTTATGCCGGCTACGGCGGAGGACGAGAAGGAAGCGGCGGCAGCAGCATCTCGGACTACCTCACCAACATCTGCCCCGGCTGGCGCGTCGAGGACCTCCTCCTAGACGACGCCGCCACCGCCGCCGCCACCGCCGCCGCGGTAAGCCTCTAGCCATCTCCTTGCCGTGTATTCTGTTCACCGCTTTAATGGATAAAAGTGAACACCAAAATCTTTGGCGCTTGTCAGAAGCAGAAGGGGCGCGACGAGCAGGTGCCGTTCCTCGACGCGGACCTGTTCGACGTGGTGGCTGGGCGGCCGGGGCAGCGCGGCGGCGCGTGGGCGCTGCACGTGCCGCAGACGCCGGCGCCGGCGGCGTGGGGCCTCGAGGAGGTGCCGGCCACCATGACGGCGAAGGCCAAGCAGGGGCACGTGCGGGAGAGGTACTGCAGCGACAGCGACAGCGACCTGTTCGCCGTGCCGGAGATCTCGCCGCCGGCGGCCAAGAGGGCGCGGCCGTCGTCATTCTGGTGTTCATGAGCTGACACAAGGTCGATTACTCGCGCGGCGTAGCAATCTGGCGAGCTCGCTAGCTCGATCGATCGATCGCTCGTGTGCTATTAGCCCTCTACTTGTAGCTTGATGACACTGAACTACGGTTACTAGCTACTACTGGTACAATACTACCTATGCTATTTTTCCCCTTCATTTGTTTCGAGAGAGTACTGCGCCATGGACGCGTGCCACCGCTCTAAAACATGCTACAGATCATGACACCGCGTAGCGCAGATTCGTGTTGTCCTAGTAAACGCTCGTATATATGTACTTGGAATAAATATGGATTCTAGTCAATTTTAATGTAACTATATTATAGTGTTATGTACGCGATTTAGTTCTGGTACTATAAATATATAACATGAAATGTTCCGTCGTATCCTTCAGTTATCGATCGCTAAAGCCTCATGATTCGCTCAATCTTGTTAACTACAGTTTGGTTTGCCCAAAGTAAAATTGGTTTCTTCATTTTGCCGCGCGTTTCTCTAACAAAACCATGACGAGATTGATCTCGTAAAGAGCATGTTAGAAGCATGAGAATATGGATCACTTTTATATTTTCTTGTCTTGTGACTTGTAAGTATGTTCTATCATCGGATTTATTTAGGGAGATGGTCTGTAAGACGATCAATTTTCTCTTCAATAATCGAACTTTGCACCGTCGAATCTAGATTGAGGATTTCAGTTGACGGGAGGTGTGGATGTACAAAAAGAAATGCACCATCTAACTTTAAGTTCTTGCTCGGATTTGAGTCCTCTTTACGGCGGTTGCCATCCCTGGTGCCAATCTTGTATATTGTTGGATTGGATAGAGGCTCCAGGCTATGATAAGTAAACCACTTGGGACCTTGACAAAATAATATCTCAACTGAAGCTAATCAAAAGCCAACGTAGCTACTTAACAGAACTAAGCTCATGGTCCATGCATGATCGGTGCTAAAGAAAAAGTGGTGGCGAAAGGGAGAGGAGTGCCAATTGGTGCAGTGCACCCAAAAAATTCCTACAATACCCAAACGAGTGATCTGCGAAGCATCAGATTCATTGCGCGTGCTCTCCAACGGCGATCATTTTTGGAGAGGTGCCCTTGGGAAAGATACAGCCGCCGCTGCTATTTTTGCCCATGCAACCATGCAAGTATCTTGAGATAGCAGAGAATGGAAAGCAAGGTACGCTGTGTGGGACTTTCGGTGCACACCTGATATTTTCTACTGGACCTCTAGGTATTTTCTTCAGATATTTCTTTGTTTGCTGGAAAAATGGGCACGAATAGAGTTTTTACTATCTACTATATACTAAAAGTAAAATATAATAGAAAAAATAGAGAAAGATTAGATCTCTATAATTACACTTAAACATATCATAGCCGGTAGATCTTCATAACTGCACCTAAATAGATCACAGCCAGTAAATTTTTATAACTGCACATAAACAGATCACAGCCGTTAGATCTTCATAACCACACATAAACATATCTCAGCCAATATATCTTCATAACTGTACCTAAACAGATCACATCCGATAGATCATCATAATTATACCTAAATAGATGGCTCGGTACAACGACTAGCAGGCTAGCTCGCGATTTAAACTTTTATTTCCTGTACTGATCTAATATTAGGCCGGCGCGCGATTTGAACTTTTATTTCTTATATCACGCGTACATGTAAAAAAGATAAAGATAATTACAAACGTTTCTCACGTAATTAATACTGATCTAGTATTACATGTACATTAAAAAAGATAATTAATAACGTTTCTCGCATAATTAGTATTGATCTAATATCACGCATACAAGTAAAACAACAAAGATAATTAAATAGATTACATCCGATAGATCATCATAACTGCACGTAAATAGACGGCTCAATATAATGACTAGCAGGCTGGCTCACAATTTGAACTTTTATTTTCTGTACTGATCTAATATCACATGTACGGGTAAAATGATAAAGATAATTAAAAACGTTTCTCGCGTAATTGCACGGGACACTATGCTAGTTCGGTTAACAGACACGTAACAGAAAATGCGAGATATCGTGTGCTTGTAAACAGCAACCCATGTCTTTCGTCTATTAGTTCAATGTTGAATTAACTTGTCAAATAGGATGTTATTTATATCTACTTTTCCGCATAATATCAGCTTATAAAAATAAGCATTGCATAAATACTCGCCTTAGGGCCCTTTCTGATTCGTGGAAAATTCTTTTAATTCATGTGCGAGTTGAAGCATTCTGTAAATCCCTACGATATTTCAGCGAAGCACCTTCAAATAAAAAAGCCCCAAAGTTTGCACCATTAGGCCATGTACAATGCAGGGTACTTATAGCCCGGTGCTTAAAGAGAGAGAGTAGCGTGGCGTCTCAAAAAAAATATGTGACTTACAATGCAGAGTGTTTCATATGGGTGCTTAAGTTACTTTAATATTCGTGTAGCACCTACTCTAGCACCTGTTGTCTCCAATGCAGCGCTTCATATGAGTACTATTTGGTGCTTTTTAGAGTACTATTTGCTAGGCACCGGTTGAAGCACCTGTCACCTGTGTCACCCTAAGCACCAGCCTAGCACCGGGTGCTAAACTTTACTTCCGTTGCCCTTCCTAAGCACCTGTCTAAGCACCTCTCACAAAAAAATCAGGATTTTTTCCTGAGGCACCTGTCTAAGCACCTGCACTGTACAGGGTCTTATAGTGTTAGATATTTGAGTCTAACCCATAATAATAATACGACAAATCTCAAACACCATAATTATATGAGAGCACATATCAGCATATACAGAGTATATGTTGACACATGACATGTGTGAGAGTACAGGGGTACATGTCAGTAGGACGTGTGCCAGCATATATCATGTGTATGGGAGTGTGTGAAGGATTATATCATCATGCACAGAGTGTGTATCGACAAATGTCAGCATGTGGAAGGAGAATCCCACATCCCCCACAAGCCGATATAAGAGGCACCTTACCCGTCCTCTCGGCGCAGGAAGAGAGCATTTTCCTCTCTCATTCTCTTCTCTCTCCACGTGCTGAGTTGCCTCCAGAGCTACTTCGTCTCGAAGTTCTGGGTTACACTGAAGTTTGGGAGAGCAGGTCTCTAGAACCATTCGTCCTTGGGATCCTAGCCGAGGACGGATAAGGTTTTTAGGAAGCATGTCGACGCAACTACTCGCAGCGTCTACTTCCTCTACGTTGAATATGGAGTTCATCCGCGCTACGAGACCGCTTCCCCAGGCTTTTCATCGTCAACTTCTCCACCATCATCTCCGACCGAAATGTATACTATCAACATCATATCCATACTGTTACTATTTTGTTCTATGTCATGCTCGTACATACATGTTGTTTAGATATGAGTTATACTGCTTTATTGCTTATATTCATGTCTAGTTTGTACATGACATATGCTGTGACTATTCGTGTGACTAATATTGTCATGAATTATTTCAGAACTAAAATAATAATAAAAGTGCTAATTATTCAAACAATTCAAAACCTTGTTTTAGGCACTTGGGCTTTACAATGTCTGGTTTTGCCAATGCATTGAAGCCAGATAAGTTCTCCAGAGTGCATTTCAAAAGATGATAGATCAAAACCACTTGGTGGCTTATTGCTATGGACATGTATTAGGTAGTGGTTGGCAAAACTGAAGGGACCTATACTCCTGAAAAGGAGAAGGCGTACGAGTAGGCCACCCGCTCTTTGTGGGTGCGTTCTTAGGGTACTTTCAGATTGCATTTATGATGTTCACATGCATGAGAGGCACAAACGAACTATGGGATGCACTCAAAGCTAAATTTGGTGCATCAGACACAGGCAATGAGTTGTATATCATGGAGCAATACCATGACTACAAAATGGCTGATGACCATTTTGCGGTCAAGCAAACTCGTAGAATGCAATTCATTGTGAAGGAACTCGAACTCCTTAAGAGCACATTACCTGACAAGTTTGTGAAAGGGGACTTATTGCCAGGTTGCCCCCTCATGGAGAAACTTAGCCACATCTTTGAAACACAAGAGAGAAGAGAATTTCGTTGAAAATCTGATTGTGTTTCTTGATGTTGAGGAGAAAGCTCGGGCCAAAGATGTGCATTCAAAAGTAGATGAGGGACAGACCAGCACCAATGTGGTGCAACAGTGCGGTCATGGCAAGTTCAAAGGAAAGAATAAAGTCAATCAGATCACTAACTTTAAGAAGAGGATGAACAAATGTGACAAATCTTTGCTTCGTGTGCCAGGCCACTAGGCCAAGGACTTCAAGAGCCACAAAGGGAGAAAGGGTCAGTTAGGACCGACAACCAAATTTGTCATAAACGAAGACAGCCACGAATAAAACACTAGCAGACAACCGCACTGGCACTGGCGTACAACCATCTCATAAACGAAGATAACAACCACAAATTACAAGTCCATAATAAAATCCTACAAGAAAATCGAATATCCTATTTAAGAGTGTCGAATAATCTCACTAAAAAATCATATGATCTTATTTCACCAGATATATATTAGCAATACTATATCCTACACTGTATTCTATACAAATGATTTGGAATTGAAGCCGATAGTGCCAAGATATTAAAAATCTCTTACCATATTCTATATCGTCGAATCCAGAGATGATTAAATTCGATACTTATCCTAACAGATTACAAAAATACTCGCAGCGCCTTCATGCATGCAACGCCTGACTAGGGCACTGCGAAATGCTGCTGCGGTCCATCGATCCAACCAAGCGATGCCCCATCCCCAGACGCGTTCCCCGCACACGCACGGAGAGGAAGATGATGATCGATCAGAACCCCTGGCGTTGCGTGCGCTCTCAACCGGTCTGATTTGAGGTAGATAGAGACGGCGCCCTTCATTCCTTTGACGATTCCTACTTGCAGCTGATGCATGATCATAGACAATGAGGTGCTTTGCATATTACATCAAGCTGTGGAGCTCATCCGCAGCGCTGTCCAATTCTGACACGGTTACATGTACAGGAGAGTATATATTGAGGAAGGTTTTTCTTTCCTGGGTATAAGAGACTTTTTGTCACGCCACGTACGCAAACTGCAGTGAAAAGGATCCAAGTGGTGGCTTCTCGTAACTTCTAAGCATGCCATTGCGGAACTAGTGCTTCTTAATTACAAGATGCAAACAGTTTGATGTGTATGTACGCTACTACGGTGCTGTTGAGAAAAGATCTTCCGCTCAACTCTGTTTTTCGTATAGTGATCGGTGGAGCTCCTGCCTCTTTCCGGCGGCAAAAAATATCTTTCAAAAAATCCATTCCTTCGCCACTACTCCGATCAATAAGGAGATGAAAGATTTTGGTTGAGATGAAGATTACCAAATTCAAAAATCACATTGCAAGCTGCAGTTTAGAGAGATTTGAGATCATAGACTTTTCCATAGAAGTTTTTCGGAAGTGAACAGAAAACTTGGGGTGGAGTACTAAACTGGAAATTAATGGTTCTGCTTCTACATAATCTTTTCCCTTTTTCACCTTGGCCGGTGCATTTTCCGTCTTTTTTGGAATATCCTCAATAAGTTGCTCCCAAATAAAACAGAAATTGATCACCAACCAGGTAGGCATTAAGAATTGTTATCAATTGTAAAGTTAGTTTTAAAAATGTATTGAGCTTATTTTAATTTGGCCAGTGGGCAGCGGGAGATGATTTTGAATTGATTCCGCTCCACCATTCAGCCAACGCCAAACGAGCTGAAATTAAGATTCATATCTATCTAAAAGAAAAACAACCAATGAATAATCATATGAATGGAGTAGTTTGTCAGCTGTTGTGGGTTCTCTAAACCCATATCAAGCCATCAAGGTGGCAACTTGGACAACTCATTCCTACTCGAAATCCGTGATGTATCATGCATGCATGCACGCATCATTTCAATTCGTCCCGAGAGATAGAAATGGGTGCAAATTCTTTTGATATGCACAGGTGCTGCTGGAAGCATGTGGGATCCGTCGTCCAAAATAATCTGATTATTCGTCCCATCTAATCCATCTTGAGATAGAATAAGCGGCCCTACCGATTGCATAGTGTTGCACTTTTTAAACCTATCTTGGGATAAGAAAATAATCATTTATTGTCTCATCTGAATCTGAGATGTGAACACTTTGTCTTTTTTAAAGAGAGAATTTGACCTCCAAAGCCATAATTTGCCCATCACCATAAAGGTCACAAGAAAACTCTTACATAATATATAATATTTCCTCTAACTACATTGTGAACATTGATTATGACAAGCACTGTCCATTGAAATTTTGTTTTACAAAATTCGTACCTTTAGTTAAATGAGTTTGGAAATTTACATGCTCCAGATCATTATTTTCACTATACATTTTAGGCACAACAGCACAAGTTGTTAGGGCCTCTAGATTCAAAGGAATTTTATAGGATTGTAATTATGAGCAATGTTTCCTATGTTGTTTGCTTTGTAGGTTTGAATCCTTGGGATTTTTTCTAAATACTCATTTGTACTCTATTTCATAGAGAAATTTTCATCCAGTCAAACCTCTTTTTTTATATGATATAATTATACTCTTTAGTGTAAATATATATGTTTTCAATCATGTAGGATTCAAGAGGACATGACACTGCAATCATACGACTCTTCTGACATGATACAACAATATGCTCTAAGGAAATGCTATAGCTTCTGAGAGTCTATTAACAATTGAATTATTTTTCTCTCGAATCTTAACCTACTTCGTGTGTGTACGCGGGCGTTGGGCGGGGGTGGTAGCTGAGAGTGTTCACTCGTGCACACCCTCTTCACCCAGCCATGTGTCAACAGGAGATTTTTAGTTTCACACCCGCTTTTCCTCCGCCTTCAGCACTTTCATTTCGCCTTCGATGAGCTGCAATAACCCCTTTTCCCTCGGCCTGATGGCTCACTGTCCCTGCGGTATTCTTGTGTGGAAGACACGCGCCTCACTCACGTTGCCACCTCCCATGGCCGGTGACCCTGCACCATCTCGCGGCACCCCTATAACACGTTTATGCTGACCCACACACCAATCTCTCTCTAATCGGCTCCACCATAGCCTCCATCCCCCACCTCTCTAATCCATAGCCATATAGGTCAACCAAACCCTAACAAAGAAAAGCACAAAAGGAGAAGATAGAAGTAGAGCAAGTGCGAGAGAGAAGAAGCGATGCTCTCCGGCAACCCACCACCACGCGTACTCCCATACAGAAGTAGGCGCTGCGGGTTTATGTGATCCATAAAGGTGGATGAGCTATAGGTTTGTCCAAAAAAAAAGGTGGGTGGGCTATAGTCTCTACATGGGCTGGATGGGCTGAATGCGTATCATGGTCCTGGACAATCTCGAGCTGGGCCGGAAAGCCCAGAAACAATTCCCTCCTAGCTTCTCCAACTGACAGGTAGGCCCCATCTTCCAGACCGACCGGGCTAGAGCCCGACCCGACCCGACCCGACCCGACCCGACCCACACCACACTTCAGGAGGCGCCACACCGAACTGCATGCCACCACGCCGGCTCGCTCCTCTCCTCTTCCGCTCCCCAAACCCTAGCCTCACCATGTTTCCGCCCGCCGCCGCTGCCCCACATGACCACCACGGCCGCTGATCCCGACGAGGATATCTGCTCCATCCCCTCCGCCGCCGCCGTCGCTGCCGC
Organism: Stipa capillata; assembly: GCA_019208055.1. Classification (NCBI taxonomy): domain Eukaryota; kingdom Viridiplantae; phylum Streptophyta; class Magnoliopsida; order Poales; family Poaceae; genus Stipa; species Stipa capillata. The sequence goes on along the minus strand of JAGXJF010001400.1, from coordinate 111,460 downwards.
TGCCTCCGAGGAGGCCGCGCCGTCCCCGCCCCTCCCCCCGCCGCCGGCGTCCCCGGAGAAGAGGGTGGAGCGCGCTTGGGCGCACTGGAGGCGGCTGGGGTCCCCGAGCTGGTGGTGGCGCCCATGGTGGACAACTCCGAGCTGCCCTTCCGCATGCTCTGCCGCCGCTACGGCGCCGACGCGGCATACACGCCGATGCTCCACTCCCGCATCTTCTCCGAGAACGAGAAGCACAGGGCTATGGAGTTCACCACCTGCAAGGTAACGAGCTCGCCCACATTGTCACCTCAGTGCGGTTCGACCCTAGGGTGCCCCAGTTAGAGTATTCATTCACATGTACTTCATTGTGCATCCAGTTTTGTTAGTTCTTCACGTTGGAACTTGAAATCGGATTCAAGTAAAGTTGGATGATGCAGTGTTGTAGAGTTCACCATGGCAAATGCAAATTGGTGGCGTAATTGCTTTGATGTTGGACCACTTTTGAAGTAGTGGAATTTTTGAGGTAATGTTTATAATGGTTGGTGATCTTTAAGGCCAAAAAGTGGAGAATTACTGGATAGCGGACGTTATTTTGTCATAAAACTAGAAAAATAATTAGACAGTTGTTTCCAATAGTTAGCTGTACTGTGCCATTACTTTCTGTAATCTAGTAATCTCTTTTAGGCTTGGGTATGAAATGCAATAAATTTTTGCCTTGCACTGACATTGATTACTCTGTGTACAGGAGGACCGTCCGCTTTTTGTTCAGTTTTGTGCGAATGATCCTGACATTTTGTTACAAGCTGCAAAGATCGTGGAGCCTTATTGCGACTATGTTGATATAAATTTCGGGTAATGTGCCAATTCCTTATGCTGTTATACTGGAAACTATCTTCTTCTTTATTCACTTAGTAGTGCCTTACCATAATTTACGGTGCTTTTGTAATAGCTGAAACATTTTGCTTGCATAAACAAAAAACACTGTTAAAAAATAATCTGCTTCTGGACAACATGCTGAAGTAAACCCTGTGACTGGTGCCTCAAGCCTGATGTTAGCACTGCACCATGCAGTGACAGAGTATAGGCTTGCTAAGCTGTTGTGTTTTTCTAAGCTGCTAGCTTCACCATGTAGATACTGAATATTTTGCAGATATGTCTGGGATGCTATTATTTCTGCAGATTTATATTTTTATCTTTTATGTATTAACTAAGTTGTGCATTTTCCCCATAAATAGGCATTACTTGAAAAGTATAGTTCAAACTGGATACTTTTCTAAATGGCAATATTGCTACTCTGAAAACCTTGCAGATGCCCACAGCGCATTGCTAGACGGGGTTACTATGGGGCGTTTCTCATGGACAACCTTCCCCTCGTAAAATCCCTCGTGCAGAATCTATCAGCAAACCTTCATGTTTCCAGTCTCATGTAAGATTCGCATATTCCCACGACTGGAGGACACACTAGCATATGCAAAGATGCTTGAAGAAGCTGGTGCTTCTCTTGTAGCTGTGCATGGCCGGACAAGAGATGAAAAGGATGGGAAGAAATTTCGAGCTGACTGGAATGCCATCAAAGCTGTCAAAGATGCTCTAAGAATACCTGTACTTGCAAATGGAAACATTCGCCATATGGAGGATGTGAAGAGTTGCCTGGAACATACTGGTGCTGATGGTGTGCTTTCAGCTGAACCTCTTCTAGAAAATCCAGCGTTATTTGCTGGTTTCCAGACAAAGGAGTGGAAAGAAGATGGCGATGAAGATGGAAATAGTAGCTTGGACCAGGCTGATCTAGTCATTGAGTATTTGAAACTGTGCGAGCAATACCCTGTGCCATGGAGAATGATTCGATCCCATGTCCACAAGATGCTGGGGGACTGGTTTAGAGTGCATCCACAAGTGAGGGAGGAATTCAATGTGCAGTCCAAGCTCACTTTCGAGTGGTTGCATGATATGGTAAAGAGGCTGAAGGACCTTGGTGGTGGAGTACCACTTTACAGAAACAACCGGGCTTTACAATCACAGTCCACAGCCAATGAGCTAGCTGCAAGCAATGCCTGATGGCACACATCAATTTTGCTGTCTACAACTTAACTATTTATGGTGACACAAAAAAAAAGATGAACCACAGAGCACCAGGTTTTAACTAATATATTATTAGAGTAGATTGGGGCAGCATCTCCCGTTGTCAAGTACCATAACTAGTGGTTCTAAAAGAAAAGAAAAAAAGAAAACACAAGTAGAGGAGAATTTTTGATCTTGAGTATAGCTATTTCAGCGTTTGCTCAATTAATTAGCATCAGAGCACCTCATTGTTGTAACAACTGGTGTGTACATTTGCAGACATTCTTATAAGGTTTCAGATATGCAGGATTTCCTATTTAAGTGTATTATTGAATCCTAGCTGTATTGTATTGTTGCACTCATTGCCGTAGTTTAGTAGCTACGAGCTGACAAGCTATGAGCAGCACCTCAACTGCTGCAGTAATCTCAAATTCTCTGCATCAAGTTTAGGTACATATGCTACTGTGCCAATGACAGATCAATGTACTACCATTGCTGATGGGTACATTATTTGTAGGGTAAAGCTATATCGAGTACTAACTAAAGTAATTGAAAAGGGGAAGAAGAGAGAGAGAAAAAAAGATCCTATCTATCTTTTGTTTGGAGAAAATTTCCTTGTGATTCTGAACTGGGCGGGAGATGATTTAAGATGGCTCGTCGATCAGCTCCGGCCGCCAATCCGATTTCTCGGCGTACAGCAACCCTTCGTTGTTCTTGGAGAAGGTGAGCCGCACGTCCCAGTGAAGCGATCTTAAGAGCTTCTCCACCTCGCTGACGGCGCCGGACTCGTCGCGCACGATGATGCTGCCCCTGGCCTCACGATCCTGTCGACCTCGATGATGACCGCAGAACCGTGCACCTGAAGAACGCACATTTGCCATGGTAAAACGAGGAAATTCTGAACATCACGAAAACACTGACCCTGTCTTGCACGGGTGAATCAGACAGTGAGTGACTGACCTCTCCTTTATCTTTGAGAAGAGGTGATCAGCGTGCAGGAGGTCGTATGTCCTCGGGTATGTGCTGAATGACTCGCACCAGTCATGGTAGATGCCGAGCAGCCCGCGCTCGAAGATGATCGGCAGCGTGTCCGGCGCGTCGACGTTGACGACGTTCATCACCCAGATCTTCTGGTCCCTAAGCGCCGCGGCGAACCTGGCAGAGATCATTTGGTTTTGGTTACTCAGATGATTCAACTCGGTAGCAATGGCGATGGTGAGAGATTCTTGCTGTGTTACCCTCCATAGGCGGCTCTCATGTCCATGGCGTTCCTGACCCTGGACCAGTCGATGCCGAGGCCGCTGAGGTACGACTTGTCGATGACGCGCCTCCAGTGCTCGTAGTCCACGGCGAAGTCCTCCGGGGCCGGCTTCCCGTACACCCCGGCCCGCGTGGCGTTGAGCCACTGGGGCGGCGCGCGCACCCGCCGCGGCCACTCCGCCGGCCACCTCGCGCCGCGCTCCGACGCGGCGGTCGGCAGGCGGTGCATGCACGCGTTGAGGCGGATGTGCCACGCGGCGTTGGCGTCGTCGTCGTCGCTGCACATCGGAGGCTGCTGCCGCCTCCTGCCCTCGTAGCACCCGTTGGATGTCGGCTTCCGGTAGAAGGCCACGCCGACGCCGTTGAGCCGGTCTTCTTGATGGTCACCAGCTCCCAGCACATGGATTTCGTCAGAGCTGACATTGCTGTACATGCGTGCACATGAACAAATTCATTGGCGATGGTGAGGATTCAGAAGCGGAAAAGATCGATCCTTGCTATGTCGATGTACCTTTCCAGATCTCGACGTCCTCCGGGAGCTTCTGGTACACGGGCGTGGCGGACCAGACGAAGAAGCCGCCGGGGCGGAGGACGCGGTTGAGCTCGAGGAGGAGGGCGCCGCCGTCGGCGTGCCAGGGGACGCGGCAGCGCGCGCAGTGGACGAGGTCGAAGGCCATGCTGGGGAAGGACAGGCGCTTGGAGCCCATGACGGCGGAGATTGCCGGGATGCCCACGCTCCAGCGCCATCTGCACCTGCGCCTCGTGCTCGTCCTTGGGTGCGAACGACATGGCCACCACGTCGCGCTCGAACAGGTACCCGCCGAAGCTCGCCACGCCGCACCCGACGTCCAGCACCACCCTCGTGTGCTTCCCCCACGCGATGCCACGCACAGACTGCATCCCCACCGAAACTTTCACGCTCATATATTGATCCGCATCAAATTACTGTGTGTGAGATCTCCTGATCATTTGATGCTACTGTACCTGCTGGAGGAAATCGATGTAGTGCAGAGCGCCATGGATGAACTGCGTGCCGCCGCCGGGGAAGGTCAGGTACTGCCCGCTCACCTTCACCCAGTTCTGGTGCCCCTTCACCTGAACCAGCTTCGTGTGCGGCACATGCTTAACCAAATCTGCACAGGCCATCGTCGTCGTCGTAACCAACACAAACATCGCATGTCAGCAAGCAATCCATGGGGGGAAAAATACAAGTTTTCGCGCAACAAAGTACCCTGTCTCGGCTCTTTGGCCACTCGACGGGCCGGCGATAGCCGGTCGGGAGCTCGACGAGGCACGTCGGGCCCTCGTCGGGGCAGTGCCGCTCGCGGTGCTCGTAGCGCCGGTAGTTCTCCGGCCGCAGCTTCTTGATGGCCTTCTCGTTGTCCAGGCACGGGATGTAGTCCGCGCCGGCCTTCACGTTGCACAGCCGCCACTCGCGCTCCTCGCCGGCGCCGTCGTTCTCGGCGTTGGCGCCCGCGTCCTCCTCGCGCCGGTCCTTCTCCCGGTGGGACTGATCGTCCTGCGTCGCCCACGTGGCCTGGTCTCCGGTGGCGCTGTCCGAATCCTCCGCGCGGTCGTCTTCGCCGGGGAGCGAGTCGACGACGGTGCGGTTCTCTAGGCCGGCGTTGCCGTCCACGTCCTCCTTGCGCTCTGACGACACGGCCGGCTTGTCGCCGCCGCCGCCGCTCTCCTCTTGGCTGTGGATGCCCTCGCCGCCGCCGGCGTCGGACGCCGACGTGCGCCCGTCCTCTTCGATCTGCTCCTCCTCCGGTTGCCGCTCCGTGCCCTCGTCTTCTTCGCCGTGCGCGTCTTCCTGCGCCTCGCGGCGGAGGATCCCCGTGCCAGACTGCTCGTCGTGCGCGCTCATCTGCTCCTCCTCCTCGCGCTGCCGCTGCTGCGCGTTGCTCTCCTCCTCGATGCCGCCGTCCAGGCTCTTCTCCTCTACGGTGACGCGCGGGTTCTCTTCTTCTTGCGGCATATGCAGATGCGGCTGCTGCTCCTCCTCTTCGTGCGGCACGTGGCTGTCTTCTTGCACGGCTTCCTGCTCCTTCTCCTTCTCCGGTGCTTCTTGCTCCTTTTCCGCGCTCGCCGCCGTCGCATCCTCGCCGGTGGGCACGTGGTCGTCGGCCTCCTCGCTCCGCTGGTCGTCCATGGCCGCCGCAGCGTTCTTGGGCTCTTCTTCCGAGACACGCTCATCTAGATCAGGCTTGGCATGCGGGTCGTCCAATGCCGCCGCGGCACCGGCGCCAGCGCCGCCGCTGCGCTCCTCCTCGGCGCCGTCCTCCTCGGCGGAGCCACCCTCCTCAGCGGCCTTGCCCTGCGCCGCTGCGTCATCGAACCCAGCGGCGGCCTGGCGCGGCGGCGACGGCGCAGCCTTCTCCCTGGTGACCTCGTACGCGAACGAGGAGCGCGTGGTATGGCGGTAGGCCGTGACGATGCCCTGCCCGTCCCGGGCGTCCAGCGACGACCTGGCGACGGACGCGGACGAGGTGGACGTGAGGAAGCACGCTCCGGCTATGCAGAGCGCGACGAGCATCCCCGTCGTGGCGTAGTACACGCACGCCGACGCGGACGAAGACGACAACGCGGCCCCGCGCTTCCCGGCGCAGCGCGAACTCCGGCCCACGGCGCCCGCCATTGCTAGGATCGGTGGATGGATCGATCTTGTCTCATGCAGCAGCAGGTGGTGCCGCGTTTATCGATCTCTTCTTATCTCGCGGAAGTTTGGGGCGTGGGTTTAGGCTCTGTGTTTGCGACGCGACGTGTAGTGCGGCGCCATGCACACACAGGTTTTGGGGAACTCGGGGTGATCCCCATGCGTCGGGGGCGCGCCGGCTGTGCGGATGACATGTGGGACCCTTCAGGCGTCGCAGGTTTCGTCGCCGCGTGTTAAGCGGCGATTGGCGTGTTCCATTGCACGGGAGCAGCAGAATTGGGACCTCTCTCTAACGCCATGCCTTCTCTTTACCTGTGTAATTACACTCCTAGCGACAGAAGCAACGACATTCTTCCATGTACTGCTCCATGCATGGAAATTGGAAGCGCTCTTTGCATGTACCAACAATATCTGCAACATTAATGCAGACATAAGCTCGTATGGACTTAGCGTTCTGCATTTAGCTACGTGTACGTAAAACACGTCTCGACTAGTAAAATGTTATAAAGAAATTGTAGATAAAGTTTCTTCCTCGAGAAATCACAAAGACCTTGTGTGTAAATGGATTGATAGATAAAAGAAGTTTGATATATATATCCCCGCAAGGCAAACCAGGCTATACATGCACTATACTCATAAGGTAATGTCTTTTGCAGCCCTTAGACCCGGCCAATGCCCACATCCTAGCCTCCGCCTAGATGGTGTCTGAAACTGGTGACTTCCGGACTCCCGCTGTTGAAGATGGCAGCGTTAAATTGTTCCCAAATCCACCACACGGAGAGCATGATGAACGATGAACATGATCCACGAGGCGATCCCCTTCCCCTGCAAACGAAGTTCACAACCTATAATCCATTACAACACACGAATAACTTGTGTCATCGCCTCTTTGGTTCTGCTTCGTGGTTGCATATAAATTTCTCCAAAAGTAATGCATTCCTCACCCATTGCACTGTAGAGGTGAAGTCGGCCATCTCCATGGCCTTGCTATGCCCTACCTCGTCTTTCCTTGTTCCTACCTCGTCTTTCCCTTATTCCTATTTAGGCCCTCCGCTCCCCCCGTCCAGGCTTAACAAGGCCCAATTCAAGTATCTCCTTGACAGGGTGGCTCGGTACGTGCCCACGTGGAAGGCTAGCCTCCTTCCCACAACAAGTTGTATCGTCCTTGTCCAATTGATCCTCTCGGCCATGCAAATCTACCATATGATCGCTCTTGATCTGCCTAAGTGGATGTTGAAAGCATTAGAGAAATTCTGTTCAGTGCAGCGGGGAGATGGCGCTAGTGTGTTTTTTTGGTCAGACCATTGGCTCGACGGGGCGAATGTTGCAACCTTGGCTCTTGCAGTTGTGGATTTGGTGGATGCTCGCACGAGAGCCTCACGTACCGTGGAGAAGGGCCTGCGCGACCGCTCTTGGGTTCGCAATATTGACGGCGGTCTTTCGGCTATTGCCTTGTCCCAATATCTTATCATGTGGGAAAAGCTCACAAAGTGGCACCTTAGTCCCAATGAGGCCAACTCCTTTGCTTGAAAATGGACCGCTTCCGGCCGCTACAGCGTGAAGTCGGCCTATCTTGCTTTCTTTGATGGAAGCGAGGCTTGGCAGGGTTATGACCTTGTATGGAGCCCACGTGCCCCCTTAAGCATCGCCTCTTTGCGTAGTTGGCTCTTCGTGATCGCTGCTGGACGGGCGAGTGACGCCTGCTGCATGGGATGTCAGATGACGCCACATGCCCCCTTTGCAACCAAGAGCTCGAATCGATTGATCACCTTCTAATCCAGTGTGTCTACTCGCGTTCTATTTGGGTGCAGGTCCTACGCAACTTGGACCATTGCACCATGAGCCCTCCTCCTCGAACACCCTACTGCCTTGATGGTCCAATCTGCACGACAACTCGAATTGTCGGGATCGACGGAGAGCAAGTGTAACACCCCGGTTTTTCAAACCCTGCAAAATATGGCATTGCATTAAGCTGACCAAATCTAAATCACGGCGCCCCACATGAAATAATATTTGTAAAAATCCCAACAAAATTTTCAAGATTAATTGTAACTATACTAGACCAAATATGCAAAAAAAAATGAGGACCTTCAATTCAAAACTATTAAAATAATTCAAATACCGTCTTGAACTGTTTTTGAAAAATTAGCAAAACCCTAAGTTTGAGGCTTCAGAAAAATCAACAACAATCATGGAGGGTATATTTTATCCCATATATCTCAAACCAAGCCTAGAAATTTTTTTTCTTTTCAAAAATTTCATCGTATCTAGATTCAATTCCATTCCTGGAATCGAACACTAACTTAAAGCTGGTTCTACTAACCTAATGTTGCATGTGCTCCTTTCAATTCCATGACTCCCTATAGAATTCACGTGGACATCTAGTTTCCCTCCAGAATCTATTCTTCAGCACGCCCCATCACCTGCACTGTTTTCTTGCCACTGTGCAAATTGGTGCCAACCTTCCCTGTTGATCTATCGCAGCCTCCCGACATGAACAGTACCCGTGAACAGTGCCATGAACAGTACTCATGAACAGTATCGTATACGGTGCCCAACATTGCTGTAGTTTTATCTCCAATAGTGAGCGGTGCCCAACTCTACTGCAGCTCCACCTTCAATAGTGAGTGGTGTCCAACCTTGTTGTAACTTCACAGCACGTGTGAGCTAATTCACTCCCCTGCCTCTTTGTCCTCTACTTAAGCCAAACAACTCCTCCCTCCCAATTCCTAACCAACCCGAGCTCATTTTCTCTATCTATTCTCCATCTTCTAGCCTCCCTTCTTCCCCACAAAAAGTAGCCCCCCTAAGTACATGTTTTCCCAAGGCTAAGTTCTACCTGCTTTCTTCTTCCAAGCTCCAAGTTGTAGCAAGTCACCCCGAGCTCCCTCCTGTTCTTTATCCTCTCCTTCACCCTACTCGAGCTATAAATTTTTTTTCTTTCCTCTCAGCCAGTTTCCTCTCCTAGCAGAAACCTCAAAAGTCTATGTCTTCTCCGTTGTAACTCTGATCAAATCAATTCTTTCTCCAATGATCTCGTAAATTTCAGAACTATCCATTAACGTAACTTTAATAATTTTTGAAAGGTTTGGAGTTTCAATTTTGAAAAACATTTCAAATATGTATGCCCTGGACAAATCGATTCTCCTACCTAAAAATGTTCGCATGATGGGCTCAGTGACACTTTAAAACTCTGATTCTTTTAGGCAAAGCTAACAGAAATCATGATGAGCTTTAAAACATTTACCTTGTTAGGGTATATAGACATATGCAATCTTCTCCATAACACCTGGTACCTCATGGTATTTGCATCATCTTCTCTTACCATGTCATATCGTTTGAATCTTATTTGGGTTTCTCTGGCTTGGTTGTTTATTCGACTCTCTCTCGACGTGTAGTTGACGGAGTGAGGTACGTGCGCCAGGAGGATCCGGAATCACCCCCGTGTCAGGAACAAAACCAGGAACTGCCAGGCAAGCATTTCTCACCTTGACTATCTTGAAACCTATATGTGATAAACTTAAGTATTTTGCTTACGAACCTGCATGCTATGTTTGTAACAATACTATGTTAACTAAGAGTAGTTATGACCTATAGATGCATTGCCAAGGATCCGACCTGAAATAATTTTGTAGCCCTAGTATTAGACACTGGACATTGTAATTCCGGTGAGGTACTAGACATATAGGCTGTAAGCCAAGCTTAGTCCTGCTCTAGAATAAAACTCCAAATTTTTTTTACGAGGTTGGGAATTACTTTTGGTTCGGGAAAACAAAACCCTTGAGGTGACGTGAGTCGCCCAGTGCGGATGTTGAAAAATATGATTATCAAAAACCCAAAATAAAAGGAGAGATGATTTTGATTTGGGTAAGAATTTTAAGGGCAGTTTGGGGATGTTGATGTAGCATGTGGTGGCATGGTGGTCGGGATTGAATCTTGAGTCTTACTCGAATCAACCAAGGGCCGAGCATAAGTGCCGCTAAACCAGGTTCACCCCCTACGTCCACATGGCCTTTGTGGGAAGGACTTGGCTTATTACCCCATCAAGTATTAGAGCCTGGACCCGTGGTGTGGCGTACCCGGTTTTGAGGCCAGATACTCCTTTGTGATTACTGTACCGGTCCCTGGATCAGTAGCCGGTACACACAAGTTAACCTGTATATCATTGTCATACATGCGTATATCAGTATACACTAAGTAAATAGACCGTCAAGGTCGATTGTCTGATACCTGTAGCCCAATGGCTATAAACTTACAGCGAAAAATCAAGCGGTGAGGTGGCCCATCAATATGCCATACCCGATAGGCAACTGACTGGGGTTACGCCATAGCTTTCACGTTCGTAATCGTATCTCCGAGATTGGTGTATCCTTTGTCTGGCCAAATCAACAAGCCAGGTGAGTACATTGAATGTACTCGCAAGCAATTCCCACAGGAGAATTATACGGCATTATTTCATGTAGGGTGTGGTTCAAGGGAAACATCTCTATTCTAGGTTGCCAGTTGTGCGAAAATGTAAGTTTTCAATTTAAATATAAGAATAATAGATTCCAAAGCGGTTTTAAAACGAGAGTAAATCAAAGAAAACAAAACTTCTCTTGAGGCAGTCTCCGCTACCTCCTTTTCTCATCGCAAGTGATAGCTCCGTCTATCACTGCTAAACTCAATGCTCAGCCCGTACTACCCCGGGCAGTATGGCTAACCTCCTTCTCCTGCAATTCCTTGCTACCAGTCGTGTAGCGTAAATTGCACCCTGTGGACACATTATGCCCACGTCCTTAGTCCCTTTCCCAAGCTTTCGCAAACAAAACTCAGTCTAACCAGTGTGTGGCCTTGCCAGTTCATGTCCATGACCGAGGACGCGGCTATTCGAATAGTTTTTAACACTCTGCAGAGGTTGTACGGCTTTACCCACAAGATGTAAGTCATCCTGGGTATACTTCACGACGTATACTGACAGGGATATTACAACGAGATATTTCGCCCGTTTCCATACTAGAACTGGACCCGCTAGATGGGTAACCCAACTTTTGCGTCCCGGACCAAAAATGGGACTCTCCACTTTTGTGTCGAACAACTCCCTACGCCCTGTGGTGGAGGTTCTCTAGAGATCCTAATCCATCTAGTCACATACTTCCTACTGCCCACGGGTCCAGATTCTAATATTTGACAGGATACTAAGCCAAGTCCTTCCCATAAAGGACATGTGGACGTACGGTGAGGAACTGGTTTAGCGGCACTTAGGCTCGGTCCTTGATTGATTCGAGCAAGACTCCATTTTCGTCCTCGACGACCATGCCACCATCAGGTACTCTACATCCCCAAGTTACCCTTACCATTCTCACCCGAATCAAAATCCTCCTTCATTTTATTTGGGTTTTTGGCAAATATTTTTTTGGAAACAGTCACCTCGGAAAGCACATGCTATCCGAGGGTTTTATTCCCACGTCCAAAGGTCTTCGTGTATACCAATCAAAAATTTAGTTTTTAAACTACAGCGGGTCTAAGCATGGCTAGTGCCTATAGCCCTAATACTCTTGTCGGTCATAAAACAACCGACTAATACTTCTAGGGCTTCAAGGATTGGATATTTAGACCTAAGTCATATGCAGCTATAGGATATAACTAGGTCTACATAAAATACCGTTGATACGCTCATAGTAGCTCTAGGGTTTCGGGTCCCCCGTGATTAAGGTTCAGTTAGTATTAGACCTGGTCATACGCGTTGGAATTACGCCCATGGTGCTCTGGTCCTCGTCTAGGTTTTTAGTTATACCACATGAAAATGATGATTCCTTCCTAAGTCTAGGGATTCTTATCCGAGAGTTAGTTCGGTGTCTTGGTTTCTTTAGGTTACGGGGTTCTATAGTATTTCAAAGTATTTCATTTTCGTATCTTGAATATTCTAGAATTTAACCTAAAATCTTAGAATCCTTTTTAACTATATTAAAATACGACCATCCCCTTTGCTATTCGATCCTATCGCTTTATGACTACTCAATCCTACAAGTTTTTGAATACAGAGGGTGATACACATATCCTGCTACTGATGGGTTAGGTTAGGAAATTTTAAAACTATATTCAACCACTTTTCCCTACTTAAAGAATTTAGATTTAAACCAATTCTTTAGGCTATTCTCTGTTTCTCTTTAAATAGCTTCAAATTTTTAAATTGTGTTTGAATCAAAAGATTCTAAATTATTTTAGCTTCTTTGAACCGGAAGAAATTTTTGAAAAACCGATTTTAAACTTACTGAACCGGGCGAACCAAACTTCGGTGGTTTAATTAAAAGGAGAACCGGTTGGTTTACTGCTAATGGGATGACGTCGGTGGCGGTTTCTGAAAAGGCGTTTCCGGTGTGGTGGAGATGGCTTTGGGAAAAGAAGAACACGGAATGCGCTTCCTAGCGCATGGAGCAGAAACGTACTTCACGCTTTTACACCCATGTTGGTGGCTCGGGGAGTTGTCGATGGCGACGAGTCAGTGGGTTCGGCGAAGATGCTTCGGGTGTCTCGGGGGTGCTTCAAGTGTCTCGCCGGCGACGAATTGGGGTGCGGCGAGGGTGGTGAGATCCCACCGATGGCGGCGCTCAAGGAACCTTGTCGAGGAGCTTCAGCTGCAAGGAAGAAGATGAGTGCGAGAGAGAGAAGATCATGGCGGCTGCTTCCAGCGGGGAGGAGGGATGGGCTCGCCGGTGCTCTTGGGGTAGGTTCTTCGGCCACGATGTGAGGAGAAAGAATGACGCTGGGAGGAGGAGGGGATTAGACGAAGGGTAGACGGCAACCAGATGGAGAGAGGGAGGGCCAAGCCCGGGGTAGATGCTCACCCCGGTGGAGCTTCACCGGCGTTGGACCGCAACGAGCCTGGCGGGGACGGGTCCGAGTTGTCGGCTGTCGAGATGGTGCTCACGGCCGGCGGTGGAGGGCGAGGGCTCTCAGGCCTCTCCGGTGTCACTCTCGCCGGTGGCACGGAGGCGCCCACTGTGGCGGGGACGCGGGGTTGCTCGGATGGGGTCCGACGGGGCGGCAGCGCTGAGCAGAGCTCGGGGAAGGCGCGCGCGCCGGTGGCTGCTGGGTATTGGCCCAATGGCGGCGCCGGTCGGAGCCAGCTCGAGGCGCGAGAGGAGAAGAGGTCCCAAGGCCGGAGCCTTACCGGAGCAGCGGGGCGTACTGGTGTCGACTACCGGGGCAGGCGGCAGCGCCGGTAGGAGGAGCGGAGTAGAGCAGCTGAGGGATCCTGTGGAAGGTCCTGGGCAGCTCGGTAATGGCTGGTTTGCTGCTACTAGATGAGGCAAGAGGAGGTGAACTGCTCGGGACTGATTTAAGGGCTCAGCTTGGCCTGAATTTGGTGCCGACTGCTGTAGAACTTCAATGAAGCTTCACGGCGTGGCGGGGTGAGTAATAGAGTTAGGCGCCGCATGCTGTGGTGACAGGTATCGGTTGCTGTTGGAGAGGATTATGTGGCGTGGCGCTGCGTTGTTTTACGCCAGAAGGGAAACGACACCGGCAGCGGCAGGAATCCAGGCAAGGTTGCGTTAAAGATGATGGCGCTGGTGACTGTTTGAGCAGAAAAGGGACTGTGGAAGAGAGAGCTGTTCATTGGTGCTTGGCAGCATTCGTCAGAGAAAGAAGAAAAGGGAGAAGTGAATTCAGACTGGGTGCACCGCTCGGTTTTTGGTAGCTTCTTGTTGGATGCGTTCGTGAGAGGGGAGATACATGGGAGTAGGAATGATTAACGATGGAGGGGATTAGGTAAGAAGTCAAGGGTATATAGGGCATGGTAACGACATAGGATTCACAAGGGCTTGTGATCCCTCATGTAGTTTTAAAGAAAAAATGTCTGCAGGCATAAATTAGATTTAGAGTTCAACCCTTGGTTTCAAGAGGAGGGAGTTGGAGTCGATATATATATATGGGGCATATACGTGCACATACGTTGACGTGTGCGATTAAAGTATGCACCACTCATGATCTCATGACGTGTTAAGGAGAAAGCAGAGGGCTGAGATTTTGGATCTCGCAACTGCTCGGAAGGAGCGAGCTGGGGTTTAGAGTATATGTGCTCACATATGTTGGATAGTTCAAGCACATATGTATAGGATTGCGTTGGAGTTAGGTTTAACACAAAAGGTTATGGTGCGTTAGGGTTCGAAGATCGCCACCAGTATACACATATATACGCTTAGGGTTGGCGGTGAGAGTGAACAGAGATTGTCAAGAATTAGGGTTCGACGGATTACTGTTTGGCAGACGGGGAATAGATTTTGTCTTTAGAACCACAAAGGGGATGAGGTTGAGTGGCTCAGTAGCCGGCAAGGGGATTTAGGGTTCCTTGCAGAGAGAGACGGGGAGTTGTAGATTTGACAAGGTAAGTGTCGAGGAGGGGTAGGAACGGAGGGTTGCCGTTTCTTGACGGTGGGGTTCAGAGAGAGACAGGGATACGGGTTTGGGGCCGTTTTGCTAGTATACCCACATATATGCATAGGGTTGCAGCCGGGTCGAGCGACGAGTTAGGTTCTGATCCGTGGTGCGGAAAGAAGGGGTTAGGGTTTTACGCATATGCGCATATATAAAAGCAGTATATATGTGCACACACTCTTGATAAGATATGGCGAGGTAGATGGCAAAAGATCATGTCATTCTGAAAAGATTCATGACGTATATATACGCTTCTATTTCGCGAAGTACCGTGTGGATACTCAGCTGCAGACGTTGGTCTAGGCTACACCATCTAGAAGAGAAAGGGAAAGGATGCCGAAGGTGTGTTCGTGGCGGAAATGCAAAGGCGAGTAGCCACGTATGGAGACAAGGGTTTGAACAGAGTTGTCGGACGTAGTTCGGTTTCGTCAAAACGGAGATCGAGAAATATAGGAACAAGGGTTTTCGTGTTTTGGTATTTAGCCACATCATGATTTGAACTAAAGTTTTAGTTAGGTGTATTTTAACTGGCATTGTTAGCGAAAAAGTTTTTGTTAGCTCTAATTTTTGTGTTTCAGAAAATCAAGATGTGACACGTGGGCAGTAAGAAGAGTGTACTAGGTAGATTGGCATCTCTAGAGGACCTCCACGTGACTACGTAGAGAGTCGTTCGACACAAAGGTAAGTCCACTTCGGGTTGTGGGTCGGGAGTCACCGAGCACAAGCGGAGATTGGATAGATCTTATCTAGCGGGTCCAGCTCTGGTATGAAAATGGATGAAAGGTCTCGCTGTAATAACCCTGCCGATACACCTCGTGAAGTGTATTCGTAGCGCTCGGCAACAAGGGGGACTTACATCTTGTGGGTAAAGCCGTACAACATCTGCAGAGTGTTTAAAATCTATTCGAATAGCCGCGTCCTCGGTTATGGACATGAATTGGCAAGGCCACACATTGGTTAGACTGAGTTTTATTTGCACAAACCTGGGAAGGGGACTAAGGAGGTGGGCATGACGTGTCCACAGAGTGCAATTTACGTTACAAGGCGGGTAGTAAGGAATTGCAGAAGAAGGGCCTAGTCATACTACAAGGGGGAGTACGGACAGGTACCGGGAACTTTAGATGGTGATAGGTGGAGCTAACGGGCCGAGACAAGAGAAGGAGGTAGTGGAAACTACCTCATGCAATGATACGATCATTGGAATTACTTTCAATTTCAAAACTGCCTGAGAATCTACTATCCCTGTACTTAATTGAAAACTTACTTTTTCGTACAATATGTGACCTAGAATAGAGCAGCCTCCTTTGAATCAAACCCTGCATGTAATATAGCCGTATTACTCTCCTGTGGGACTTGCTTGCAAGTACATTCAATGTACTCACTTGGCTTGTTGATGTGGCCAGGCGAAGAGGAGTACCACTCCGACGATGATAACGGTGACTTCGAGGGCTAGGGCGTTACCCTAGTTAGTTGCCTGTCGGGTAGGCATATTGATGGGCTTATCTACGTATTTCTATCTTCCGCTGCAGATTTTTATTCAGCCAATCGGCTATGTTGTTCAATAAAGACCATAATGACATATTTGTGTAATAGACTCAGTATTGTATGACAATGTTATCAAGCTTCTTGTGTGTATTGGCTACTGATCATGGAACATATAAAACACAGGGGTTTATCCGGCCTTAAACCGGGTACGCCACAGCAAGCTCCTTCCTGCTCCTGGTGTTGCGTTCCATATGCTTGGAAAGGAATGTTAGGATTTTCCGAGGGGAGTCCTAGTCGCCCGCCGTGCTTCTTGACGCGATTATGGTTGAGGCAGTGAAGTGGAATACCGTGGAGTTGCTAAGAGGATAAGGTAGTGCGTTGTGTTGTAAGGTGGTTGCCTCAAGCCCGCTTTCTCGTGTGTTTCTGGAAAAAAATACTTATCCAAAATTCACGAAAAGTATGATGAAAAAACACGTGGCTATTTATAGTCATTCATCACATACTAATAAGAAGAAGAAACCAGAATCATGGCTTAAACATATCCAAGACCTTCTGGCGTCACCTAAATCTCATACGATTCTAGTGGAGAAATTATTTGCAATAAATAGGGCATGTTTCCATTAAAAACCTATAAGCCAGTTTCCATTAGCTTGCAAAGATAAAATATCTTGCACTCAAAACCTAATTTAAAGAAATAATATTTAGTTACAAATCAATGAACAAGCAACAATTGTATACTATGGGTAATTTGTTGTAGAAAAAATATTGTGTGTAATTGTGAGGACCATCTTTGCTTGCATTTTCCTTGGGCCTTACTGTATGATATAAAACAATGAAAATTCTTTGCTCAAAATGAACAAAATAATTGGCTAATCAGTAGTTCCTAACCATGAACTGAATGTACAGGAACTTCATGACTCGATGGTGAGTTGGTGGCGTTCTAGGAGCAAGCAAATCCCCAAGGAGCGGCGGAAGGACTTTGATTCCATGTTCAACAGATTTGGTCATGGTGGTGTGAAGGGAGTAGGCGTGTGTTCCAAGGACGAAGACCAAGACCTACAAACACTGGTGAATGGGATCAAGGCAGAGCCCCGATCGGTGGCACCAAGTTTTCGATCACAGGTCGTGAGAGCCGCCATGAGGATTGCCTACCTCTCGGTAGATGCGCTTGCTGTGGCTGCCGCTGCTCCCTGCTTGCTGGTCTACATATTTGTTCTCCCTACACAGAGGCTTTATTTTCAATCACAGACAGATTAGATGCAAGTAGCTGCCAAGCTTGTCTTTTGAACCATGAGAGAAAAAATTTAATATATGATATTCCACCTTAATTAGAAAGACAACTCAATTGTTAATTTAGCTTTTAAGCCAGTTTTGGATTCTGCTTTAGTAAAGCTACACATAAATGAAAGAGCGCTCCAGTTGCTGCACAAGCAGGGGCAGTCACATTTGAAACGATGATACCTCACAGCCACATTTGCAATCCTGGATTTGTTGTTCAGTGAAATTCATTTCCCCAGCACAGGGCTTAAGTGCAGCCTCTGTCGTCACTCGTCACTTACCATATTTCTGCGGGATCAAAACGAAGAGCTTGAGAAACAACAATGTTTACTCTTTTGCAATCAAGCCTCAGGAGAAAACAAAAGGCTCAAGTTTTAGAAGAACGAAAATGAACGGATAGTAATCCCAAAGCTATAAGAAACTTGAGATCCCAAATAAGCGCCCATAAAAAAACATGCGCCAATGAACCAAACTGGACTGTTTGACCGAGTTTCCTCTGAAGTGACCCCAACTGGCCCATTTGGCCCAATTAAACATGTTGACCTTGTTATATGTATATGCTCCGGTTTCAACAAGATTGGTGCTGAGCATCCTCTTCTCGTTGATGATGGAGGACATCCTCAGCCGAGTTGCTCGTCTCTCCACCTTTGCTGAGGTCTAGAATGTCCTGGCCACCATATTCTCATGCCAGAACAAGTCTAGGGTGATGTAAGTTCAGTACCAGCTATTTGAACCTAAAGAAGGACATGTCAGCATATGAGTACTTCCACAAGATGAAGGTGCACACTAACACCATGGCATCGATCGGCAAGCCTCTCCCTGATGATGACATCATGGGATACATGCTGGCCGAACTTGGATCAGAATATGATCCACTTGTGACATCGATCACGACACGTAATGACCCGGTGAGCCTAAGTGATTTCCATGCTTATCTTCTGAGTTTTGAGATTCGTCTCGAGTAGAACAACGCTACATTGGAGTTCCAGTCGTCTGTCAACAACACAACTTGCCAATTCGACGGCCACAACAACAACAATTGCGGTAGTGGCTGAGGAGGACAAGGCCGCAGCCAGAATGGCTCTGGTGGCGAGTGAGGCTACCAGAATAAGGGTGCGGCTTAGGAGGAGGACACGGCAAATCAATGTGTCAAGTGTGCCACAACTATGGACATGATGCGTTGTGGTGCCGCAATTGTTTCAATCATGCATACCAGCCTAAGGATCGCCGTTGTGGCACTTCTACCACGTTCGGCTACAATGTCAACACCAACTATTATGCAGACACTAGCACCATGGATCATCTCATGAGCGACCTTGATAGGCTCACGGTGCATGAGCGGTACACTGGCAAGGATTAGGTCCAGGACACTAATGGTGCTACGTTTGAAAATCTCACATATTGGTAATTATGTACTTCCTGGCTCAAGTAATTCTCTATCTCTCAATAATGTTCTTCATGTTCCACATATCAACAAACATCTTCTTTCTGTTCATAAGCTTGTTTATGATAATATGCTTTCATTGAGTGTCGGTGTTGTAATCTGGCAATAATGAATGCGGGGCAGTGTACGCACAACAGATCTAGATGGGTGCACACGGGAGACAAAGTTTAGACAGGTTCAGGCCCTCAAGAAGAGGTAATACCCTACGTCATGTGTTTGGTGGATGATATTGCTTGTATTCCAAGTGCCGCAAGACCTCGAGAATAGATCTCTAGGTTGCTAAGGCTATGTGTGTATGTAAACACGAGAACTGATGAGCTTCTTGGCTATGTTGTTCCTTACCGATCGGGGATCCCTACTTGGCCTTATATAAGCGACCGGGGTAGAGTTACAAGAGTCTGGATCAGTTTACAGATTGATTTCTTAATTGGTTATAACAGAATCCAGGATTGACGGGTCGGTATTTATCCCTGTCTTGTACTCCAAGTCGATGAGACGCCCCCGTGTAGAAGTCGGACTCTGAATAGTCAGCCTGACCCATCCTGTGTCCAGAGGGCTGGCTTTGTCCTCCTTGACAATACCCGGGTGCTATGCCATCGTCATTGAGTTTCACCATGATTCTTTCTTTGTTAAAGACAAGGTCACGAGGAGGGTTCTGCTTCACGGTAGAAGGGCCGGTTGTACCCAATTCCTATCCATCGGTGTTCATCGCCTTCCTTAGCATCAAATCGGCAAGGTCTTTCTAGTGTTAATGTTTCCTCTAAACAATGGCACAAGAGGCTTGGCCATCTATCTCAGTCTATCGTGGAGTCTATTACTTGATCAAATCAAATTCCTTGTGCTTTAGATAAAGTCATCAATGTGTGATGTTCGTCAGCAAGCCAAGAGTCATATACTTTATTTTAGTAATTTATCACGTGTACCAACTTCACCACTCGAACTTATTCATTGTGATGTTTGGGTGCCTGCCTTGGCCTCAGCGGGAGGTTTTAAATATTACGTAAGTTTTCTTGATGACTTTAGCCTATACACTTGGATTTATTTGCTAAATCCGATGTTGAACAATCTTTCTATGATTTCTAAGCCCATGTGGAACGTATGTTGGATACTAAAATTCATGTTGTGCAATTTGATTGGGGAGGCTAGTACGTTGTTGGGATGAAGCATTCCTTACCACATGCTATATTATCAACTAAATGCCGAGCAGGTTTCTTCACAACGATAGTCGTTTAGCTCGACTTCTTCACATAGCACCCAAGTATAGTTTCCTTCGCACGTTTGGTTGTGCGTGCGGGCCTAACCTTCACCCATACAACCATCGCAAGCTTGAATTCCATTCCAAACAATGCATGTTCTTGGGCTACAGTAGCATGCACAAAGGGTATAAGTGCTTAGATTATTCTATTGGGTGAATCTATATTTCTCAGGATGTCATCTTTCATGAAAATGTATTCCCTTTTGTGTCCATGTCCTCCGCAACTTATGTGCCAGCTACTTCTCGATCTATTTTCCCCCATCAGAGCCTATGTGCAACTTGATCTGATGCGAAATTATCATATCCCAGATACTAACATTGATGCAGGCCCTGGTCCGACTCCCTAGCCACGACGACAACAGTCCTGTCAATGCATCGAACAGTTTGGGTGCACCCTCACCCGAGCCCACACTTGACTCGAACGCTCCTAGCTCGTCGGGCATGCCCGTCACGGATGAACCCATGTCGCCAGCCTTTGTCGTGCCGCCAGCTGCTTCGTCACCATCTTCTCCCGCCAACTGCTTCGTCACCATCCTCTCCCGCCATGCCATTGAATGGGGCCCTTGAGCCTATTATTGCACTGGCCCTGCACCCGTTTGTCAGATGGTGACTCGCCGCCTGAACAATATTCATCACCCTCGATAATTCACCGACAACATCGAGATTTATGACCCTAATCGTAGGGCCTTCTTTGCCACCCCGTTGTCCCACCGGGCTACTCCTTCGGATCCACAGTGGCGTGCGGCCATGGAGGCTGAATTTGTCGCATTGTAGTAGAACGCGACATGACATCCCGTGCCTCGACCGTGCAACACATTGTCAGCTGCAAGTGGGCTTTCAAGCTCAAGCAACGGCCCAATGGAACTACTAACAAGTACAAAGTTGTTGCTAGTGGTTTCACTCAGCACTATGGCATCGACTACCTTGGCACATTTAGTCCTGTCGTCAAGCCTGCAATAGTGTGTTTGGTTCTTTCTATGGTCGTGTGCAAGGGCTAGCAGCTTCGGTAGATCGACATCAACAATGCTTTTCTGCATGGCTTTCTCAGTGAGGATGTTTATATGCAGGAGCCCTCGAGATTTCAGGACTCTCGTCACCCTAGTCACGTGTGCAAATTTTAGAAATCAATGTACGGGCTCAAACAGTCTACTCAAACCTGGTATTCTTGTCTCAGTGACAAGCTACAACAACTCGATTTTGTACCCCGCAAGGTTGACATGCCACTTTTCATCTTTTCTCACGGCAGTGTTACCATCTATATGCTCATCTATGTTGATGATATTGTTATTGCTAGCTCATGCTCGACGGCTACCAATTGGCTTCTTCAGCAGCTCAAGTCTTCATTTCCATCAAGGATCTTGGTCCTCTCTGATATTTTCTTGGGATCAAAGCAGCTGCAATTTTAGGGGGCATGTGCTTGACTCGGAAAAGGGCTCTTCAGCGGCTCAAGTCTTTGCTTCCATCAAGAATATTGGTCCTCTCTGATATTTTCTTAGGATCGAAGCGGCTGCAATTTTAGGGGGCATGTGCTTGACTCGACAAAAGTACGCTCTTGACTTGCTTTCGTAGTGCGCATATGGAAAACTGCAACATGTGTCGACTCCCATGTCAATGCAGGACAATTTGGCTATTGATATGGGCACGGCACTTAGCTACCATGATGCGTTCAGATATCGCAACATGGTAGGGGGTTTGCAATACCTCATGTTAACTCACCCTAATATTGCCTTTGCAGGCAATAAACTATGCCAATACTTGTCTTCTCCAACTGAAACATGTTCTCCGGTACGTTAAGAGCACGACTTCAACAGGGCTTAATATACGCAGTTGTTGTCCACACTACTCAGTGTTTGCACTGATGCATACTGTGTAGGCTATGCTGATGATCACCGAGCCACCGGCGGCTTTGTAGTATTTTTTGGACCCAATATGATTTCTTGGGGTGCTTGGAAGCAATCTACAGTCTCTTGTCAAGCACTGAGGCTGAGTAAAAGGCGCTAGCAAATGGTGCAGCAGAAGTATCATGGGTCCAATCACTTTTTTGTGAATTGCACATACCTGAGCCTAGAGCTTCAGTTTGTGGTGTGATAACCTCGGCACTACTTTTTTGACAGTCAATCCAGTCTTTCACGCTCGGATGAAGTATATAGAAGTTGATTTCCATTTTCTCCATGAAAAGGTTACGCTAGGGGCGCTTGAGGTACCGTTTGTTCCATCAGCTGACCTGGTGGCCGATGCATTTACAAAACAGGTGACGAAGCTCATGCTGGAACGTCTAAGACGCAATCTTAACCTCAGCGCCAACGGTTAAGATCGAGGAGAAATGTTAAATACTGTAGGCACATGTCATGCACTATAGCATATCTGGTACGGTTCAGATTTTCTGTTTTCTCAGTTAGTTTCGTTGCCTCTCAACCACCTATAAACACTGACTTGTACTCATATACGTGCTATAAATAGAGATCAACCTGCGTAGGGTTCTTGCGGCGAATACTTTCTTTCACTACATCGTCAGCCAAGAATACATTGTCTATTGAGCACAGAGGCTAGCTAACACAACCAAGCCAAGAGAGCACATTTATTGTCTCTTGAGTCAAGATGGCAACGGGTACCCGATACCCGGCGGGGATTTACTCGTTTAGGAAGCGGGTATGGGGAAATTTTTTACCCGCGGGGATGTTAATGGGCAAATTTTGTTACCCGCTGGGTAAACCAGGTACGGGGACGGGACCTTGTTACCCGTCCCCGATACCCGACGGGTACCCATTAGTACCTATGACATGTGGGTCCATGGCACAAAATCAAACAAAAAATAATCTTTTATCACAATTCAGCCCATAGGCCTACAACCCATAGCCTTTTTAGCCCACAACTGACCGATTTCTTACCGGGTACGAATACCCATCGGGCCCGATACCCGACGGGTAACGGGGATGGGGAAAAAACATACCTGAGCGGCTAAACGGGTATGGGTAACAGGCAAATTAGAAAAAGTGGGTATCGGGTATGGGGATCTTACCCGGCCGGGTATTGTACCCGTTGCCATCTTTGACTCTTGAGTGTTGAAGCAAACCCTAAAGAAAGTCGCATGCAGGCGAAAGAAAAATCATAAAGAAAGAAACCTTTCTTGTCGTCCTGGAGTCTGTGCACAATGACAAGTCACATACAAGTGCTGGAAACGACACCGTGGGCTCATTAACTCATGCCTGGACTGGGAAAGCCGCACGAAGTGTTTTCCTCTTGTGTCCACGAGCGCATGATGATTGACCGGGTTGCATCGATCCGTGGACACATGAAGTGAAATCCACACTATCATGCGCCCATCACGTCCTGTCTCCCCGTCAAGCTCAAGAATGACTTGGAGCTCTGCGCCCATGCATGGTTACCATGGATGTTCGGTGATATTACCAGAAGCAATTGCATAGACATGACTAGTCGTGGGCTAGCTCGATCTTGCATGCTTGCCCGAGTGGTTGTTTATAGTAGTGCACAACTGGTATGAACATGCCATAGAACATTGCCTAATGTCAACCTGATGCCAAGGATGAATATATAACACCAATGTTTTCTAGAACATTGCTTAATACCGAGAATTGTCTTTGTCACCTTTAAGTTCTAGTTACCAATGTTTTCTAGAACATTGCCTAATACCAAGAATTGTCTTAGTCACCTTAAGTTCTAGTTAACTCTTTGTCAGAACAAATAAAGTCTGACTTCCGATGGACTTGTGGCCTACTAGTAGGAGAGCTCGCACAAGCACTTACTCATATACTAGTAAAGATACCTGCGTTGCTACAGATAAAAAGAAGCCAAGTATTTTTTAAACGTGCTGCTAGGTATTTTTGTTAAATTCATGTTAGAGCAAGTATTTTTGCAAAATAGCGGATGATAGACAATCATGCCTTGATCTCGATCGTTGGTAGCAAATCGAACGATTGTTATGACGCAAAGGTGAACAGATCGTCATCATCAACTGGCTTCTTTATGGGAGTAAATATATTGAGCTAACAGAGTTGGCCACCATGTCGTGCGGAGAGGGTGTGGGATGTTGTTGGCAGAAAAATCTGGTTGAGGATGAAGCAAGAGGAAGGAGGACAACCATGGTGGAAGAAGAAACAAGAAAATAAGATGGGTAGGCATAATCTTACTCCAAGAGGAGGAGGAATGGTCCCATCAGAAGTAACCACCTAGGTGTCGTTCATGTTATCCTGGCAAGTGGGCTCAACATATAAAAATAGTAATTTGAGATTAAATCTAGTTCAACTTAGGATTCTCGCTCTTAAGACTTAGTTTGTGATTGTTGAACTATGTTGTATTGGACATATTCTGTAATCTAATTACCAAAGTACGAAAAGATGACTAAAAAGCTGTTTCCGCACATGGCTCGGGGAGCGACAGCAGGCAGGGACCAAAGCGAAGCGAAGAAGCGAAGCAATGGAGACCCGAAACCGTGCTAACGGTTGTGCCAAACAACTCCCGAGACGCAACAAGGTATCCCCGAGGTAAAACGACGTACGTCGTCGAGGCACCACAAGGCACGACGACGAGCGGGCACAGCACCGCACGCGCCTTACGCGGTGGTGGCGGGCGCGGCGCCCCACGCTCTTTCACGGATTCGGCAACCGTCCCCGTCCATGGCATCCCCCCACCTCTGTCCTCGCCACCCCAAAACGCATACACACTGACTCCTCCTCCTTTATTATACACCAAGACAAGACGACCCCTTCTTCTTCTTCCCCCATTTCCTTCTTCCATCGATCGATCCCCTCCCTCGTCGATCGATCTGCAGGTGGATAGCTAACTCGCGGTGGTCTGTGCGCGATTGGGGCGAGATGGGTAGGGGCAAGATCGAGATAAAGAGGATCGAGAACGCGACCAACAGGCAGGTCACCTACTCCAAGCGCCGGACGGGGATCATGAAGAAGGCGCGGGAGCTCACCGTGCTTTGCGACGCCCAGGTCGCCATCATCATGTTCTCCTCCACCGGCAAGTACCACGAGTTTTGCAGCCCTGGCACCGAGTGCGTCTCGCCAATTCTTTCTTCTTCATCCATCCACTGATTAATTTCATTGCTGCTTAGTAGCTCTCTAACTCTTCTTGCTTCTTGCTTCTTCTTGCAGTATCAAGGGAATCTTTGACCGCTACCAGCAGGCCATCGGGACCAGCCTATGGATCGAGCAGTATGAGGTCAATTGCTTAATTTGATGCCTTCATCTTTCTTTAGCTGCAAAACAGTTCCTCCTTCTCTTTTTGCTAGCTAATTAACTGTTGTTTTCCTCTAATTTTCATGTGCGCATGACATGAAATCTGGTTAAAAGTCTGTCCTCTCTTAGTTTCTTTGCTGTTTTTTTTGCTGATTTGTTTTGGTTCGATTTGATCGCAGAATATGCAGCGCACGCTGAGCCACCTCAAGGAGATCAACCGGAACCTGCGCACCGAGATCAGGTTATACATACACGGGGATCATCATATCGATCCATCATTTTTCTCTTTCCCTTTTTCGAATTAACAAGCTAGCTAGAGAGATTAATTTGTTGACAAATTTCTGTAATAATTTGGGCTGTGTGCACTTCCGAGTACAGAGTCCAGGGAGACTCTCTTCCATTATCTTTTTAAAAAGAGATTATTTTGTTGACAAATCTTCGAGATCGACTTGAAATTGTTGCACGCAGGCAAAGGATGGGTGAAGATCTGGACTGCCTGGAGTTCGAAGAGCTGCGCGGTCTTGAGCAAAATGTCGACGCCGCTCTCAAGGAGGTTCGCCAGAGGAAGGCATGCACGTACAAACCCTAGCTAGCTAATTTGTGCTTGGATCAATTCCTAACTAGCTAGATCTGTCTTTTGTGCTCACTGATCTACCCTCCAGATACGTGTATATTTTATGCTCCTTGATAGATCTATGTTTTTCTTCAACTTTTTCGAGTGAACTTAATTATAGTCTCGGTTTTGATCACACTTAAAAATAAGATAGCACTGTTTATTAGTATAAACATATCTAGTGTTCTCAGTCTGTAGGAGCAAACCAAGATTAAATTTATGCTTAATTATTAGCTTGAAAGAATTGGTTGGGGTTTTCTTGGGTAATTTCATCACATGCTTGTTTCAAGATGACCTGTCCCGCTTTCTTGATTGTTTTGCTTTATTTGATTTTGCAGTATCATGTGATCACCACGCAGACTGAAACCTACAAGAAGAAGGTGAGAAAACCAAGTCCTCTTAATACTTCTATAATGATTTTCAATTTTCATAGCTCACTAATTTTAGGAGCTGCCCAATTTAGTATGAATGTTCTGGTGCACATGTATATAGCTGCATATACCTAGATCTTCCCCCAATCCATTTGCCTTGATTTGTGTCAGGCAGTTCTTACAGTTTCTTAATTTGGTTACTTCTCCATGTCACTCTTCAAAAACCTTGTGTCGACCAGATCTGTTGTGCCGGTCGCATTTTGATTGTTCTTCTCTAGATATAATCATTGAACTCCTCATGAGTTGCATCTTCAATTTGCATTTCTGAGTGAATTAAATCTCCATGACTTATGATTTGCCTTATATATTACTTACCTAGCTTGTGTACTTGAATGGCTGAACCTTCAAGCGATCAATCAACGCCAAAGATCTGACAGACACCACGACGCCTCAACCGAAACATTGCATGCTAATGTACAGTGTGCATTAGCATGAGTGTCTGTGCATTTCCATGCCCAACTCCTTCACTATACCACGACAACTTGAGACTCTCTACACATCTAGAATTCTAGATCCAAATCTTGTAGTGGTATATGCATGTCATGTGCTTACATGCACACGCACTTACACGGTTGATGTCGATCAATAGATACGTACATCTCTTTTAATAGAAGCTAGAATTGAGAAAGACCGAAGGACAATAATCTTGGAGCTAGAGTCCACGCATCTATACACATCCATCCATGGATCTGTTGTTTAGTCTACATGATCAGTAGCTGGCTGCCTAGAGACGAGCATGCCTGCTTGCTCGTTTGGTCCCCCGGCTATCTGGGAGTAGCATGTCAAACACGGATTTTGATGAGATTGCACAGTAGCATGATACCCTTGGGTAGACGAGGCAAGGCGATGAGGCTTTATGGTTTACGGGGGTATGGAAACAAAACCTTTAATTTTGGATGTTGACTTTACTGAATGGTGTAGTCATAGTGTAATTTTGGACTGAGGAAAAAGGTGAAATTTTTTGCTTTGTTTCTTTTTTGCACTGATCCAGTTTTCAGCTTTGAGTCGTCGTCTGTGTAATACCAATCGTAACTGTGAAGCACAAATGGTATTAATTAAAGATCCGGTTCATGTTCACGTCAGCGCATGCAAGGGCGTATGCAGAATACGTACAGATGCTTAGCAAAAAAGTTGTTTATTTTCTTTTTTGCCACATGGGGTGGATAAGATGATAGTTTCATA
Organism: Stipa capillata; assembly: GCA_019208055.1. Lineage (NCBI taxonomy): Eukaryota > Viridiplantae > Streptophyta > Magnoliopsida > Poales > Poaceae > Stipa > Stipa capillata. Next base: position 84,194 of record JAGXJF010001400.1, on the reverse strand, counting down.
GCATGGATGATCCCGCTGCTTAACAATTAATTGCTTATGCGTATAGGATATCTAATTAAGCATCTAAAAGAAGTGCTTACGTTAGGGGTCACTATTCTTACGTGGGTACTCTGCAATATGGATATATTCTCTCTCTTCAAGCATCTATGTAAAAAGTATCTTACATGTATATGCCATAATCAAATCACCTAATTAAATATAGCTCCACCAGTTTGTTATTATGTACTGTCACAGAAAATGTTTGCTCCTCTATTTTCCTTAGCCAACAGTTACATTTCATTCCCATCCTTTCTCTTTGTAGATGACTTAAACTTCTTTTAAGTTAATGTAAATCGGACCTGCATGTAAACAAGCTACTACACTCTAACGTGGAACTAGTACTTCATATAGTTCTCAAAAGCTTGTAGTTTTTGACAAAGGTGTAGTCAAACTTTTGGAACTTTGTTTTACTATATCTTTCGAAGTATTTAGATTGGATGTCCAAAAAATCATGTGTAGATTTATCTCAAGAAGTACTTTTATAATATTATGTTTTCATTAGGTTTTTTGGACCATGTCGATGTCCAAAGCAACAAGTTGTAGAGATCTAGAGGATTAGTAGTTAACGAACAAAGCTACACTTATAACAAGCCTTTTGATGGAGCAGGGTGGTATTAACACTTAGATAAAAATATGTTCAGTGGCCTTGAGGGTAAAACGGCTTTTAATTTTATGTGCATGCTTGATCCCTCGGGGCAGTTTTGTTAGATTGCATTATTTATGATTCCTCCATGCACATACATATGAGAACATCTAACGATACCACCACCGAGATGATAACATAATACAAATGTCGAAAAGGTGGTCTAATTAAATGGTTATGAAAAATTCTAAAACTTTTCATCAACTTTGATACTATATCAATATATCATCTCATAAAGTTTCATATCTAAGTTCCATCTGCACTTTGAGAAATTTGCTGAAAATAAATCGGAAAAAAGGGGAAAAAAGAGAAGGCACCATTCACTGGAATTTTATTTTGTTTTGTTTCTTTTGATATACACTTGGTTTTTGATTAATTTTTGCTAATTATACCATACGCGATGCAACAAAGAATCCAGAATTTTCATGACCATTTGAAGCAATATTACGACATTAGTATCACGGTATCACCAAAAAACTGGTGCGACTAGATATGTTCTCATGCGCATATGCTAATTAATATCTATTTTTTTCATGCTTTTAGTGCAAATTAAGACACATGAAGCTTTTGCGTGCTCTCTCTCGAGAAAATGGAAACTGCACACTGATTCTCTTTTCGTTCTTTGTTTGTGGAAGTTCATGTGTGTTTTTGTTCTTCGTGTTTAGACTATGCACTGATCGATGGCGATACACTGCTAGATCCAATTCCTTGGGATGGGTGAGGATTTTAATTGAATTTGCCTACTTGCCCAAGGCCTGGTTGGGATTGTCTCATCAGCATTCAGGGGAAGGATATGCATGCGTAATGAGTAGTGCCACTACATGCATACATGGATGAACTAGAGGGATCACAATAAGAGCACAAAGAAAACCTTTAGGCTTTGTTTTATGTCTTGGCGCGCTGTCCTTCATACGAACTGGGCTTGGTTTCCACTATTCTGAATTCATCCTTCTTCCTTTTTGAGAAGTTTCTGCCTGACAAAGAAACACACACGGCATATATCATCTGTGCCATCTATTACAGAGATAATCTGCAACCAGTTGTTGTTTCATCGAATATATATATCTATGTACATATGCAGGTGAAGCACTCGCAAGAGGCATACAAGAACCTGCAGCAGGAGCTGGGCATGCGCGAGGACCCTGCGTTCGGGTTCGTGGACAACCCGGCGGCGGGCGGGTGGGACGGCGTGGCGGCGGTGGCGTTGGGCGGCGGCGCGGCGGCGGACATGTACGCCTTCCGCGTGGTGCCCAGCCAACCCAACCTGCACGGCATGGCCTACGGCGGCTCCCACGACCTCCGCCTCGGTTAATCACATCTCATCCATCCATCAACTACTGCACACATGCATATCGATCATCGAGTGATCTGACCGCAATAAATTAAATCTGTGTGTTGTGTTATGACATGTTGTATTGTGTTTTGTATTGGCCTCATGCGTATATGCAATTATGCATGCATGCATGGCCGGTCTGAATTCAGTTCGTGTGTAACGGATGTGGTAGTACTTAATAAACAGTGCTTGTACGAGCTGCCATGACTCTGATTGCAAGCTAGCTTCTTGCTATTACTACTACTGTACTATAAGTTTACTTGTGGTGGTCATTTGATATGTCAAAATATTTGCATGTCATTTTCTTTTTGAACTTCACTTGCATGTTATATAGTTCTTCGAAAATTCAGTGCGAGTTTTCTTGTATGGAAAGTGGCTGGCAGTGCCAAGAGCCAACTCGTGGCCTCGTGGGCTCGGCCGAAAACGATTTATACATGGTTCCCTGGCCCACTTAAACTATTCCAGGCCTAGTTATAGTTCTCTGGAAATCGATCACCATCAAGACCTTATCTGGGCTGCTGGCCCAGTTACAGAGGGAACGCTTCTAGTCTGCAACATTTTCCGGTATCTTGGGATGCAGCAGCGCACCACTAGCTTCTTTTTTCTGGATAGTAGCCGTCACGTGCGTGCGTGTTTATGTCAAGTATTGGTACTAAATTAGTCTAGACAGAAGTTAGTTTTCGTAATGGCTTTTTTCTTTTGGGCACGTTACGGTTAAGGATGAAACTGATCGGATACGGATCGGATAGTGCCTTTTTAACTCTCGTTTTCATATTTTCAGAGCAAATACGGATACGAACATAGATGTTGTCAAATACGAATGCAGATCGGATGTTACTTAAATACGAATACGAATTGGATATGTACTCAATTCGGTCGGACACGAATATCCTACAGTTTTAATGATAGATTATGGTAAACCACATAACTACATAAGTACATGAACATGATGATGAGTTAATGACATATATAAATCGATGACATATAATAGTAATATGTTCTACATGGATAAGTGATGATAAAAATATGCCTCACATAGAGAAATAGAGTTTTGCTATGCCTATTGAGCTTAATGGGCTATATAATTAGGCTAACGGGTTAGACACTTAGAGAGAGTTGCTGAAATGGACTAATATAACTTTATTCGGATACGGATATCTATATTCGTATTTGTTTTATAATCCAGTACCATATCCGCATCCGTATCCGGAAAATAAATCCGGATAATATCCGTATCCGCATCTATTTTTAATTCGGATACGGATATTGCTTGCCGTTTTAGTGTTTTCTCTAATACGGATATCGGATAATACAGATTATCCGCTGTCAGTTTCCACCCTTAGTTACGGTCCTATGTTAAAGGACAACTGTAAAGTTAAGAGTCAAGGGTCGACTCTTTGACGTTTATATTGGTTTAAAGTCGATATTAAAAGTAACTCATATAATGGATTATCTCTTCAGTTGACTCGTCATAAAAATTTAGTATTAAATATAACAGCGTACAAAGGCAATAAAGTTGATTTTAGAGTTTTTATTCTTTATAGAACTTTACTTTTTACAAAGAGACGGTTTTATTCTCTCTATTTTTTTTATATCAATAATTATCATGATAGTATAAAGATCAGCTGAGGTCGTACATTTGTACATGTTAATCATGGGGTCGAATTAGGGAATCATTGTCATCATCGTCAGGTGAAGAAAAGGTGGCGGGGACTGGAGAGGGGCTCTGGGCTCAAACAGATGCCCCGGACTTTCTGCAAAAGAAAGGAGCATGGGCTGGCTGGGATAATTAAAAATACACGAGACATCACATGATCCTATCGGCCATCGATCACCAGCAGAAAGTATCCATAGACAAACATCTCGCAATCTTTTGCTTGTTTGATTCTAGTCCTTGCTTTTTGTTCAAAGGGACAGTAGTCGTGTTAATTAGTATCCGAGCACCGTAGTCATGTGTTGAGATATATATAGATATATATGTATGTATATGGATGTATATGTATATGGACGCATTTAACACTGTCCAGCTCAGCCGTCTTTTGACCTGCCATGAGGTGGAAGGGAGAACGTGAAGGACGTCAAATGTGGTTCCTCATGCAGAGGATGAACGGCGAATAAGGATGTGACATTGTAATGCTGGTATGAAGTATAAATAGCAATCTACTACAAACCAGTGACAACCTTAGACCTTGGGTTGCCGGGGCTTCAGTTCTAGGCCCAAAATCAAAAGCTCGATCAGCAGAGCATCCTTGAGAAATTAGTAAAAGACCATAGGAACATAGTGCTCAGCCCAGCACTTGATATAGCTAGATGTAGGATGAAACTAATCCAAAAACGTAAAAGCATTACTATGCATCGACCATGAATGTGCCGTTTGGGCTTTAACCAGCGACACCCTTTGGGAGGCTCCTGACAGAAAAGATCCCTCACCTCTTTTTCTCCATCCCGGCCTCTCCCTCCATGCCATCATATTGCGATCGGTGTAGATTTAATATCCGATCCCCATCCTGCTACTACTCCACCTGCTCTATTGCCTCCATCGCCGATCCAGCGGCCCCCAATATCCATTCCTCTAAGCTCGAAGGGCACCGACAAATCTCGTCCGATAAAGAGTCAAAACCCTATAAAACGAAACTCATAGGAGATTGATTCGAAGCTCGTATCCAAAATGTTGCATCGGCGAGGGTCTTAAATAGACCTCTCTAGCCATGCCGTGCAAGGTATTCATTATCAGAAAATATTCAGATTAGATCAGATTGTTACACCTGTATGTAATTAGGATTCTAACTACTCAATCATATGCACCTTTATCTCTGGCTAACTACTTTGACAGCCTCTCTCAATCACAACTTTCCTAGAATCAAGTTGAGATTGAATCGAAGTCTTCTGAATGTTTCAATAGGCAATGCCTTGGTAAAAGCTAGCTGATCTCGTGAACTGATGAATCTGATTAATGATGGTAGACGTTGGATGCCCTAGACACATATGCCACTACTCCTGCGACGATAAGGCGTGAAGAACCTCTTTGTTGGACGTCCGACACTGCGTGGAAGAGATGGGATATAGACCAGCCTCACACTTGCCTTGAAAAATAGGTGTCCTCGTTGTTTGATCCTTGATAACGAAAAAATCAGGATGGAATTCAGAGAAAACATCATTATCATGAGTAAGGCAATGCACAGATAGTAAGTGTTTGGATGCATTTGGGGCATGAAGAACATTCTGAATTTTCGAAGTTTTGGTTGGTGTGATAAGCTGAGAATTACCAACATGGAGAATTGACATACCCGAGCCATTGGCCGTGTGTATCTGCTCCATCCCTTGGTAGCGATAACGCGTAGTGAGATGATCAAGGTCGCTTGTTATGTGATCTATCGCCCCCGTGCCGCTGTACCAATTGGTGTCCACCTGGTAACCGTCGCTGTTGTGATGACTATAGTGTGCGGTGTGGTTGCCGTCGACCTCGTATGCATGATCGAACCTATACTAGCACTTGACTGCCACATGTCCAACCTTGGAACAGATCTAGCACACTGGACTATTGTTACTGCCTGTTTTGCCGTTGCTTGGGGCAGTGTTGTTGCCACGCGGTGCTTGTCCTTGCCCTTTGCTGACATGACCACGGGTGTGGTTCTTGCCACCATTGCCGCTACCGCGTTTGCCATGTTGACCACAGTTGTTATTGTTGCTGCTCCGGTTCACAAAGTTGGTAGACACACCTCCATCCATTTGCAGGGAACGTGCACGCGCCTCAAGGTGCATCTCAAAACTCAACGAAGTTCTTGTAGAATTTGCTAAGTGACATTGGCTCAGTGCGCACGGTGACCATGGTCACCAAGGGGGTCGTAGTCGCCATCCAAGCCAGCGACAAGGTAGGAGATCACCTCCTCATCAATTGGGCGCAGAGAACTCTGTTAGCCCGGCTGCCATTGAACTAGAGACACCAGAACTCAGCCCGGGCATAAAAACCGAGAAACCGAAACCGAAACCGAAACCGAAAAAACCGAATTTACCTTAATTTTGGTTAACCGAAATAATTTTGGTGTACATTTTCAAAAAACCGAATTATATTCGGTTAATTCGGTTTTGGTCCAGGGTTAACTGAATTAACCAAATTAACCGAATAAAACAACTCGGGCTGAATTTTCCTTGTAGGCCCATAATTTTCGTGGCCTGCCCGGTCTCCCCTCGGCCCAAAGCTCGGCCCAAAGACATCCGGTTAGGGTTAAGGGGCAGGGGCTCCCCTATTCCCCGATCCCTTGCTCCCCTTCCTCACCCCGTCACCCGCTCCGCCGCTCGGCTCCTGCTCCTCCCTCTCGTGCACCGCCGCTGTCCTCCTCGGCTCCGACGGCCCTCCTCCGTCCAATCGCCGCCGCCTACGGCCTCCCCTTGGCTTCCTCTTCCTTCCCCACAACTTCTCTCCGCCGCCACTGCCCCAAACCCCCAACTCGCCGCCTCCTCCTCGGTCCGGTGCGGCACCACCACACCACCCATGCGGTCGTGCCTCCGCTCCTCCCCCTCTGGCCATCCGCGGCGGACCAGTGAGTACGGCAAGCACACACGGCCGGCAGCCCAGCGCCCACACGGCCACACGCCCGCACTGTCGCACCTCGCACCGAGCCACCGAACCCTAGCCGGCGCCGCCTCCAGTCCTCCACCTAGCACCGGGCACCGGCGAGGCGGCGATCCCTCTGGGCTCTGGCCATCCACGGCAGGCCAGCGAGTACAGCAAGCCGGCGAGGCGACATCGGGAGCGGCAGGCGGCCATCCGGCTCACGATGAGTTTTCTGCGAGAAAACAAATGCGTCTCACTTCCTAAATGTGCTGATTGCTGAATTGATGTTGCAGAAAAAATTCGGTTTAAACCGAAAACCGAACCAAAATTTTCGGTTAACCGAAATGTCGGTTTTCATTATTTCGTACCACATTTCGGTTGCTATTTTTGAAAAACCGAATTTCTCAAAAACCGAAAAACCGAAACCGAAATTTCGGTTTAAACCGAATGCCCGGGCTGAACCAGAACTGTGGGAGCCCGAACTTGGAGACGATGCTGATGATCCGATAGTCGACACGGGAGGTGAGCTAGCTAAGATCTTTTTAGATTGGCTCTGATACTATAAAACAAAACTCACAAGAGATTGATTGAGGCTCGCAGCCAAAATACTGCATTGGCGAGGGTCTTAAATAGACCTCTCTAGCTGTGCGTGCAAGGTATTCATTATCAGAAAATACTCAGATTACATCAATTTATTACACCCGTATGTAATTAGAATTTTTACTACTCAATATGTATGCACTTTTATCTCTCATGCGCATATTTGCTGGCTAACGACTTTGACAATGGCTGTTTCTGATCACCATCGTCGAATCTGCAGTCAGCATCCCCCCTGTCACGCTGCTCCTGCTTTTGATCTTCCTCCTCCCACTTCTTCCTCCTGCTTGGATGGTCTCGCCTGCACACAGGGAATCCGATCGCCAGCAAAGCGTCACCCAATAAGACCAAATTCAGCATGTCCCCAAATTAGATTTTCCAAAACGTAAATAACCCACACATCAGGTACTTGATGAGAGGCATATAACCGTGACACGCAAGAAGAACCGGATATCACCACGCACCGTTTGGACCTACTCGTGCTAGTTTCGTCTTTCGAACAGTAATCCTACTTTAACTTCTCTTTTTCTTCCTTTTGAGACCCTAATGTCCCCACAGCCAGAAGTCAAGGTGATATGGGGTTGGGCCTAGTGGTCTCGGGAAAAAGTGGCTTTCATCCAAATTTTGCTCATCTTTCGTACAGTGACCAGAAACCTACCTATGGATCTACGTTTGTCCATTACGCATTGGCATTGGCATTGGCATTTACCATTACCACTATATCCCCATCTTTATTTGTCACAGTTACTATGTGTATGTTTGTTTTGCCACATAGGACAGAGATCATATATAATGCTAATACTGTAGCAACGGTGCTTGAGTAGATGCCGGTGCTTGAAACGTGCTTATACGTATAGCCGCATCTAATTAATAGTTAATACATGCGAGGAGATGGCTCTTAAGTACATGTATACTAGATGATTAACTCTATACCAAATATTTTTGGTTCCTCAAGTGTTAAAACTCTCTAGATTCAATCTCTCGTCCCACTAAAAGCGGTTTTGACGATGACGTGCTAGCCTTTTCTCACACGTGGTAGGCCAGGTAGCACAAAAATTGAGAAAAAAACCTATTAAATCAGAAAATGAAACTTTTAAAAATATTCTAGAAAAGTTATCAGAGATTCTAAGAATACTACGAATGCATAAAATTCAAAAATATCCTGACAAAACCATGGATTACAACAAAATTCAAAAGCTTTCCTTTTTTACGTTTTAAATATTACCATATTTTTCAATGAATTTTCTGGAATATTTCTGATTTTCTAAATTTCCCGGTTTTCCCTTCTTCTTTTTTCCTTCAGTATTTTTATTTCCTTATTTTTCTTGCAAATTTTCATTTCAAAAAATCTGGTTTTTAAATATAAATGTACAGTTTCCTAAGAAATCTGATATTTTCTTTTTTATATATTTTTTGAATTTTTTAAATCTGTTTTTCCCTGATTTTTCTTTGAATGAGCTAAGTTTTCCAAAAAAAGTCTTTAAATTTTATGTTTGTCTTTTCCTAATTCTCTCCATTTTTATTAATATTTTTAAATTTTTTATGCTGACTTGGCTGCCGCATGTGTGAAACAGCCACCACGTTATGGTCAAAACTGCTTTTAGTGGGGCAAAAAATAAAATCTAGATGGTTTGACATTTGAAGGACAAAAAATATCTGTTAAAGAATTGAGAGACCAAACTAACACTTCCACAATAGCTAAGGCATGTATGTATATGTATATGTATGTTTGTATTTTTTAATTATCGCTCTTTAGAAGTACTTTTATATTTACATACATGCCTTGATATATCACTAGGACGCTATTGGATATCATTCTGGGCTATAATGCTGGTAAAGGAGGAAAACAGAAGGGCACTGCGCTGGGGGGCTAGGGCTGAAAACGATATGGAATTTTTCCATCCGTTTCTGGAAAAAACAGAAACGGAAAACTTTATATGGAAATGGAAACAGAATTTGTCGGTACGGAAACAGAAACAAAATTTTTACGCGGAAATGGAAACGGAATCGGTTCAAGTATTACCGTCGGAAACGAAATCGGTATCGAAAATTCCGTATAATAAAAACAGAAAATTTCCGGCCCATCAGGTCATCCAGCCCAGGTCATCCGGACCCCTAATTCCCGAACTCCCCATCCCACTCCCCGTCCCCAGCTGATTCTGTCCGTCCCAAATTCCCGATCCCGCGACCCCCCCCTATACAGCGCCGCCGGCGATCTGTAGCGCTACCGCCGGCCATCCTCCGCCACCCTCCTCCAACCGTACCATGCCGCCGCCTCCTCCCTGCCCCCCGGCCACCCGACGGCTCTCCGTCGACGCCACACCACGCTCCTCCGTCGATGCCTCAATGTGCCTCTCCGCCACCCTCCTCCAACCGTCCCACACCACCACATCCCCGGCCCCGGCCACCCGACGGCTCTCTGCCGATGCCTCACCATGCTCCTCTGCCGACGGCTCAACGCGCCTCTCTGCCGACGCCTCACCGCCGCACGCCAACCAACCTCACCACCGAACGCGTCGCTGTCGACACCTCAACGCGCCTCTCCCCCAACGCCTCACCACCAAACGCCAACCAACCTCTCTGCCTCTCACGTGCATCGGAGCCATCGGTGTTCCCTGATGTCCGCCTGTCCTCGACCAAGCTCTCCAGTCTCCACCTCACACGCCATCGCCATTCACTATTGTTCCCAATCTGCTGCCATTTTCTGGATTTCTAAGTTGCAGGTAGAATAGAGCTAGGTGACTAGGTCTAAAATTCTGGATTTAGCAAACTTACATTTTTTAGATTATAGGATAAGTGTTGTTTGTCAAGTTAGGGCCGTTAGGCTGTCTGCAAAATTTATACATACTCAAGAATCAAGATGCTATGCAATTCTTTGGATTGTCGTCCTAAACGATCCGATCGTGCAGGTGGTGTAGATAGTGAAATTTGGTTACTTATTGATCCATTTGTTTATATATGATATGGAAATTTGTTTATAGCATTTGCCTTTGCACAATACATGCTTGGCATATCATCAAACATGATGAAGGCATACATGACTACACTTCTACACGTCCATTTGTTTATTATTAAAGTTTGGTTAATTACTGATCCATTTGTTTATATATGCTAGGGAAATTTCCTCTCTTTGGTTTGGGCGAGTCATAGATACACTGATACACACCAAATAGCAAGTATACGCTAGTAGCGCATCCATTGTTTTTCAGAAATTAAGAAGAGCCACGTTTTGTATGGTACTATGGTAAAACTATCTAACTTCTCGACCTAACTAAGTTGCAATATTTCATGTTTAATGTTTACGTTTGTATGCAGCAAGTGGCATGCATGCATGTCTAATTGGTATGCTGAGAGTTACAAGAAATCACAATGTTCCATAAGATGCTAGACAACACCTTATGCATGCAAAATCTGAGATCCTCTCTCTGCTTTATAACATTAGATTGTTGCAATTCTTTTTAAATTTTAACTACATAATTATATAGAAACTTGAATTATGTACAGCATGAGACTAATTTATATTTTCTCGATTTTCTCACAGATGGACACTTCTGCAAGTAGCAGTGCAAGTGTAAGTGTAACTCCAAATATTGCAGCTATTACTTCAACTCCAAATGCTGCAGCTGCTGCTTCAACTGCAACCGTGGATTTAACAGAAGAAGCTAGAGTCAAGCCTCCTCCTGCGAAGAGATCTAAGAAGTCAACATCTGATGTTTAGGAACACTTCACGAATATGATAAAACCATGAAAGATGAACATGGCAATGATTTTGTAGAGCTATGGGCTAAGTGCAACAAGAGCAGTTGCAAATACGTGAACCAGCGAGAGAGCAGTCGAAGCACATCAGCTTTCAAAAGTCACTTGAAACATCAACACAACATCTTGATCGGCCAGCAAGTACTCAATCTGAAGAAGAGTGATGGTAATGAGTCAACTGCATCAGTTGAGACTTATAGGTATGATGAGGCTATTAGTTTGAAGAAATTTTATCTTGTAATTATCATGCATGAGTATCCTTTCAATATTGTTGAACATGAATACATGGTTGATTTTATCAAGTCTCTACGTCCTACTTTTTCAATTAAAAGTCACCCTACTGTGAAGAAGGATATATTAAATATATTTCTTGAGGAAAAGAAGAAATTATATGAGTACTTTAAAACACTTCAATGTTGTTTTAGTATAATCATGGACATGTAGACATCTAATCAAACCAAGGACTATATGTGCAACATGGTCCATTGGATAGATGATAGTTGGTGCATGCAAAAAAGGATTATCAAGTTTATGTATGTAGAAGGATATCATTCAGGAAAGAATTTATGCTTGGATTATTATGATAGCATAGTGGATTGGAATCTTGATAAGGAATTGTTTGCACTTACATTGGACAATGCTTCAGCCAATGATAAATGTGTTGAGGGGGTAATAGTCAAACTAAATAAGATATCTATTTTAATATGTGATGGTATCTTTTTTCATGTGAGATGTTTGAATCATATTTTGAACCTCGTTGCTCAAGATGGTCTTAAGACAACTGCACCTGTTATTGCAAACATTAGAAATACAGTTGTTATTGTGAAGAATTCTCCATTGCAGTATGAGGAGTTTAAGAAGTGTGCTTCGGAATGTGACTTGAATGTGAATTCAGAACTCTCCTTGGATTTCCTACAAGATGGACTTCCACATATGATATGTTGAAGAGTGCAATTTACTATAAAGATGCTTTTGATAGGCTTTTTCTTCGGTATGAAAAGAAATATAGGAAATGTGCTCCTACTCTAAATAATTGGGTGATGGCAACAAAAATATCTGCATGCTTGAAACTATTTGCTGACGCTACTGTGATATTTTCTGGCTCTAAGTACCCGACTGCGAATCTATTTTTCATCAGTTTCTGTAAGATTAAGATTCCAATTGAAGAATGGTGTAATAGCTCTGATGCAATAATTAAGGCTATGTCACATTCCATGAAAATTAAGTATGATAAGTATTGGGAAAAGTCCAACATGGCACTTGTTATAGTATGCTTCTTTGATCCTAGGTACAAAAGGAATGTGATAGAATTTTATGCACCAAGAATTTACCCCGGCACTTCTATGCAAGAGATTGAGAAATTTATTATGGTTATTAACCAGTTGTTTCAAGCTTATGCCTCAACTTCAAATAATACAACCTCTAGTGTTGGTAATGTGCATCAAGTGGCTTCTCAGTTTGATGATATTGATGGGGATGATGATCTTGACATGTTTTTGCATAGCAAAAGTGCAACAGATCATGGTACCAAAACTAAGTTGGAAGTGTACTTGGACTTAGAGCAACCTCTTGCACCTAGAAACAAAGATTTTGATATCTTGTCATGGTGGAAAGTCAAACAAGCTGAGTTCCCTATTCTCTCCCAGCTTACACATGATGTGCTTTCTATGCAAGTGTCTACAGTTTCTTCGGAGTCGGCATTCAGTGCTGGTGGACAGGTTGTTGACCCATTTCGTAGCCGTCTAGATTTTAATACTATCCAGACTTTAGTTTGTATTAAAGATTGGACTGCGGCATCAAAAGGTAACTTACTGTTCTTGTTTCAATAGTTTGTTCATCACGTGAAAGAATATTGAAGGCTAATTAGTTTTGATCAATCATTTTGGTGGCAAGATTGCATCTATCATCACTGAGTTAGACATTGAAAATCTTGAGCGACGTTTTGCAAGCTTGACGCACGTGGTTTGCTTTTTCTCATCTAACTTTGAATCTTACACTTTTATGTCAACTACTCGAAAAAAATGCTAATGTTGTTTCATGTTTGACTTTGTAGATGGAGGAGCAAGAGAATGACGATGATAATGATTTGGAGAATGACATGATGGAGGAAATGGATGATTGACATAGTATATGAATGCTTGAAAAGTGGAGTTGTTATTTACCTTTTAATTTATGTTTGAATGTTGAACTATATATATCTTGTCCTTATTTTAGAACTATGTGTTTGCTTTCTGAACCATGCGTATTGATAAACTATGTGAACTAAATTGATATCTATTTGATGTCTTGTTTATAGCTATTCACGTTATGGAAGATCGTAATTTAATGTCTATTTGTTTACTTCTATTTGATGTCTTGTCTATGGTTATTCACATATTGGAAAATTAAACTACTTTGTTGTCTTTGATCTTTTTTTTATATGGTTTAAGGGGTTTTCATATTCCGATAAATATTCATTATCGCTTTCATTTTCGATCGTATTTGTATCGTATTCGTTTTCGGTATTTTTCGTTTCCGTTTCCATATCCGGAGTTTCCGTATTCGTTTTCGTTCCGGTAAAAGGATACGGAAACGGAACTGGTAGAGCCTGTTTCCGACCGTTTCTGTTCCGTCTTTATCCCTATGGGGGGCGGAGCTCCTCGATAACGTGTCAAGTGAAGTTTTCAACGATCCTCGCGAGAATGGAGGCCAATAACCAGGTAGCTCCGTTGGTGAGTGATCTACCGAGCTCGCTTGCTGCTTTGTCTCTTTCGACGCCTAGCATATTTCAATTTTTGGACCTGTTTTGTTTGGCACCTGTGCGTTGCTGCTATGACCAGCAATACTATCTTTGTTTTGGTTTTTGCATTACTTAAGTGTAAGATACTTTGGCTATGGTTTCTATTAATGGAAATCGGGAGTTTTCGCCTCTTGTTCAAAAAGGAAGAAAGATATATCACTGGGACGTATAGTCCCTTGCCACCAATCCGAAAGATGTGATGAACTTCTTTCCACGTCAACCAAGTTTTGTGCGGTTGGGGATATTTAAACGGTCCAGATGAACTGAAGGCGATTGGAAAATAAAACACCACCAAATTCTCACCACACTCATCTATCTGTCGATTGAATTAAGCAGCAAATTAAGGATAAGGTATCGCTGTTGAGGGAGGTGCCTTGAATGGGATCTTAAAACAGTAGTTAGAGCCTAGCTAGCAACTAGGTTAGGAAACGGATGGTTTGGTTCGCAAGGTTTAGTGTCGTAGTACGTCTCCATGATGCACAATCTTTTGATGCTTCTCTCTCAAAGGCTATGTAGCTTGCTACAGATCGACGGATACCTCTTGCAGTACCTGTGTAGGTTCAACAGTTAACTACTTAATTAATTAATTAACTAATTAGCTCTGCATAGATCAGTTCATTCATTTCGGAGTAATTTGTTCTCATTAATAGAACTCTTGAAGAGACTGATCCCTTTGTTTTTGCTCTTGAAGTTAGTGCGAACATATCTTTCAAAAAAAAAGTGTGAACATGCATTGGCATATATCGAAATAAGAATCCAGAATGTACGTGATCCCAAACACCAAAGGCAACCGTAATTTGCGCTCGAAAGGAGAAAGGGACAGGCCGACAAAACGAAAGAAGCATCACAAGATGCTAACCAAATCAAATACTACTATAGTTAATTACACTGGTGTCATCATCACACAGAAGACATAGTAGCATCATAATTAGGTCAGCGACTGAATTCAGACCTAAGCAACCAGCTAGGTGCACATATTACCAGCTGAAAATATTCACTGCTTGAATCTATGGCTGTAATAATAGTAGTAGTAATAACAACTTGATCCGTGACCGGCGAGCTGTTGCTGGGTTGGATGGCCCTGCGGGTGGTTATGTCGGCAGCCTAGCTACCCGGATCCAAATCTCACAGAAACAAAGCGAGCGAGCGCCGGGTGTCAGCACGAAAATCCGTTCTTCTAAAGAAACAAAATCTGGTTAAGATCCTTTTTTTTTGAGATGAAGATCCAATATTGGATCAGATGAAACACATGCATACACAGAAGACGTACGATGTTCATCATGGGGCGATGGTGTTGTCCACGTACATTCTGACACCGAATTGGCGTCGCTAGCTTTTGGGCACGTACGCTGTCAGATGGCCGGC
The DNA here is from genome assembly GCA_019208055.1 of Stipa capillata. Classification (NCBI taxonomy): domain Eukaryota; kingdom Viridiplantae; phylum Streptophyta; class Magnoliopsida; order Poales; family Poaceae; genus Stipa; species Stipa capillata. Next base: position 69,127 of record JAGXJF010001400.1, on the reverse strand, counting down.
CGGGCCGGAGCTGGACCATGCATGCACGTAGGTTAGCTAGGTACGTACACACATATTGCTGTAGCACTGATCGATCGATATGGGGTTATAATAATTATCACCAGCAAGAAAGCATAAGCAGACTGACTTGCTGCATATGCCTCCACCGCAAAATGCAGGTTGCGAGACGCTGGAAAAGCTCCGTACGTAGCGTCCGTACGGTACATGCAGCCTCTCTCTGACTCGCTCCATCCAACTTAATTAAGCTATATATATAGCCCATGCAATGCAATTCATCGCTTCATGCATGCCACTGTTCATTGCAGCACGTACTAATTACGCACTCAGAATAGTGTGTATATAATCCTCGCTTTGTTGCGGCTATAGGCGCATCAAAAAATTGTCAGTCGGGTGCACACGCAGGAATACATTTTACCCATAGAGGGGACGTCCACCGAATATATAAAATATTGTTTTCTCATTTCAAAAGGCTGTCAAATTTTTTGAAAAAAATATGAACATGCATCATGATATAACCTATATAAATTTAACATTTAGTGTAAAAGTATGATCATATGTATCCTGTAAAAAGATAAATTGGTACAAGTTGAATTTTTGTACCATACTTTACAAGTCTAGATATTATATTAAAATGTACGTCCATAAATTTTTCATAAATTTTAAGTAAAAGAGTCACATATTGTACATCGGGTGGACATCTATCTAAAAGGTGAAAGTCCACATCCGGTGCACACGAGATCGAGTTTCTTTCACCTTTCGTAGCATTTTTTACTACTACAGAAACAGTCATCACATACTGGTCGTCAAAAACCGTCTGTTCTAGAACTAACGATTTTATGAGAAAAACACATCATAGACGGTTTTTATCTAAACCCATCTGTGATAAACCAGTTATCACAGACTGTTTTGGATAAAAGTCATCTGGGATAAGATCACAGGCGATTTTTATCCAAACCCATCTGTGATGCTAGGCCCGGTGGCCTGACCAATTTGCGAACTCGCGCGCTCCACGTGTATTTATTCACGCTGCCCCTCTCTTTCTCCTCAACCCTAATCCGTTCTCTCCTCCACACCGCCCCTCCCTTGCTCCTCTCCACTCACCGGCAGTCCCCAATCCCGTCGCCGCGTGCCCCATCTTCCCATGCCGCCCCTCCCTTTCTCCTCTCCACTTCACGAGTGGTCCACCAGCTGCTTGACGACAAGTGGAGTCGAGGTAGGTGATGGAGGCGCACATCTCCATGAGTGTAGAAGCAGCACCAAATTCGGTGTTGGTAATTTCATTGACCCAACGGAAGACGAAGATGACGATAGCGTCACCCACTGCCTCCCCGTCCCCTCCTCGGTGCGCTCTTTGGTCTGTTGTTGCTTCTGTGAAGAGAGATTCGGCGGGTTATACCAATTTGGTGGTCGTAAAGCCGGATCCGGCAGCATCATTAGTCGTAGAGGTTGGATCTGGTAGCAGCAGCGAAGCTTGTGGCGTCGGTGGTCATGGAGCGGCTTCTTCGACCACCTCCCCATTGTTGTCGAGCACATGGCAGCGGTGAAATTGACAAAAGAGGACGAGACCAAGGCGAGAGTGAAGACAGAGCAGGTGCGCATGGATGTTGTTGATGTCTTTGGTGAGGCGACGTTGCCAAGCCACGGATCCGGCCCCGACACTGCTTGTGGTCTAGTTGTTGGTGGCTCCACTGGTGGAGCGGTAGGCTCCAACTGTTTTTTTAATTTCATAATTACCTTGAACCATCTGTGATCCATTTTCGTTATTACTGATCCTTAATCTTAGTCGGTTCAAAAAACCAACTTTGATGACGGTTTTAAGCCGTCTATGATAGGTCTATTAGTAATAATGTTTGAAGCGAGTGACCTAACGTAGCTTTGGCCATTTACTTCTAGATCTGACACTGAGATACAAATAAGTACTTGATTAGCTCGTAAATATATATTTTATTGTATATAGATGGGTCTCTAGTATGAAATTTAATTTGATCGCTATTTTCTCACTATTATTTTTCATATAAATATATTATTTACAATATATACAGATATTTTATAAGAATGATATTTTTAATAAAATACTAATGGTATCATTTTATATACCAACTTAAATATTAGTTGTCAAAAGTAAAAATGTTTGACCTGAACAGAGGTATTAAACTTAACACACATAAACACACATATTTGAGTGTGGTAGAAAAGTAACTTCATTTAAGAGAAGAAATTAATTAGCTTGACAGGCGGCGATATATATCTACATAGGAGGTTATAGATTTCCAAATGTGCCCTTGTTGATGCTGATTCTCGGTGGAGAAAGGGGTAAAAAGAAGGGAAGGAAAACTTTGAGGCGGTGAGATGCCAAGTCGATGGATGACTGTGCTGCCTCCCATCAGCAAGCACTAGGAAACACAAAGTACTCTCCTCCTCGATCCTGACGAGCCGAGCGCTGAAAGCTAGCGTTACCCCGGCCGGGCGGGCGTCACACTGCCCAAGGCAACTTTTTACTCAATTTTATTACAGTTGTTTGGCTTGAAATGATCAGCCTAATTAACCATTGTTTCCTTGTCACTACTAGGTTAACCTTACAGTAATTAACGCTAGCTATTACAGTATATAGGGGCTGCGTTAAGAACAATTAATTAGTAAGTGCCAGTAACTATAGTACCAGTAGTATATTCATGCGCGCGGCGCGGGCACATGCTAATCACAGTGTCGCGGCATATGTGACAAGCTCTCGATCGATCGATCCAACGCGTTTTTCTTAGCACATATATATATATAAATACATGCATGCATGCAGCATGTGACGCGGTTTAATTTTCATTCTTGCATGCAAGATGCAGATCAAATTAAGTATACGTATAGTACGTACTCCTATTTGAATAGCTCTAGGTACTAGTGTTACTCCTTTTCTTCTCCTAACGTCCTAACTTACCTCTGATAATGCGAAAGGTTGGCAGCAGGCCGGCAGCAGCACCAGGACAAGCGATTCTTATTACGTACTCCTGGTATTGATCACTAGTACATATATATATTACTTTCGGTTCATAAAGGCTGTCCTTTTGGATACTAACAGTGTCTTTAAGATAAAACTTTGACAAATTTACAATACAATTATATCTATAAGTTCTAACAAAATTATATATTCTAAAACCACTTTTGGAGATAAGTTTATGCATATGAATTTCACTTATCTAATTTTAAATATTTTTAAAAATATTAGTGGTCAAAGTTTTAAAAGATTAAACTATCCGTATTCAAATCAACAGGAATAGTATGAATTAATAACAAGTGTTCTATAAATGCATGCATGCAAGACAAAAGTATCAGAGTATTTTTAGAGGGCAAAAATGTAACTTTGTCTTTTGTGCCGGGCAGTGATATAGGTCGACCAACATTTTATGTATATGTACATGTAATTGTAGTTTTTAGTACTGCCGAAACTGTTCAAGCATGCATGCATGTGTGTGATACTCCCTAGCAAGAAATCTTGGATTAATGACCATGCATGCATGCATGACATATGGGGTACACCAGTAAATCTCTTCATGATCTCTCTCAAGTGAAAAAGCTCCCTAGACTTAACTGCCTACTTTCTTCGGTGAGACATTAACCAATCAAAGGAGACAGACGAATGTACTAAATACCAAAGACAATCTCCTGTACGTCCTCGTCACTAATTAAGAGAGCTAGAGGAGCACTTGTTACAGTATATATGAGACAGTACACACCATTATTTGTGACCAATTAAACCTTGTGCTCGCTTCAAATTGTGACAGAGGCATGCGTGAGCCCACCTTTAATTCACAAAGCCTCTCTTCTGGGACCATATGCTCTTTTGCATTTCCTCCTTCTCTTGTTCTGAGTCTCTTACCCCACACTAGTGTGTTAACCATCCCAGGATAAAGCTAAGCAAAGCTAAGCTTAGCTAAGATCTTCTTTCATGTTGGGAAACTCTTGCATGTATGTAATGCTTGCAAACACAGACAACTGACTAGGAGGGGCCCAGCACCAACCAGGCCCACAAGCTCAGTGTACAAGACATTGAGAATAAATGAATATTTACAATTAGGACCCTAGCTATATAGGATGGATGAAGGCTATGGTTGTACTAGAAAAAGAGAGGGTGTTAGGTGTGGATAGCTTGGCCCAATAAATTTTTTCTTGTTAGGTCTGATTCCTTGTTTGTTGCAGTATACTGGTACATTAGGATTCTGGTGATGGCAAAGGGAGCTACTAGCTCATTCTTATAACAAGGTCAAAATTTTGTTGTTAGAGCTAGGTCATGGTCTCATGGAGAGGGAAAGTGGTCCACAAAATCTAAGAAGGCCTAACTCGTGTCCCTTTCCTCCCATGTATGCAATGGAGAGTGATCTGCTATAGGCTGATGTAATGCGATTTATAGCAATCATGTTTGCCGTAAGACCCAATTAATGTACATATACAATGTACATCAAGCTTTTTTGGTGCATTTCCTGGTCAACTTCGTCCTAAAGTGTTAAAACTATAAGAAAAAAATGATAAGTATTCTTATATTCAATACCCCTTCATATGGGCATGTAGCAGCCCCCTAGATCGAAGAAGATATTTTGACATATGGCACGACTGTCCGTGCTATCAAGAACGAATGGATTTGTCTCATAGGAAAAGCCAACATAATAACGATGAAATAATCACGACAAGACAAAAGATTTGGCAAAAGTCAATCATAAATTTATTAAGTATCACCCTGAAAGAGTATAAGATCTTTACTCTCTCACAACTCTCTCGCACCTTTGGACACTTAGATTATTTCTTCTACACAAGAATCTTATGCTAAAGAATAACATATTATCTAATCCTCTCAAATTCAGTCACATAATAACGATGAAATAAGTCTCTGGTTTCATTGGCTTGGGTTCTATATGGCCACACTTCACGGCTTTACATATATATAGTCTCTCGCGTGGCCGTTTGTCATCTTCTAACGCAAGTAGGACTCAGTATTAGGGTAAGATTCATCTAAGAATCATTGTATAACATCTCTCAAGTCCTAATTAATAGGATTGGGATATGCGTCACGTATAACACTTGGTCTCATGTATACAAAAGATTCATGCTCGCTCTTCACGAAGGGACGGATAGAATAGTACATTAGAAAAATTTAGGATCCTTATAAGTAATGACATATATAGGTGATCCCGTGGACACGAAAGGGATATGTAGTGCATCATGCTTGACGGCTCAAGCAATGATGTATTCATCACAAGGAAACTGGCCTTAATTAAGGGAGAACAATGAAAATCATATCATTCTCAACGAAATTTAGTGCTAACTACTGTAGTCCACTTACATAGGAAAAACGTGTTTAGCTAGCTACAAACAACAAACAGATCATCATATCCAAACATTTGCACTAGTGCATGCTTGTGTACTTTCGTTCTATACCTAGCTTGTTATTTCGTTGCCGTCATTTGTTCAGCTCGAAATCTATATATGCTACATATATATATGCCATATTCACGAGCTAGCACGGAAATGCCGAACTATTATTATTTCTAATTTTGTGACAACACAATTAAATCCAAAAAAATTTAGAGCTGATCTTAAATATCAATTTTCAAATGATTTTTTAACATACCCTTTATTCGGAGCTCTCGGTTAGAGCCAGAAGATTGATCATCTGGAAATAAAATTCGAGAACATTTAAAGTGTTTAATTTGGTGACATGGCTATATACATCTCGGTGGTATCGAGAATTTAACATGTCCAACTATGCTTAGCTATAAACTCATCGAGCAACAAACCGTTAGCTTTCATACCCATCCATTCTACCCCATGAATGGTTTTTTTCTTGAATTATCTAAATAAATCAGGTTGCCAATAATAATAATATTTATACTTATGTTCTAAATTATACACAGCATACAGAAAGCAAAATATTCTCAATTTTAATTTACTATATGTTGGGTAGAGTTGTACATTGCACCGCCAATATTTTCAACTTCAAATTTCCATTCATCTCCATGAAGCCCAAGCATGCATCACTTGATAAAAAAAACCACATAAATATATTAACCCCTTCCTATTCATACGTGGCATGTGTTTCAAGCTAAGCTCAAAAGGATTAATGCACAATTGACTTAAGAATATCAATGTGCACGCATGCAAATTCAAATGACATGGAAATATACAATGAAATTTAGTAAGACTACTTTATCTTCAGTAACTCAAACTTAAAACCTCACGGCCAAAAGTTCGCTAACAGTCTAGCCCACCAAATGTTAACCCATAAGTGATACGTCTTAATACAATAAGGGTCATATGCAAGTGTACTCAAGGCAAATTGGTAATGTGGTACGACTAAAGGGCAGGGTGTTACGTACACTAATACTTGCAATACTAGATGAAGACTAACAACAATCCAGATCCGCAAGAAGAATTACATTATATGCTCTTTGATTGAGGAATGTTCTTGTACATCCTATAGATCAAAATTTGAAACATGCACCAATCTTAGTTGATCTCTCTTTTGATGATTCAATCATTTTTAGTTTGTGCAAATTTTACTCTTCATGCTTGAAAGCCGGCCATTTGTATGTATAGATACCATGTGAGAGCATTGTTTAGAAGCTTATGTAAGGGCTTGTTTGGATGCACAGACTGCATGCAGAATCCCTTCGGATAGGCAGGACATTGAGCTATCAGAAACCCCTGCTGATACGAAGTAGTTGGGTTCAATCCAAGCCTAGCCATAGGAGCCCTAAATAAGTGGGGGGAGAATAGCTAGGAAAGGTCAAGTATGAAGCACAACTAAACTTGTAATTAGGAAATTCTGGGTACTGATTACAGCATTAATACAACGTATATATAATATAGCCATTAATCTACAGAAATGTCTGATTATTATTTTATAACCACTCCAAAATTAAACATGGACGATTTTAAAAGAAGCATGAATGGATGAGTTGAACGATGTTTTGGTTCTAGCTAGTGACTATTGGTCAGGCTACTGCATTACAATCCTAGTGTGCTTGAAACTAAGTGTGCAGAAGATCGAAAAGAAACAAAGTAGAGGTGAGGCTACAGCTAGATATAGCATATGGCCAGTACTCAGTGTACCACTCTATGTGTATATATAGGCCGGCTGGGTGCTAAGCAAAGTTGCAGAGTACTGTAGTGAACGACAAGAGATCATACCAACTGTGACTTTTTCAAAATAAAAAACAATACTATTTTATATATGTACAATGCACAAATATTAATCCTAGATACTAATTATTGAAGATGAAGACAAACTACCTAGCATTAGCCAGAAATGCTAACTTCAGACCATGCAAGACAGATGCGAATTAATGCCTATGCTTAGAGATCAAAACAAATCATACATATTGTTGACATTCCATCATTCCATGTGACTTGCATTGGTTGGTATATGGATTTCCTCTATTTTTTAAGAATTGCAACATTGCTCTACGTCACTTCAACAAAGAATATTAAAAATAGTACCCTAGGAAAAGAAGGAACAGTGCTGTGACAAGGTCACTGTGTACTCTAGAGAGAGAGAGAGAGAGAGAGAGAGAGAGAGAGAGAGAGAGAGAGAGAGAGAGAGAGATGGCACAAGCTAGCTAGCATTGTCAAGAGATTAGCCAAAGAAATGCATGGAATTGCTGTACTTTGGAGCGAGCACGAGCTGATTGCTCATCCATCCCAAGGCGCAACAGAATGGCTACATGGCTGCTTAAAAAGACCAATGCAGATGGGAGTAGAAGAACAAAACATGCACATATGTCAGATATAGTGGCTAAAGTATGCAAGAAATCATATAAAAAGCATCAAGAAAACGCCCAACTTTACCCAAGCCAAAGCCAAAGAGAAGCTTCCCCCATGCACAGACACAAAGGCAAATCTCAGCTTGATGCACTAGAAACACTAACTAATTAACTAATCACATGCTGCATGCCAAATGGAGTAGATAGTTGCAAAAGGAAAGTAATTAAGCTCTCATCACTGGAGTAATTAAGCTACACTTAATTTTCTCTCTTTAATTGCATTGATGCATTAAAGAAGGTCATTACTAATTAATCAACTCGAAATTAAGATGGATGGATGGACAAGTAGTAGTAGCTCTAGCTAGCTAACAAGATGCATGCGAGCGAGCGCACATCAGTGTTCATCAACGACGATGACTCGAATAACAAATCTCCTCCTCTTCTTCTTCCTCCTGTCTCGCTTTAATTCTGTTTGCTCGATCACGATGGCTTTGAGAGTAAATGAAAGTAGGAATTCAAGAAGCTAGCTAGCTAGGTTCTAGGGTTATGAGGGAAGAACTGGGTGCCTGCGGCGAAGGCGCCGATCGGCGTCGGATAGGGGTCCATCAGTACCGCCGCGGACGCCGCCACCGCCGCGCCGTGCCCGCCGACCGCCTCGCTGCTCCCGGCCGGTGACGACCCCTCCCTCCCCTGCGGCCCCGCCAGCTGATGGTACTCCGCCGAGGACGGCGGCAGCTGCCCCGCGGCGTCTTCCGCCGGCCCGTGGTCCCGCAGAATCCCCTTGAACGTGTGCCCGCCGATGCTCACCGCCGTCTGGTACGCGAACTCCGCGTCCGGCTCATCCACCGGCCCGATCCGCACGCACCGGAACACCGCCTCCAGGCTCAGCTCCGGCGGGAACCTCCCGTCTCCCTCGCCTACATATACAAACACAGCGACGGCGTCAGCGACTCAGCGTGCGTGCTCCGGCGTGTGCGCGCGCGCGTGCAGCAGTGCAGTGGTAGTGGTGTAATTGAGTAGCTGCTTTGAACGAGAGCACTAGTAGTTAGCTAGAAGCCTAGTTAGTACCTGAGGAGGTGGTGGTGTCGATCATGGCGGTGGTGGCGGAGGGCAAACGGCCGAGGGAGCGGACGAGCTCGCGCGGCCGCTTGTTGGCCGCGGCGGCGGCGGCGGCGGCGGTGGCGCTGGCGCTGTTGTTGGCGGCGGCGCCGCGGAAGAGCGCGGCGAGCTGCTGTTGGCGCTCACGGCGCTTGGAGGCGGGGACCCAGGTGCTCTTGACGTGGGTGGGGCAGCTGAACCCGCGGCTGCGGCAGCAGGTGCGGCACCGCTGGTGGGCGCAGTCCTTTTTGGCGTTGTTACCGCAGTCCTGGCAGCTCGTCCCGGCCCTGCCACCGCCGGGTCCGCCCCCGCCTCCCACGCCGCCGCCGACCCCTCCCCCGCCGCCTCCGTCATGCGGCGAGAACCCCAGCACGACGCCGGTGGCCACCCCGGAGGAGAAGAACTGCGACGTGTGCGGCACCGCCGCCGCCGCCTGCTGGTGCGGATGCCATAGCTGGAACCCTATCCCGCCTCCCCCGCCGCCGCCGCCAGCCGTGTCGGCGGCCGCGGCGGCCGCCCCCCGCGCGTACAGAAACAGGCTGTCGGCCCCGATGGGATGATCGCCGCCCCGCTCCCCTCCCCTCCCCCCTCCTCCTCCTCCCCCTCCTCCCCTCAGAGAGAACCCCGCCATGCGCGGCAGCAGCCAACACCCATCAAGAACCAGCTGCCGCGCGCGGGCTTTCTTCCTTCCTTTCTTTCTTCTCCACCTCCCCTTTCAGCTCCTAGAAACAGCAGATCTTGGGTGTAAGAAAAAGCAGCAGCAGAAGCAGAAGCAGAAGCAGCAGAACATGGCAGGCATGGGATTGCGTGACTTGTAGGTTAGATTTTCGGCATAGCTCACCACTAGATAGATAGATCTGCACTGAGATGGTGATAGATACAGGGATTTATACGCAATTATGCACGCATAATAGCGTAGGCTTGGTTGCGAGTGGCATGTGTAGCAGTATACGAGTGACAAGCTTGAGCCTGCCTAACTAGTTACTAGTTTACTACAACAACTACTACATCTAATGATCTACTCACCTTGCCTTGCTGGGAATAGGTAGCTCTTGGCTCCAATTCTTGATCTCTTCTTGGTTATCCTTCTCCTCTTGGAGTACTCTTGAGCAAGTCTAAGGCTTTGGCGCTTTTCTTTAACTAGGAGGAGGAGCTTAGGAGGAGTAGTCGGGTAGTGAGCTGCTTTTCGAGGTGGTGAGGAGTGTGGAGTGTGTGGCTATATAAAGAAGGATTGAAGGAGGAGGAGGGGGAAGAGGGATGATGATGGGTGGGAGTGGGTGCGGGGGAGGAATTTTGGAGCGCCTGCAAACGCCGCCATGGAGCCGGCTCGAACCTTAATTTCTATTTATTGCTCGCGCAACTCATCTCTCTCTCCTTATCTCTCTTTCCTTTCCTTTCTTCCTTCTCTGTCTACCCAACCAGATGAAAGAACAACGGATGCAAGAGGGAGAGAGGAAATAAAGGAGAAGAGAATGGTGAAGAGAGAGGGAGAATGTGTGTGTACTCTTTTTTTTTCTGAGATTTTGTTTGGCTTTGTTTTTTGCTTGCTTTTGTGTTTTGTGCCCTGCCTTGTTGCATTATTACCGGAGCTGCCATGGCATGGCTTGTCAAAGACAGTATGACTACATGGCGACAAAGGGCAGGGAGGAATTTTTACTGACAGGAGAATACACCTTTGCACTGGTCGTCGTCTTCCCGGCCGAGCCCCATGCACTGCATTTATTTCTCCTTGTCACTATATGTTTTGTTTTTTAAGTGCTTGTGGGGAGAGGAATTTCACGTAATTTCGTCTATTTCACACGAAGAAGTTCAATATCCATAGATATATACTACTACATACACCTACGTTACATACGGTTCAACAGTTTCCATATGCGATTAAGTATTTGTGGGAAGAAAAGTGGAGAGAACCTTTTGTGTTATAAAATTAAAAAATTAAAAATAGGCAGCACGACCGGCGTGGAGGGCTCCTACGCTGCCACTAGATCCAGCACTCAATGCACTTGCAATGCTCCTACTCCTCCGCTTGTGATGCTGGCGCTGGAATCCAGCCGGGGTGAGGGTGGTGACGTTGAAATCCAGCCGGGCCAAGGGGTAGCAATGCCAAATCCAGCTAAAGCGAGAGCTGTGGTGTTGGAATCCATTTGAAGTGAGGGCGATGGCACCAGAATCTAGCTGGGGCGAGGGTGGTGCCGCTCAGATCTTGCTGGGTGAGGGCAGTGGCTACGCTGCGGCGCTAGAGATGCATAAGAAGGGTGGGTAAGGAGTGGTAGCGACGCATTGGTGAGCTGCAGCTACTTTCCCCTTCCTCGCTTGCCGCCTTCTTCCTCCTCCTTGCTGCTGACCAATGGTAAGTCGTTGCTACCCCCGTCCCAACCTATGGTGAAGCCCACCAGGCTCTGCAGTAGGATGGCCTTCCTATCGCTGCCGCCCATAAAAAGGTGGTGGGCGTTGCGGTGCTTGCTGGTGCCACGGCAGAAGAGGAGGAGGGAGAAGTGAGGGAAAGGACAAGTGTGGGTGAGGGGCTAAGGAGTAGAAGGGATCAACCACTAAGATGGGGAAGTTGACCGCGTGGATAGGTTTAGGATTTGTGGATATGTGGAGTAAGGTTTATATGGGACGCTCATAAGTAAGTTGGACCAACAATTGGGTCAGCAAATACACAATTAATATAAACCGTCTATAGTGTCCTACTTATAACATACAATTTTAAAAATTATCAGTGATATATATTTTAATAAAACTATATGTGATTAGTTCAATCACAGACAATTTTATAAACTATTTGTAATTAGACGTCTTGGATGACTTCTTTTTAGTAGTGAGAGAAAATCCAGTGCTTCCAGGAAGAACATACTCATTTTACATAGAAAAGGTTTCAATGGAGCAATAATATACATAAACGAACATGGCTGTTTTAGTAACATAGCAATTAAGATTTTATAGAAAAGTACATATGGTTGTGAAGCATGTAACGTGTTGTATTACACAGTCATAGAATTATAATGCTCCCGCTCTTTCGATGTCCCTGGAAGGAAATATTGGACTACACAAGAACAATTTACTTTTCTTAGATAATACAAGAGCAATTTAATAGTTAGCACAAGTACATGTGGTCAAAAATAACGTATACATCGATCGGTACATGCATGGAGACTACTTACCTAGCTGCAACATCGTGCATCAGCTTATACTTAGAGCGGCACAAGTTTTGTGGATGTACAAATAGATTACTAATAACTACTTGTATAGTTATGCGGGATTTAAAATAACACTTTTACTAATTTTCAGATGAACGAGAATCTATTAAATAAATTTCAGTCGATCAAAAAATTGCACATGTTCAAGCCAGTTCTGCACAACTTTTGATTTAGAAATATGCAATTTGTATAAGAATATTTCTTTTGACTCGTCGACTTAGATTTTTCTTAAATCTCATTTGACTAAGCACAACTCTTAAACTAAAGTAAAATATACCTCCTGGCTCTTGAAGTTGTCCGGAGCGGTCAAATAAGTCCATAAACTCTCAAATTACATTTCTGAGTACATAAGTTAACTTATTACCCAAAACACAATACAGAATCGAAGCATTGACATTACTCGTTGTCTTGTTGACCACATCCAACATGACATGCTCACCCGTGTGAGCCCCGTGAGGGAGTTAATTAATCGGCGGTGAAAATATACAACTCCACCCCATGTTTCTTGCTCCCGTCTGCATTATTCACCCACGTCTTAAAAACCCTTCCACGGTCTCGCAGCGAGTGCGATCAAAAGGAGCGATGGCAACAACCCAGGCCTTGCCCTAGGATGACAATATACGGCATGCGACGCTAGACGCGCCATCCTGTGGGTGCTAGCCATATGTGTACGTTTCTCAAACATTGTAGCATAAATGCACGCAAAAAAAATCATTTTTTTGTGCATGCATATGTATACTCCCTCCCGTTCAAAGAAACATGACATTTTAGACGTAAGTTTTAAATCTCTAATTACTTGTATTTTTTATCGGACATATATAAATCATATGTGTAGATTTATCTTAAAAAGTACGTTCATAACATCTAAATTTAATTAAATTTTATAAATATATTATAATATAAATTAGTGGTTAAAGATGTGTTTTGAAGACTGTGCCTATGTTCAAAATATCTATTTTTTTTTAACTGAAGAGAATACTACTCTACACGCACAAAATTCTCTTGGACCAACTTGTGTGACCACAACACCGTGGACAATGGACAATAAATGTTGCACGCTCTCGATCAGGAGGAAAACCGTTCAAAAGTTTTGATACCTCAACATCTCCGTTTGTACCATCACTAGGAACCAAACATAAACGAACAAAACACGATTAATTTGCTCAAGCTACAAAACAAAATAGAAAATGAGACACCAGATTTGATTTACCTCAGTGTATGTCTTACCAATAGATAATATTTTTAGGATAGACAACGTACCTATCACCAATAAGATGTCTGCGGTAATTTTGTTAATCATCAAGCTCTATTCGTCTAATCTTTAGTAGGCATTGTATGAGTTTTTATATGTGCACTGAATTGTACTAGGTTTTCAAAAGGAAAATAGAAATAAATAAGGGAAAAAGAGAGAAGAAAGAAAGAACGGAACGGGAGGAGCCGCTAAGCTAGAGTATGTGTAGCCAGGGAGTTTAAAACCCCGAGGGTTTGGCCCAGCGTGGGACCATCCGGGCCGTGTAGGGACGATCGAGCGGACGGCGCACGTCGCGCCACGTGGCGGGAATCGAGGCGGAGTCCCAGGCCGTGAAAGGCGCCGCTGGGTTTGGGGGCCCACGCACACTTTCTTAGGCTACGGGAGGGAGAAAAATGAATTATGGCGTGAGAAGCTTCATCAATGGGAGATTGTGGGCTTGGCGTTTTCAGTTGGTGCCTGTCTCCTTGTCGCCGTATGCTCCTGGCATGGCCTTGCTCTACAACCTGCAAACCACCCAAATGCCCACGATCTTCTGCGCCAAGGGAATTCGTTCAATCTTTGTGCTCCTTCTGCCCGGTCACTCCGATCCAAAATGAGCGGCCGAGATCGTACCGTGATCGCCAAATGTGCATCACGATACCTGCTGACGTGTATTGAGATTTATTAGATTTTTTCTTTAAAAAATACTATTGGTTAAATTGATATCTGGGTTTCTCTCCTTTTTTTTAAATGCAATTTTTCCATTTGTACAGTGAAGCACAACAGAACATATGACAAGCTAGCAATTAACATGGGCCTCCACCTGTTGCTGTATGCACCTCCTAGCTCTGATCCCTGCATGCACACCCAAAGTGCATCCATGCACGACCATGGCCGCTTTTGTTGGTTAAGCTAGCTAGAGGTTACAGCTTGATTAGCTGCTTAGGTCTCTGGTCTCTCTACCTAGTGGGTCCCTATCATCTGTTGGCACATGCAGACAGTGCATGCATCTCATGATGCTGATCACAATTAATTAAACTCAACCCCAAGTCCCTTCGAGCTACTACTACTAGCTTTGTTGCAGCCTCTCTCAGTAAAAGCTTTGTTGCAGCCGGAGACCAAACGACCGTATGCATGGTGTTCTACTTAGTGAAACTAAAGACACGCAAAGCTTCTACATGTTGTTGAAAAAAAAAGGTAGAGCTATATATGGCTGCGTCGCGCTCTACAAAAGGGTGGGTACGTAGAAGCTCTATCTTGAGTTCCGGACATCACCGGTTCAAGCAGAACGTTCCTTCGGAAATAATGTACTGACATTCGTGTAGTCAGTTAATTACATTGGTGAGTCTCATTGGACTGACGGTGATCAGAGATCGGCCAAACCAACCGGTAGGTTACATGGCCGATCTATATATTTCTGTTAAACAGAAAAGATAGCTTGATACCATCGCAAAGAGATAAACTACATCTATTAGGAGTTACCATCGCTTACAAGGATGCCATGCGGGGCCCAGGACACATGTCAGTGACACATTGGATGATGTTTCCAACTTCGTGATCTTTGCCACATGACACTGAAAATTAGTTGGTAAAAGGGCCCCTCTCCTTTCTCTGCTGCCCAAAAACAAGAGCAGTTTGTCTGAACCACGCTGCTCTGCAGGTACATAATATCGGTGAATATATTCCCTTCATGCTTTTTGAGTGAATTAATCATCACCTCATTCATATCTCCTCGGCTGAGCTCAAAGCAGATGAGTATTGTGTATCATTGCGCTGGTACAAGTGGGTCCAAACTTGACATGAACATTCACTTCAATAACATTGACATGAAAACCATATCCGTGATATATCGGGAGAGCCCACATGTTTGTAGTAGAGTAAGTTTTGTGTCGTCTATATTTACACTCTTAAAAAACTAGCTGGTTATTTTTCGTAAGTATTTAAAGGTCCAACAGAAAGTTTGATTTCGTACGTCCAATGGAAGATATTGATTACAATAATATTATCCCAGAAAATTGGTCAGGAATACCTGATTAGTCGTGCACCAGATTTATCACCATTGAGAAACTAACTAGTATTTTTTCAGATCATGTCGATTCCCTTTGTGTGGTGGTCAAAGAATAATTCAGTTTTCCACAAGAGCACCAAGTAAAGGCCCCTGTGTGATAAGAAGCTTGCCTAACTTTTCTTTAGTGCCCATATGAGCAATGCTCTACATGCAACAAACAGGCACCGTGGGTCATTCATCTCAGCCAAGGCAAAAGGAGAAAAGAATAATATTGTCCACTTTATTTATATGCATTTCATGTCATGAGAATTACATATGCAGTATTCATTATGATGAGAGATTTTGTGTGTCTCATTCCAGGGAAACTTCTGCTCGCCGGTTAATTAGCTAGTGACTCAGCCTGCGTACCTGTCTATAATTCCCTTTTCTTCTCAATATTATTCTCCTTCCTAAGATTCCTATACTGCGCGTTGGCCATTTCCTGAAAAGCAAATCACTAAGGCTCTGTCGGTAAGGATGGTGGATTCTAAAAATCTCGTTTGACTGAACCTTTTTTGAGACCTATGTGTCCAGCAGATACATGTTTCTTTTTAGTTGATACAAATGTAAATTCACAGTCCAAAACATATAAGAAGAAATGTGATGCGACAATCATTACATAGTATGAGTATAATCTAATTTCCCACCCAGATAGAGTACTCAACTTTTCACAACTTCTTTTCCACAAGCAAAATGACATGACATAGCTTGATTAGGTTCTACACACAAATAAGAGAGAAAATAACCACGAAAGACCCGGTTTAGAACGCAGGAACTTTTCTCCGGTTCACCACAAACTGATTTCTTGCTCCTCGAGACTTGCACACCGAAAATCTCTGCCAAGAACGAAGTGAAGGTCTGTTTTTATATATATTTATTTTCTCTCATGTTGTTGGGTACAGAAGGGATTAAAAGGGCCCCTAAAATTTGACATTGACAGTGATGTGGGTGAGGTCCCAATAATTGAGTACTTGGTTGTGGCCGGCCTTTGGCCTTTGCCCTCGAGCCCTGTGCAATACACGAGTTGACTCTTCTTTTACTCCCATTCACTCATTTCAGTCCCTTTCTGTCCCCATCCCCAAACCACATGAATGTGCCCTGTATGTATGTACTCCATGTCTGTGTGTATGTGTCTACACATATGCAGAGGCATGGCAGAAGGAGAAAGAAAAAGGGGAGGGAGAGAGAGAGATGGATGAAGCATGGAAGAAGAGAATGCCATAATGCCCAAATCCCTATGCTTAACTAACTCATTCCCTTTGGAGTCTGGGGGTCACTTGAAACCAGAGTGAGGGGATGGTGCCTAGAGAGGCGTGCCATTAGGTTTTTGAATGACACACTTTGGCTACTTGCTATGTGTTGGAAATGTTGTAGGGCTCCAAAAATTAACCAGTAATTCTTATTCTAGACTCAAATATTGCACTACTATTGCTTAAATATAAATTATCTCAACTAATTTTTCAACGAAGATTGTTGCTTATCAAATCAGTAGCTAGCTAGCCGAGCAATACAACAACTTGCTAACGATCAATTCTAGGGGTTAATCCACAATTAATTTTGAAATAGCGTGAGTGCGAAATGGATAAATATGTAAATATATATGAGCAAAATGTGAAGATTGTTTCAACCATGATAAGAGAGCTAGACAATAAAATATCCAAAATCGAAGATAATTGCCTAATTCCCATTTATCCTATGTATTAACAAACTTCAAAACTGCTCTGTATAATCAGTTCAAAGGATGGCCCAGCATGATGATTTGAATTAAGACCTAACACACATCGCATCACGTGCGAAATGAAGCTGACAACACTCCTGTACCAGTGAACCTATACCTGGAAAAGAGAACATTTCAAGTATTGCAGAAGAGGAGAGAGAGAGAGAGACAAACTAAGCATCCACTTTAGAACATACAATTATACGCATGCATGCTTAATTAGTTCTGCAGCCCAGAAACTAGACATTATCCAAGTAGCTGTTGCAGAAAATACTTGTTTACTATTCTTTCCATACTTGTCATTCTAGCTTTCCAATTTTATTCCAAAATGCATGCATTCTACCATTCCAGATAACTTTGCATCAATTTTTCTCTTGTATACCCCTCACTTTGTCTATTTCCAATCTCACAATTTATAATGTTATATATATATATATATATATATTTATTTATTTATTTCAACGTACTGGCTATATATTTACTGTGTATGGCCTGGACTGAATGTTTATGGTACTGGTTGCACTATAGAGTAACAGTAGGTTTCTCCAAGTCGAAGCCGATAGCTGGAAACAAATAAAATGCCCGGTTTCTACAAGCAAATAGATGCAATAGGGATACCCCTTGTCGCTTGACAAGAAAGCGCAATGGAAGCTCGACGTGATAGCTGGGCCAACCATCACATGCATGCATGCCCCTTCCTCCTCTCTAGTCTCTCTTCACCTCTCAACTCAACACTCACCACCTCTCTCTCCGCCCATCTCTTCTACAGTGCTACTACTAGTGTACTTGTATTTCTCTACAGTGTAACATACACATGCACCAAACCAATGCTCCAAAATTCATAATACAGGCCCCCTCTTAGGACCCCGTGTAGCCAATGTTGTTGGATTTGTCTTTCTAAATTATTTCATGCTAATATGCTTTTCTGAATTCTAATAGCATATTGCGACGAGAAATTGTATTCAAAGTCTTGAATTAGAGACTATAAAAAGTTTAAAATGACATATTTGTGGACAGTGAGTACATCATTCATAAACATAGTGCACCAACTAAATCTCCAAAATCCATCATACATCAGAAGCAAATTTTATATTACAGAAGGAACATATCACAGGTTTTTTCAGAAAAAAATATTTTTTATTTTTATTTTTGTACTTTCGGGAGGATGTATCCTATGCGTCCCAGGCATATCTACGATCAGCTGGTTTTCCTTTAATTAAAGTCTGCACCTACCAATGGGGAATGGGCAAATGAAAATGGAGGCAGGCAAAAAAAAATCATTCTTGTCCAGTTCTGTATCGGCCCCAGTGATTCCATTTGTAGCAACCCTGCCTCCATTGGGCCAGCAGTTGAACAGAGTAGGCTCCGTAGCTTCTTGTGATCGCTGAAAGATATGCTCCAAAACGTATAAAATATTTGGCCGTAGGTTGCAGTACATCATGCATCCCCCTATCTAGTCTCCCCCTACACTCCAAAACGAAACTAACAGAAAGGAATTAGATAATGTCTGGGTGTTTGCTCGCAATTGCAAGCCTTTAATGAAGCATTAGTAGGCAGCACATGTCTCAAGATCACTAGGCAATATCTTAACCCAGGCTATCATCTCCTAGCACCACTAGAGACACAAACACCTGCAGTGTTGGGTCTAAAAAAGGATCATTAGGGGTCAGGGCCCATCCCTTTCCAAATGGTGGTGATCATGTGATGTTTAGTAGTAGTACTAGTAGTGCTTAATTAGAATATGTCCTAATTTCCTCTCTTGCTGCTTCAAAGAATCACCATGCATGCCATCATTCTGCCACTGCCTTACTGTCATACGCATGCAAAACATGGATACATGAGACATTTCTTCATTTGTTTATGCGATGATGATCCAAATTAAGCTTCAGGTAGTACAACATGTTAATGCCCTGTGCAAGACATTGTAGCAAGCAGCACGGGCATGCATTGCATACAGCTGGAGTGGAGTCTAGCTTCTCCAGTGTCGGCATCTAATCATTTTTGATCATGTACTCTCACAATCACAATGCAAGCATGATAAAATCACTACTCCTAATTAAGCTCATTAACAATGTTTAAACTGCGCGTGACACAGATTACCCGAATCTGCCTCCAGTCTGACACGGCACACGGCATAATTAGGACATATATTCATAAAATTTGAGTTGTGATGTACTCACTGTAGCAGCTGTGCACTGTGGTTGAGGGACACTGAAGCATCAACAGAGATGGAGGAGCAGACCTCCTGATGAGTGATGAACAGTGCGACGCCGAACCGCGTGGCATGTGCGATGTCCGGTCCGCACGCACGGCCGTATCAATCAGAGCCATGGGTGTTTCGAATCCACAAACACCCGAGTCAATCAACACAGCAGCTGCTGCACCAGCATGCATGAATGCGTGATGTAACTCCATGGGGACAAGTTCATGCACACGTGCACACGGCCAAAGACATCTGTAGCTGCGGCCCCCAGATCGAACGACCGTGTCTTCCCGTGCAGTGCAGCCTTCTTCTTCTTCTTCTTCTTCTTCTTCTTCTTCCCCTGGTCTGAACCCTGAACCATACAGTTGGTCACAGCAGTCCCTGAATTATATATCTGCAGTGTCGATAGTCGTTTTGGTCTGCCAGGAAGCAGCATCAAGTGAGAAAATTGCACATATTCACATAATGAAGTGATGCACTGTCAGAAGAAAGATTGACCATACAGGAACCTGGGAATGGCCTCAATCTGACCATAAAGGGACCTGGTGACCAGGTCTATATACCAGGTTTACTGTTTTGCTCTTGTTAACCAACACTATGAATTACAGAGTTACAACTAAAGGAATCTAGCTGTTGAACCTAGCTCTATGCAAGCTAGAACCTGTAAGAATAGAGAGAGTGCTGTGAAGTGGGAAAAAAATTCAAAGGAAAAAAGCGATTCAAGGCACTTTTAAAATGTGACACGCACTGAAAATAGTTAATAGCAGTACGCCGAAAACAGCAGTGTCTAGCTTGTCTGGGTTGTTTGGCACCTACTGTGAAATGTGCATGACTAAAAGGACAGAAATCCTAGTGGAACACAAGACACGGTGACATACTTGCACTTAGGATGATTGGCAACATCAGACCGCCCAGCATACCTGATGCAACCGGAAGACCCGCAACAGCAGTACTGGGTTTGCCATTCCTGTACTTTCCACGTCTTGCTCCAATTCCTGGACGCAAAAGCAGGGTACCGTTTCAGTGAACATTATGGAAGATTGGGAGCAACCAGCAAAATCAACATATATGATATAAAATTACAGGCAATAAAAAGAGATCCTGCAGATTGTTTTTAGTGGTAAAACTAAGATCTAAACAATGTTCTAAACATAGTTTTTTCGTCTTTCTGAAAAAGGTCAACAGAAGCACCAAATCGCAAGGAATAATAGTTAATACTGTAATTTCAGATCGAGGAACAGGACATACTATAACACTGTGATAACACGCTCACGATCAGCTTGATACAACTAGGTCTCTATTTTGCTTCATGGAACAAATCTAGGAACCTATTCCCATCCTGCCCAAAACTAGCATCCAACAAACTGACAACATTAGCTTCTAGTACAAATACAGCGTTTTCCAGTGAAGGCACTAGATATACCAGATACAGCCAAATAAAAGGTTAAAAAATACTATACAAATCCATGAAGGAAGTTGCAAATAGAGTAATAGACAGGTCAATTATGATAAAAACCAAGTCACATGCGCTTTAACTCCTTTGGCAGTTTCTCATATTGATTTGCCTGTTCCTTACAGGCTGAACTGCTATATTCTTAAAGGCAAGGGGACCCATAATTTTGGGGGTTCATAAGGAAACACAGCTTATGCCTAGCAAACTTCATGTACATCTTCATCACATCATATATCCAACTATTTATCATTGGAAGAGAGGAACAGAAGAATTTTCCAGGGGTAGGGTCCCCCATTGGATGGTCTTCCCTCGTTGATAAGGGATGAAGTGCAGACTGCAGGGCTGGAAAGGGTGCTGGCCCAAACCATCTCATCGTGCCACAAACTTAGCCCAAAATGATAACCACTGTTCTGTGCACAGGTTTTTTCGTGTTTGTCTTCAGCTAAGCTAGAAATATGACCGTGTGCTACTGCTGGTGCCTAGTAGTCATTTTTCAGAAAACAAGTGAGCAGTAGTTTATGCCTTGTACGGCATAAACACCTAGCTTTTCTTCCTCTTTGTAACTCCTTTCTTCTTTCCACCATGTCTTTTCTAGCTAATTCGATGAAAATAGCAGCTCTCCTGCTACTTATAATCATTGAGATCTGCTGTAGATACATGAATAATTTTTCTTGGGATCTTGTCCAGTCAAACCTTTTTAAACAAAACCATCGGACAAAAACTTATGATACATGATCATCAGTTAACAATGAAGAAAATCTAGCAAGTACATACCCGACCACAGTTTACTGATCTTGTTACACTCTAAAAATCAAAGCTGGGCACACAATAAAAGAGGAGTGGTTTATGTGGTACACTTATGTACATGTACTCTTCTGCAGGCATGTTATTAATGATTAGCAAACAAATGGGTAAAATACTGACAGGAAAAAAAATCAATGATTAACAATCTACTATGCCCACAATTTGTGATTAACTAAAGAGGTAACCATACCTTCTAACTCTGACTGAAATTGGATTCCTGATTATTTGCTAGCCCTGTTAGACATATCTTGATTCTGAAAGCACACCTTACATTATCAGTGAGAATACTTCTGACCAAGACAGACTCTTGGCGGTAACACACAATCCTTCATGTATCTATGTCTTACTACTGCCAACTATATTAGTCATCAAGAGAACGCTACAACTTAGGTACAGTAAATACAATGCGTGTAAGTTCCAAGCTCAATGGATGTATAAATTGAGTAACTGAAAACCGCAAGGTCTCAATAGACATGAAACCATCTTTTACATATTTGTTCTTGTAATGTCGACAAGTATGGCTTTCTAGAAACAGAGATAGCTCCATGAATGGATACATAACGTGACAGAATGATACTAATATTGTGTGATTTTCCTTTCGAATTTGCAACGAAAATATGTTCATCTCAGACTCCATGACATTGACCAATCCCCCATTTGATCGCTTCTCAGACATCAGTGAAAAAATCAAAACCAATAATTTCTCTCACACACATGAGGGCAAAGGGCACTCTTATCATCGATGCACAGCGCAGCATTAGTGAGCAGGTCGAGGCAGGAGATAGGCGGAGAGAACAAACCTCGGCGGCTCCGGCGCCGGCTAGGGCGCCTTCCCCTTCCTCGACGACGATCCACTCGAACTAACCGGTGAGTCAGCGGAGAAGGAAGCCGCGCAACGGCCAGGAGCCCATGCGGCGGCGCCGGCGAGGACGGGACGGGAGCGGAGCGGCGACGGCCTGTTCGGGTTTTGGAGATGACGAGGCTGGCAAATTGCAAAGAGGTACCCCCCCATAGCGTGTATTTGCATTCCGGGGCGCAGCAGCTTGTTATGACAGATCCTGGCCGTCCATCTTCAAACACAGCTCAGGCCATTCAGATTTCAGGTATTAGTATAGAAATCAAATTATCGTAGACAATGCTGCAAATGCAAAAGGACCACTTGGAGAGTTGAGACTGTTGCAAATACAGGCCAAATGGCAACATTACTGACACAAATTCAGGTTGATTGCATTTATCAGCTGATGGGATTCACAGGGTTTATATCACTCTTCTCTTCAAGAGAAAAAGAAAGGATTAAAAAGAAAACTCACAATCAATTTAACCACTGAAGAAGGGACTACAAATTGGGGAGGCGACTACATACAGAAGATACTACAGATCTATCAACGCGAATAAAGAACATGTCGCAGATCGCGTTACAGTGTTACTATTATCGAGGGACGAGCTTCTTTCCAAGTCCCAGCTGCTCCAATGTTCATCAGAGAAGAATGAGAGCCTCAGTTAGCGTCTATAGACTGATCTTGCATCCGCGAACAAAGGAGTGCTCACAGTTGATGTACTTTGTCCAGTAAGGTCGGTACTTGGTCATTGCAATTTCCAGCCATGGCTTCATGTTCCCGTTATAATGGATGACGGCGGCACGATCTATTTCTGAGCGCTCGATGGTTGGGTTATAGCCTAGGCCAAGCACATGCCATGATTTGTCCAGGGGATGTGTCAGCTTGTTGAAAGTTAGCAGACCCGGCGGTAGTGTCCCGAGCTTCCAGAGAAGCCTGTTTTCATTCTGTAAAAAGAGGGGGACAAAGTGTGAGGTGCACTAATGAGATTGGTTAAATGTATTGCTACTATTTATGATTTGGTCTGTACGCCTCACGAAGTGCATATATGGCTTTGCCAGTTTTAGAAAATGAGCTGCTAGTGCAGAACTGAGATCCTGCATCTGTTAATGAACCATTAAGAGGGACAAATTGCAGAAGTTGAAATGTGGCATCTTAGTACGAAAGAAATTTACCGATGAGCAAACCACATGCGTCATGATATGATCAAAAGTATTTGCTGGTTCAAATGCAATGATACTCGTGAAAAAGAATATATCTAGTTATGTACAATGCAAAAATAAGTTGGTGGGAATCGGAAAAATCTGAAACATCAGACACCATATGAGCAGACTGATTCTGCACGAACCGGAGGCACGATATTCTATAACAAAGTGGAATGGAAATAATAAAAGTAATACAACCCATATTTTCAACTCACCATGTTCTGCCATTTGTGGTAAATGCCAGTGATGTCCTTCTTCTTCCATTCTTCCAGATCAAACATATTCATTCCATAAGCCCAGCCACATGCATTAGGATCAAAATTCTGAACAATATTTGGATTTGAAAAATTGAGGTACTTATCAAATCGGTGAAAACTCTCCCCCACATGTTTCCACAGCACCATTTACATTCCCATTAAGATTGACCTCCCAGAGGCCTGTCAGATCCTGCTGGACAACTATGTCATCATCCAAGAAAAGGATTTTAGGATAGATTTGTGGGAGGTAAAATCTTAGATGGTTGAGCATGGACAGATATTTTGGGTTTCGATGATTAGATGAACCAGCAGAGAGAGTTTTTTGACGATCTGCATTAAAATAGTACTCTTTCATGGCTGCAGACTCGAGTTGCTTCCGAACAGGGCAATACGAAGAGTTTAGCCACTTAAAGGCATCCACATTTTCAACATGGATTGTTGCATCTCCAGGTGGATTCAACAAAAACCACATGTTCATTGCTCCGTAGTTCAGTTTGTCAGTAACAAGATGGAATACATGTTTCTCAGGCTCCTGCAGTTTTATAGCAAGAAGATGAGCAATGCTACTGAATTGGCTCCTTTGCGTTCATGATGGTTGAGTTGACCACAACTGATGCTGCCAAAACATTGTCCCAAAAAAGGGCATAGTGATAAAGGTCAGCATTTTCCAAGTTCTCACTCTTTGGGAACTTTCTTTTCTCTGGAGAGAAAAGGTAATAGCCTATTGTTAATTGCATGATAAGCAATGGATGCCATTTGGGATTGTTTTCGCTGCCAACTGGCTCAGGAAGGTGCTCTGCTTCTTTAAGCTCCTGACCTGCTCATCAGCTGACTGAAGAATTGCTCTTAAGCGCTGAGTAATTGCCTTGCAATCGTACAACTGATCTCTTGCTTTTGATAAAACTTGACCCATTGCTTTGACTCTCTCAGAAGCACTTCAAAATAGAGAAGAAAGAAATCAACAGTGCAGAATATTTTGGCCAAAGAACAGTTCAAACAGACAGTCACCTCTTAGGAAGTTCAGCATCAGCAGTAGCTTCCCCAAGAGAGCGCTGGCTTTCCTTGATCCTGGCAAGTAACTCATGATAAAGATCAAGCGTGTCCCTTGATTTGGCAAGCACAGAATATATTCTGGCTATGATCATTTGATCTCGCATCAGATGAAGTTTCGAATCTGCCTTCTCGTTTTCATTTTCACGTCTCCACAGACTATATTTTCCCAGTACAGCAGAATCAACGGCCTTTGAACGTTCAACGCCAGCATTCTCAAGCTTAACTAGGGCTTCATCATCCTGCTGCACTGGTTCCATATTCTTCTTTACTCCAGTTCTCTCCCCCAATTTCTATAATAAGAGAATACCCAAAAGGTCGCTTAACAGAGATAAGATTTCATTTCAAAACAAGCTGTAATGCGTAAAAGAAGTGACATAAAACGGATGGATATCAACCGCTAGAAATGATCATATAAGTGCGGCTATGATTACCCCTAGTTAATTTGCAAGGACTAAGTAATGATGAAAAAAAGGTTACCCTGTGAGTAGCTTCTTCTGGTCCACCCAGCAGCTGAAGTCCATCTGCATTAAGAGATAGTAAAGCCCCCTGGTTAAATGACTTGTTAGTAGATTCACTCGTATAGAACCACCATTTCTTTTTAATACTCACCATCTTCAGTCAAGGAGAAATTCTGCAGCTTAAAGTTGGGTTGCCTACTCTGGTTCAGTACCTACAATCAGAGAAGTCAACCAACGTAAGCACATATATTTCAATAACACCGAGAAATAAGTAGCAAGGCAGGATAATAGTCTGCATACCTGCTGGCCAGAATCAATTGGGTCAAATCGAGCTGCACAAAGCAGAAATGCTTACATTAGATGGTCATAGTAACTCCAGGAAATAGGTCCCACGAGTTTCCCGAATATATTTGGACTGTAGTTACTGTGTCTTAGACTCTTAGGTATAAATATTTCAATAAGCGCTCATTTCATGTTATTACTTTTTAATTGTGTGTCTGTATGTGTAACAGGCCTTGGTTGCTAAGAAGATAAAACAGGCGGTAGCCAACTGTAAATGAAAGAGAACAAGAAGGCATTGTTTGAAAAGGATAAAGGTTGTGTATCTGTCACTCCCAATTCCGAAGTGGACATACTTTTAAAAAGAGGCATGAAAGGACATTATCTTCCTAACATGCAATGATAATATTCCAATCTTAAAGACAATGGACCGTTTCCAAAACAAAGTGCCAAAAGAAGGTGACATTATACAGTGATATCCACCATAATTTTTATATGCTTGTGTAAGCTAGTAAACATATGATACTTCCGACACGCACATTAAGTGTATAGATGGAATAACTACGGAAGCCATTTTGGAGACGCTTGAAACATTATGCTGGTAGTTCGGGCTAATGATTTCATTCTAGTCATGAGCTGTCTATTACTTCCATAGACTTTCAAGTGATCATGTTGCATATCAATGGCAAATTCTGGCAAGGTTCAGAATTTACATATCAAATGACAGTTACGAATTTGACTGGTGAACTCACTGTAGATGACAGAAACAAATATATAGGCCCTCAAACTTGCCAGAACATGCCAGTTGAATGCAAAATGATTGCGAAAGAATAACCACTGCTACAGGGGCCTTTTAAGAAGATAAGTCGATATTAGCAATCTGTTGATGCCAGATGATCCAGGTGGCACTGTTCTAAATACAGATCTACTGGGTCCATATACAAGGAACAAGCACCCTCCCTGTTCCCGTATAATCAGTCATCTGGTGTCTGACAATGTATTGTATCCACCATTTGGATAACCAATGTATCAAAGGTTTGCTTAGCAATGCAAGCATATAGATGGCCATGCAAGCCGCTCTTGAGTCACTGCACAACTTTCGTCATCTCAAAAAGCACACTCATATATATCTAAGAAAATTCCCTCGAATTAGAATTAGTTCTATCCACACTGTTTTTACTTGACATAAGATATCAGACAAAAATAGAAGTAACACCGAGCATTTTTTTTTCCTGCTTGACAGTGCCTGGTAGTCTCAATTTTGCGCGTTGGCAAGAAGTCACAGTTACTGAATCCCACTCCCCACTTAAATTTCAAGATGCTCTCAATCTACAGATTATTCTTAGAGAACAAAATCTATAGTATTTAAACAGTGAACACTAAACAGATCAACACTAGCGCATCAAACATCATGCCCACTGCTGAGTGCTGAACCCAATTACCCTATACTAACAGTTCAAAAAGGCAAAAATTTCTGGATTCCATAAGCAAGCAAGATAAATGCATTTGAAACAAGCCATATCTAGCATCAAACTGTCATTACATTCCACCTGTGGATCTTAATCTCATAAGCGAAAAGAACCCCTCACCTCAGGTGGCGGTGGTGGTCGCGGTCGCGGCGAGGACACAGAGAGCGACCAGAGAGATCGCGCGAGGCCTCCCATTCCCCAGCACGATCCGACTCGATCCGCACGAGCAGCCAGGCACTGCCCATTCCAAAGATCAGGAGATGAAACAACAACAAAAATACAAATACATGAATTGGCAGGGAAACAAGAGACGATTTGTGGTGGAGGAGATGATGCTGAATTCAGCTGAGGGAATCCGCACCTTTTTCCCTCTCTTTGCTTCGAATGCCGGTGAATCATCTCGTCTCCTCCGGCTTTTGGGAGAGGGCGAAGTAGGAGTGGCCGAGTGGGAGTGAGGAGAGGTGAACTGCAGGTGGGCTGGGCCAACCAACATGTGGGCCACAATACGCTCCAGTTGAGCGGGCCCACTTGCATGGATTAGGCCTATCAAATAGTTCAAGGGTCCACAAATATATATACATATATCTTTATATATATATTCTTCCACAAATATATATACATATATCTTATATATATATTCTCTTAAAAAAATTATTTATTTAAATAATTTTTCTTCAGTTAGAAAGGCAGGTATTTAAAAATTGAACCTCAGCTATAGGTATATTGGTGTGTTGTGAAGTCCATACAGATGTTTGAGCTTGAAAATCAGTCGTGTTTGTGAGATAAAAAAGGCAAACCGGCAGCATCAAAACTTAGTTTTACTATTAAGAAATTTATTCACGACCGCAAAAGTATATTGAGTTTGAAGTTGGAATGTGTAGGTACACACAGCACACCCCTTCTCTGGCAGTACAATTTCTTGAGAATTTTGGGAAACTACTAAGCGTGCTTTTCATACAGTAATTTTAGTTTTTCCGTGAAATCGTGCATTTACTCGTGGTATGCCTTAGTACTCAAGACTTGAATTTGATACAATTCACAAGCAGGTTTGATTTGGATTTGAAATTTCATAGAATTGTAGATGTATATAGTATCAATATTGTCAATTCTTTTTAGAGGTGATATATCACTGGATACTCTCTCCTTCATGTTCCTCATCGTAGAGAAACAACCAAGATGGTGAGATCACAGTACACATCGACTATTTACTATAACAACAATCCTGGAAATTGTTGCTAGTATGAAAGCTTTGGGGTTAAGTTTTTCTTTCCTGGCAATGCTTGGGGTTAAGGGTTCTTAAAAAAAACAAAGATAGACTTTATTAAACTCAAATGATAATTACATTTTCCAGAAGCAAAGATCTAAGGCACTCTGGTTGATCATCCGGCCAAACAGCAGGCGGAGAGTTGCTAGCCATGCTAGCAAGAGAGTGCATGGGCTACAGAGATTGCTTCACGTGGGCAGTGTTCGAACTTGATACGAACAAAGTCATTTGCGAGAGTGTAGCAGTGTTCATAAATCGCAGCAGCCTGGGAAGCTGAACGCGCGCCTTGGTTCATGACGTCCACAACTTGCATGCAATCATAGTTGGCGATGATCCTGTTGCAGCAAAACTCACTGAGCAAGAAGAAGGCCCTGACGGAGCACAAGCGCCTCTGCAGTATATGCATCTGGGACATGCTCCAACCGGCCATTAGCAGCAGCTATAGAACCACCTTTATCATCACGTAACACAGCTCCCGTGGCACCGCTGAGATTCATTTCATCGAAGGCTGCATCAACATTCAGTTTCACATTTCACATACCCAGCAGGTGGCCGACACCATGCATCATATCCTCGTCGCTTGATACTTGGGATTAAGGGTTATTTGGCTATCCACTATGTTTCTGTAACACCTAAGTAAAGCAAAGTGTAGCGGTTGTGGCATGCACAATTCTTCTGTAGGTCAGAACTCTAGAAACATGATACTAGAAAAGCATGGCGTGCTACAAGTCTGTCTAGAGCTATAGCGAGTTTGGCAATAACAAGCTGCTGCAGCGAAGCAAACAGGCCATGAAGAGGCCCCAGAACGGAATCAAGTTTTTGTTTGCTTAATATGCATGCACACCACTCAGACGGCTCGATCTGATGCCTCACGGCCATCCGGCGGCCGAGATTTGGAGAGAGAAACGTCGGCTGATCCAAAAAAGGGCACGCGCTAGCGCAACGTACGTGCAGCAAGTCTTCCAGCGACTCCTCCAAGCAAAGCGCGTACGTGCCGTTACTTGCATGCTAAGTTTTTCTTCTATTTCCTTGACAGTTCATGCTAACTTTCGATCACCTATCAAATACTGAAATCAATAAACTTTTTAACGTTCGTTTTGATCAGCTTCTACAATAATTTTTGGGGCTTCTGTTACTTAAAAGTTTTGTTTTGAGACTGTTACTTAAAATTTGCTACTAACATATAGCTTCAATTACCAACTAACAAATAGAGCCGAAAAAGAATGGAAGCAATGCAAAGTAGCAAAACCTTAATCTAAACAGTAGTTGGTTTGTTAGTTGTTACAACGTACAGCCGGCTTGATAAGTCCAATACCACGTTCGTAATTATCTATAACTATAGCCCCCAGATCGCAAAACTCCCAAACAACAGAATAGTGGATGATAACCCCAATTACCCCAAACTATGGGGACTAAATCGAGAAACACACTCGATTATAATCTTCTTCAGTTTCCTAGTAATAACTTTACATATACCCCCTCACCCCGCTCTTTCCTCTCCTCGCCTGCTCCTCCCACTCTGTCAGACTCGTATTTTATTCCTCCCCATTTCGCCGTTCCTCTCCTTCCAATCCACTCCGTCACACCACCGCACGCGCACGCACCGCCGGCGACCCCCGCGGCGGCACCTAGGGTTAGGGTTCCGGCGGTGTAAGCCTAGCCCCCCCCCCACCCCCGCCGATCGCGGGGGTGATCCGTCCATGTCCACTGACCCGCCCCCGCCCCCGCCGCCCGGCGCGGCGGCGGATCCCGAGCCACCCGCGCCGCCGCCCCTCGAGCCCCCTGAGGTGATGCACAAGACCAGGGCCGTTGACTTCCTCGGCCGCCGCACCCCCATCGTCTACCAGAACGACAACGGCCCCTGCCCGCTCCTCGCCATCTGTGAGAGACGCCCCCCGCGCCCCCCCACACCAAAACCCCCCACCTTCCCAGATTCCGTTCCGCGCGTCGCGTGGTGGTTGCTCGCGGTTTCACCTGGGGTTTTTGGCGCGCGTGTTGTTTTTTTGCAGGTAACGTGCTGCTGCTGAAGAATGTGATCAGCCTGAATCCGGATGCGGGCGAGGTGTCTCAGCAGAAGCTGCTCTCCCTCGTCGCGGAGCGCCTCATTGACTCTAACAGCAACGCGCAGGTTCGATCAGCTCTCGTGGGATCAATTTTGTCGCTGTTTGTGGTATTCATTTTTTGAACAGGGTTGGGATGTGATTCGCAGGTCAAGGACGAGGAGTATGTCCGTAACTGGGAGCAGAACATCTCAGATGCGATAGACCTTCTGCCGCACCTCGCGACCGGCATCGACGTGAATGTGATGTTCAGGAAGTGCGTTTGGGGATTCCTTATTGTTGATTGGTGGTTTATACGTGCGTATGTATATGTGGCATTTAGTTTGTTTTCTGATGTGCATTTATCTGGACGTTGCAGGGTTGACGACTTTGAGTTCACACGAGAACGTGCCATATTTGATCTTCTGGATATCCCATTATACCATGGATGGATAGTGGATCCTCAGGTATGTGTTCTCCTTATGGCATATTAGGTTTACGTGTTGCATTCCCGCAATTACAGAACACCCTATATTGAGTTGGTTGTTTGATGACCAACAAGCAACCTTTGATTTTGCTTGGTTCTTGTGAGATAGTAATAGTCTCTCTCTCTCTCTCTCTCTCTCTCTCTCACCTAAATGATGTACTACAGCCTAAGACAACACCCTATATTTTTGAGTGAAATGCATCATATGTCCTTAAAATTACATGAATTGGTCCACCTAGGTTCATGAGCTTGAGAACTCAACACTTAGGTCCCTGAACTTGATTAAGAGATTCAAAGCTATCTTGCATTTAGTCCATAAATCTACATTGTCCATCCATTTTTATGCTTTCAAGCTGGATAATCTATTTTTTGGTTGTGTCCATCAACACATCAATGTAGGTAATCATAATAATACACAGATGAATGATGCAGAGCATGCATATCTGGCGAATACTTAAAATTTGTATGAATAAAACACCGATTGACGTAGAGCGTGCATATATTTGCTTTCAAAGGCATTTCTATGCATATGCAAGAGTATACCCTGTTGAGTTTTTCAGCTGTGGTCTATCTGGAGATGCTTATATCTGTGAAATATTGGGTTTCATTGAGTGCTGAGGCCCGTCGGGAATATTTTTCTTCATATTGTTTGTGTGACTATATTCAGCCTATGAAGTTGCGGATATTTTTCTTGGTATCCTTTGTGTGACTTTATATTCATTCTCTGAAGCCAGTTTGTTTGCAGCTGCATGCCATGTATGGCAGAGGAATTGCGTTGCTTTTGCTAGCGTTGTCAACGTTCATGTCGTGTTTGTATTTTTTTTCCCTTTGACCTCTTGTAATTACATGGATCAAAGTTTAGGTGCTCTGTTAGCTCTCTGCTGTCTCTTGGTACTGGTAATATGCACCACATTTCTTATGTTAGTTTGCTACCAACTGCATTCCAGTCTGCAGCCTGAACCATCTGTTGTAGTTATGAGCTATTCTATTGAGATAAACTGTCAACTCACACAACTGATTCTTTTACTCCTATGTCCCTATCTTTGTGTTTCAATTCGAGTGTCACCTGGTTTGCTTCAGCAAAAGGTTATACTTGCATACAGACATGATATGTAAATTCTGTTGTAGGTTCAGTAAATTTATTGTTTCTGTATTGACCAAAACTCGTTAATAAAGGATTTAGTTATCTTGTGCAATGCAATTTGATAATCTAGAATGTGTGACCAACATGGTTTCTGACTGTACATCTGTAAATGCAAGATGCACTCTTGTTCAACAACCATATCTGCTTAAATGTGTTATTGTCTACAAAATAGATGCAAATTACTTTCTTAGTTATGTAGCTTATGCCTATAACACCACCTATTTGCTTACACTGTTTCATACTGATTTCTAGGATACTGACACTGCTAATGCCATTGGATCAAAGTCATACAATGCTCTTGCTTCTGGGCTTGCTGAATTTAAGTCAGGGAAACCAGCAGAAGAGAATAAACATGTTGCAGAGGAAGAAACTGTTGATTTTGCTGCTGCAACAACAGCAGCATTAGGGGTTCCTTCACCTAGTGTTTCACGAGGGATATCATTTGATGAAAATACACTCTCAAACTCAGCTGAACTGCAAATAAGACGAGGCGACCGTGAGGAAGATGAGGAACTAAGGAGAGTCCTTAGTCTATCCAAAGCTGAAACCGCGAATGATGTTGATGGATCTGTTCCCTTCAGCACTTCACAGACTCATTCATCCTCCAATATGGAGGAAACAAGAGGTAGTGAGAGCTTTCGATTAATGGCACCTGAGATGATGGGACCGGCAAATATAGAGGAACATGGTAGCCATGCTTCGGCTCATGGTTCTATATTACAGACCGCAAATTATGTTGCTAACATTAGTGAAGTTGTATCTGAAGAATCCCAACAAGCTTTGACGTCTAAAGAACCAGAGGATGATGTGAAAAGAGATACGTTACCAGAGCACCTTGGTATACCAGTTCAATCCTCAGAATCTACTCTTGCCTGTCCCTCTCATGAATCTTTTGTTTCCGATGACCAAGCTGCTGCTCCCGCTCCTGATCTCAGTCAAGCTAATACAGAAACCTGCAGAGAACATTCTGCTGTGCAAATTCATGACCAGGCTCCTGATGCTGAGGTCAGCTGTGACTCAGCAACTGTAACTACTCAAGCTACTCCTAGGTGTGCTACACCAGAGCTAGACGAGAAAATTGATTCTTTAGATACTCCTGAGCTTGTCTCTTCAAGCATTCAGGAAAGTGAGCCAATGTATCAAGGAGAAGAGCACATACTTGGGAATGGAAACATGGCATATGAAAATCAGGAGCCGGTGTATGAGGGTGAGGTGGTTCTTGCTGAGCAGGCTGACAAAACTGGGGAAAGTAGTCAGTGTTTGGAAGATGGAGCTTCAGAACAACAATGTGAGATTTTTTTCAGTTATTGATTAGTTGCACATGTGTAGCTCATGAATATTCCATGCAGTATATTTAGCTTTACACTCAGTTTATTTGTTTGCAGGGGAACTGATTGATAATTTTCTGCAGAGCACTGCTAACCAGCTGACTGTCTATGGGTACAGATACATTCAATAGATTTAAGCACATTTATTTTTCTCACTCACATTATTAATTAATATGTGGCCAATTTTTCAACATTACAGTTTGTTTTGTCTACAAGAGGGTCTTAAGGAAAGAGAGCTTTGTGTCTTCTTCCGTAATAACCACTTCAACACTATGTTCAAGGTATGATTATTAATTAAGTCAGTCTCTTATTGCTCTAATAAGCTATTAAGCTTGCTGAATTTATTACTTTCATGCGTTTTGTCCAGTACAACGGAAGTCTATATCTCTTAGCAACTGATCAGGGTTTTTTCAGCCAAACTGATTTGGTATGGCAAAAGTTGGACGAGGTATTTAATGGCCCTTTCCACCACCATCTTTATTTGTTTGAATGTAAGTCACTGATTTATTTTGTTCTCAATTGACAATCATTAGGTGAATGGAGATGGAGTTTTTCTCACTAGTAACTTCACACCATTTAAGGCTGAAACTCCAAGAAATGATTCATGGAATGAACAGCAGGCCATGACGACTACTGCTGTATGTGCAACATCAATAGACTGTTGTGATTGTCATTGGGTTCTATAAGATTGACTAATTTAATTTGTATTCTATCCTCAGGACTATCTTGCTCAATATGACAATTCCGCTCTGCCGCACTCATCTGGAAAGTATGTCCTTCCTACTTTTCTTTTACGAATGCTACATTAGTCAGATTGCATAGCAGGTCCTTCTCAAATTACTGCTGTACAACTTTTTGACCTTTGTAGTCATGTGAATACTTGTATGGTCTTGTACAAGTGGTTCACATCTGTTCAGCTATAATGTGACATATTGTGATGCTAGTTGAAGCTATAGAGTACTTTTCCACACCTGTTCTCAGTTATGCTTTTTTGTAGTTATTGGTTCTGTTCTGCTTGTTTTAGGCTTTAGATGTATTGTTTATTGCACATCAGTCTTTCGAACCAAGTGCCACGACTATTTCCCATTATTAGTTCCTTACCTGGTTGATGAGTTGGCTGGGGATCCTGAAATTTGTATTGGACTATTCATTTGGTGCTTACTTGAATGACCAATATCCAGGTATGGTTTATGGGGAGTATGTGCCTGCTTAGTGTGCTGCACCACTACATGACATGCACTTAATATGTTAAGTTCTCTCTAGGCATCTGGTTACTTAAATACTGTGGGCAAGCATATTTTTAGCTTATGCATGATAAGTATGGTATGATGGAAATTCTGATGTAAAGAGATGGTTGTAGCAACTATGTGATCCAGATTAACCCGTTTAACTAGTTAAGATGACATTAGCTTGACTAACAAATTGTGCATGACAAAGGAAGATAATTGCATAATGCCCAGTTCCAGGCAAAGTACAATAAGACTATCATATGAATTGCACATTTGCTTCAAGCTATTATTTGTTTTTTTATTCTCCAGTCTACTTGTATTTGCACATGTATTACCTAAGACCAAACCCATGTGTTTGGTTTTTTTTATGCTTGCAGCTCAGATCTAGAGCTAGCTATAGCACTTCAACAACAGGAATTTGAGCGGCAACCTCAACGTCACCAGGCTCCACCACAGCAACAACAGCAGCAGCAGCAGCAACAGCAACAACAGCAGCAGCAGCAGCAACAGACGCAGACACAACAGACACCCAATCGATCATAT
Source organism: Stipa capillata (assembly GCA_019208055.1). NCBI lineage: Eukaryota > Viridiplantae > Streptophyta > Magnoliopsida > Poales > Poaceae > Stipa > Stipa capillata. The sequence continues at coordinate 34,038 of JAGXJF010001400.1, read as the reverse complement.
GGCAGAGGCCGGCCAGGACTTGTTGTTGGTCCAAGGGTATGTTTCATTTGCTTTGAGGATTTTGCTAGTGTAGCAAACTTCTACTCATTACCACCAGCAAACACCTAAGTATCGTGGACTGCCTGTTATGACTGCTAGATTTGATTTATACGATACCTATCATCCCATAGGTCAGACACCATTGGGGGGACTTCCTAGTTTATAAGGTTAGATATGTGTGGGACTCACTAGCCTGTATAAGTATGTGTAATTTTTGTTCTAGGACTACTATGTGTAATTTTTGTTCTAGGACTATTATTTTATTTGAGCGAAATATGACGACAACCCATAGTCCTGAAGTCACATTGTTTCTCTGCTTGTGAATCCTGAAAACTAACTACTTTCTTCGAATCACCTATGTTCTCGGTGTCCTTTCAAGTTTAATTTGTGAACCCTGCACACTGCTGCTATAGTCTCACAAATTACCTTTTTCACGTAGGTAGTATACATGCTAAGCTAAGCCAACAAACTAGTCTATTTCTGAGTGAACTAGTTGCGAAATGGTTCCTCTTTTACTTTTTAGTAAGTGTATCTCATTCCAGATCGTGTTGCTAAGCTACATTTCCACCGTAGCATATGTTGCCAACACAATCACCTTTGCCTTCACCTACCTCACACATGTTCTATGTCCTGCAATAACTCTTATGCCAGATCGATTCACGCTTTATGTTGCATCAGAACACTTGCCTTATACATTTGACTACCAGCTCCATGACTCTGAACATTACGTGATTCTAATCCTGCAGCAGAGATCGAGTGCCCCCCCGCCAGCAAGAAGCGAGTCGAAGAAAGAGAGGTGCATCGTGATGTAAAGACAATATCGGGAACATAACAGAAAAGGAAAACCTAGGGACAAGAAGCACCCATATATACTGTAAAGAATCTTCTCGTCTCGTGCGGCGGCACGGCAGCCTCTGTTTTTAGCCGTTTCCCATTTTGAGCCCCCTGTCCATTTCTTCTTCTTTGTTTTCCCCCTGGTGTAAATAACCTCTCAGAAAGTCATAAAACGTAATCAGACAGACGCTGTCGATCGATTACCCTGCCATGCGATGTGATTTAACTCATCGTTCATCATATCCTTGCCAAAATCATAGTCTACCTAACATCTTTGATACCGAGTGACATCTAGTTAGTAGGGGTGTTTGGTTGCAGGCCATAGTTTGCTACAACTTGCGTAAGACAGCTAGGTTAGTGTTTAGTTCACTGTCACAATTGTAGCTTATTGCCACACTTTCTTAGCCTCACGGCCTATATGTCACACTTATTTTTTTAGCCTAACTTGCGGCTCCATTTTTCTCGGCCACAAGGTAGCAATGTTTGGCACGTTTGGGCTTGTTAAACAGCCCCAATGTGTCGCAAGTGCTTTCCACATACATACTCTCAATTGTACAAGAGTGCAAGAGAAAAACAGTAATAGTGCTCGTTACGTCGGGTACTTCCATTCTCTTGTTTTTCTTAAGGACTCTACCCAAAATTTCTGTTACAGATGCTCTCTATGTGCATATCCAGTTCGAACGATGTTTGTACCACATGCAGGATCCATTGTCTATGTCACAACATTTCTATCTATGAATATAAATCCCCTTCAAAAAACAAACGAAACAAAAATGCCACACTGTACTGGCTAGCCAGTTTGAGACGTGCAACGCGGGGATATGTTTGGTCTGTCTCGATAAAACGGACAGTGGAGTGGTCGAATTGTTCCTCTAAATAAACGGTGAGGGTCACAACTCGATCATCAAACTATCTCGATGTAAACTTCCCCGTTGATCCGGCCGGCAAAGAGGGCGATCATGAACGGGAACCTCGCGAGGCATGCCGTGAAGTCATCCTTGCTGATTTTGTCGTCGTCGTCAACGTCAAACGTCTCGAACAGCTTCACCATCTGAAATCAGAGCACGGCCGAGGGTGAGTGAGCAGCCACACTGATGTCAAGAAGAGTTAAAACGGGGTGCCGGTGGCGACTTACCCCATCATCAGTTGGCAGAAGCATGCTTGACCGCAGGGCATCGACTAGCTTTGCCCGGGAGATGTCGGATGTCCCGGGGTCCCTGCACCTCTCAAAGGCGGTCTCACACGCTCCATCAAACAATGGCTGCTTCCTGAGGTGCGCGCACCCAATCAAGAACTGCGCACAGCACAATATCAGCATGTTAGTGCTCTGCCAAAAACACATCGCGATGGTCCGCTATGATACAAGACAAGAAACGATCACATGTCTAGAACTACAGGGCGGTTATATGTTCAAGGCGGTACCTGACGGAATGTGATGGAGTCCTTATTGTCAAAATCGAAGTAGTGAAATATCTGAAAAAAATGTGCAAGTTCAGCAATGAGGACGCTTTCAAGTAAGGTCAATGGCGTTTGCGGGAGAGCAATGTTAGTACCTTCCTGCATAGAGGACTGCAATCTAGGCCGAAAAGAGCCCAAAAATCTTGTGCCATAACACGTCCACTGCAACGGTTGATTACTGTTATTTATAGCAGTATCACAGAATAATATAACCACATAGGCATGTTTACTCATAAATGAAAACTAAAAGCAAACTGTGTAATCTGCCATAGATAAGGCATAGTAGTTATCAGTTAAGGGATGAGGAACCTACTAGCTGTCTGGGTTCATGGCCAAAAAGTGCTCCAAGAGTTGCATTGCTTCAGATGTGCTTACGCCATACGTCTGAAAAAAATCGATGCAAAAATCAGATACCACATTGCTTGAAGCAGTATGCATAATGCTGCGAAAAGGGCCAATATGCACAAAAAAAGGGCTGCATGGAGAATGAAGAATCGATTACGCTTCATCTATATGGTGAAGCAAGATATACCTCTAAATGCATATGAAATCATGCAATAACCCAGTTCGTACCACACCATTTTCTTCAATAATAACATATTTCTTAAGTCTCATGCTATTTTTTGCTAGATTTGCACATCAAAATCCAACATGGACATGCAGATGCCAATGGTGCAATTTAGGAAAGACTTACTTCTTTCACCCAAGCCATTTCCACCATATAATTTGAGGAATTCGCCTGCAAACAAGAAACTCAACTTATTAGGCATCAAATTCCTACTCAAATGAAGGCATACCAGTATCCAATAATTAGTATTCAGAATTTTGGATCATTCTAGATGGTGGGGAGTCCACAAAATGAAGGTCAAAGCTGGTGCGAATTCAGAATGTAGATCATGCTATACACGGGCCTTTTTACCTTTCCAGCATCTGCTGCTCTTGCCATAATCATTGAATCACCATACGAATAAGAAGTCGGTAAAACATTAAGAGCATGTGCCATAGCATAGCTGGTCTGCAAAATCAAATAAGTGCATTATAGACATATTACTATCATATTGCTAAAGAAACAACAAGATGTTGAGTGGGCAATATATTTGAGTTAAACAGAATTACACTCTCTGCAAAATGAAGAGCATTCTCTTGCTTGATCTCAGGCGGGTAAACAACAGGGAGGTACTCTACCTGTAGATAATCCATATATTGAGCTTATATCTTGTAAGGAGTTACCACCAAAATACATGAAAGATGAGACCCTTGGTAGGCCGAGCTCAGCAAGCAATGCATACCTCCATGAAATTGTGAAACTGGGTGAACATCTTGAACATGAGCTTTCCTAGTGATATGTTCCCCCTGAAACACAACATGGTTATGAAATAGAACAGCAATGAAGCAACAAAAGAATAATGTATTTCCATAGAGAAACTTACCATGATTGGTCAAAGTGCACATGTGGATAACAGACGACAACAGGTTGAACAGGGTAGCCAGGTATGAATGCTCCATGTTGGAAAGAAATCAGAAATCTCCCATTTGTTGTGGTGCCTTCAGGGAATAACAGGACACGCGGAAAGCTATTGCCAGCCGCCTTTCTCTGAAAGCACATCCTAAAATGTACCATATGAAAAAAATAACTAATAGACAATCATGTTGTTTATATTATGTTATAGTACGAGTTGCATTGTATTGAGTTTAGAATCAATTATGCTGTACATAGTAGGTGACAGTAAAAACAAGTTGCAAAAATAGTAACTGCAAGCACTTGTGTTCTTCTCTTCTGGTTATTGTTTCCATATCTAAATCAACTGTGTCAAGTATGATAGTCTGACATCCTAACAGCTATAAACAAGAGAAATCAACACAATAGCTTGCATGCGCTATATTACCGAATAAGAAGCATGCCTAACACCATGACTTTATCCAAAAAAATCACACAAGCAATTTGAATAGTTAACTAAAAGAGTGCAGACTGCAGAGCAACCATGGGCTGAGGGGAACCATTCTAACCTTTATTTCATTTACAGCTGCTTTCCTGGAAGCTGGTGAGAATCTATCAACATATATAACCTGTAAGACAGGTATACATTGTTGTAAATTTTGATTGAGATACTTTAAGAGGAAAATGGAAAGGCACATACCTGCATTGCTCTTATGATTGTTCCAACAAACGGTATGGCATCATGGGAATCCGAAGAAACAATGGTTGGGAACAATTCGTAGAAGAAGTATATGGGATCTATGTACGATACATGATTGGAAACGACTATAGGTGCGAGCTCTCTAGGTGCAGGTTTTCCTTTCTTTCTGATCCAATGATACCTGACATTAAAAACAAGTGGCTAACAAAGATCAGACGGTACACACTAGCATTGCAAGAAGTGGAAAATATTTTAAACATAAATTATGCGGTCAAAATCAGCAACGTCAGTATGTATAAACAAGCTGTAGAAGGTGTTGTCCAAATGCTTCTTCTTTTTCTGGATTTCAGTAATAAGTATGTGGACCATGGTGTAAAGGAGATTTTAGTATTCCAGAAAGAAAACTATGGTGGAAAATGAAATACGTGTACTGAAAAATCAGACAACACAAAAACAGGCCAACAGGATTATGCTTGGGACCGGCCACCCAGCATTCTGCGTGCTCTGAAGTCTTAACAAAATGCCTGCAGTTCTAGTGTAACATTATTCCAATGACCACCACAGTCACACGCATCACCGACCACCAAACTCCTCTTCTAATTCTTCTGAAGCTCTTTCTAACAGGCTTCTGAGATCAGATTGGCAAGGCATCATCACCCGGCATGTTCTGATCTACAAATGCCAAGGTGAGCTAACCAAACACACCGTACAACCATCAGTTTGTCCTTCACACAAATAACCCCCATCAGTTTTTAACCTTGTGTGAACTGCGATACCCACACCCTTCCTGTTCCTGTCGGTCTCTTCCCAGCCGCAGTAAGGCCCCCTTAGAATGAGCTTCTCAAGAGCTTCTAGGTCCAAACAAACAACATCACGCGCACACGGAACCCTTCACCCTCCATACAGCCTCGGCGTCGCCCCACCGAACAAATCATTGCCACGCCCGCCCACACGTGCCGCAAATCGCCAGAACACAACCCACCACACCACACAACACAAATTCTGCAAACCAATCACACATCTCCCGATCGCGCCATCCATCCGCCGCTTTGGCATGCCTCATCTCGCAACCCAAATCTAATCATGTAAACTCGAAACTTCGCAGCAACTAATCGATCGTCACATGTTCAGTTCAGCTCAGATCGAAACCCAATTCAATTCAAATATATCTAATTGCGCTTGCTGATTTACGTGATAATGGAGTGCTCACCCGAAGGAGAAGAGGATGCAGCGCGCGGAGATCCGCGTGACCCACATGAGCCGTCGCCGCCACGCCGGCATGGGGTCGGCGCCCTCCCGCGGCCGCTCCCGCGAGTCGGTCCACCCGCGCAGCGCCACCCACGTGGCGGCGTACCCAACCGCGATGGCCAACCCGAACAGCACCAGCCGCGCCACCGCGACCGGCGCGAGCAGCACCGCCTTGGCCCACCCGTACGCGTCGCCCCACGACGGTGTCCGGTTCCGGAACGGGTCGGCCGGGGACGGTCCCCGCGGCCGCGGCAGCCGATCCTCCGATAGAAACGCGAACGGGTCTCCACCACCGTCGCCGCACACCGAGGTGGCGGCGGAGTTGTCGCCGTGGTGGTGGTGGTGGTGCGCGTGGCCGTTGGCGACGCGGGTGGGGGGCGCGGTGGGCGTGATGGAGTCGGAGAGGAGCGGGGTAGAGAGGGAGGTGGGGCTAGGGCGAGGATTTCGAGACGCCATGGATGGGACGCCGGAGGCGGCGGAGGAGACGGCGACGGCGGAAGCGGGAGGATGAAAAGGAGGAAGAGGGGAGCGATGGAGGAGATGAGTTACGGCTTATATGAAAGCTACGAAATAGCGAAGCGGAGGAGGAGACTCGTTTGTGTGGTGGTGGGTTCATGCTTTGCGTTCTAGTCCCCGCGGATCTGGGTCAGACAACGGTCCGTGAGAGGCTGATTTCCGTTCTTTCTCTTCGCTTCTCCGGCCTGTTTTATCTTTTATATACTCCATATGGGTAAGATAATCTATTAAATTTTATTTTTAATTTTATAAATTCTTTGAAAAACTTTAATTTTATAGATACAGATTTTTATCCTAAAAACACTTGAAACTAATAATATAGTGGTGCAGAGACCATCTAACCTCTAAGTCCATCTAGATTTAGGCTCCGATATCTATCTTTCTTCTTTTGGAGAAGTCATGACTTCTCGATAATTATCTTTTCTCCATAGTTAGGAGAAACTAAATATCAATTTATTCTACCATCAGTGTCTTCCTATCTCAAACGGAGACACTCTTCAAATTAAATGTCTTGTAAAACCAAAACGTGATTTATCATTCTATAACACCTACGGCTGGGTTGCTTCTTCCTGCATTGAGCACATACCAGTAATTTACCGTTAGTACGGGGAGCAAAAAGGAAAGAAAGATAACGAACACGGAACCCGTTCGTGGGCCTCCCTCCACCGGCCGCGACGCGGCACCCACTCGCAGACATGTGGGCCCAAGTGGCGCACTTGGACAGGTACAGGTGACCACGCAGAGGTAAAAAGCAGGGAACGAGCGGATATATAAAGGCACGCGTGGCTGCTTTTCTTTTCTTTCTTTTTTCTCCGGGTTCTGGAGAGAGTGGTGCACGCTGAGATGTACTCCCGTGAGGCTGCCACGTGGGCCCCAGCGAAGGATGTCTCCTCATTGTCCAATATTCTTTTTCAGCTTTTGTTATAGCCTCTGTCTGATGTCTTCGTCGTATGCAATGGACTCTTGATACTCGTGCGCTAATGTGCTGGTATAATTTATCGTATTGATTCCTTGAAAAATAAAGGAGTTACACGCATATTGGTAAACTTTGCTAAGAAAGGGGTTTATGGAAGCCAAGTTTTGTCTGTCTTTCACTTCGATCAGCAATCGTCTCTCGTGTAGTCGTATGCCTTCTCTCTCTCTCTCTCTCTCTCTCTCTCTCTCTGTTTTTCTCTCTCTCACATTCACAGCAATGATCGTAGATACGGTGTTGATCATACGGCACTCACCTCTACGTACGGCTTCTTCTTCTTCTTAAAAGAATGATTACGCCGCGCTCATTAGATCAGTACATTGCTCGATTCAGTGCAAGCTACAAGATTCACAATAATAAACCTGGGCATCCGTCCCTAACTACGTCCAAGGGTATATAATTCGAATACCACATTTTAAATTCTTTGTTAGATCACAACATCACCCGATCCCGGAGATCTAGTTGCAATTAACAAATGGTATTGCCATGTGGATCACACGATCAGCGGACCGAAAGGACACACACATCTTGCGTCGTCTCGCACCTAAACTCCGTGACTCAAATCTGCATGTGCTCAAAGCCTTGAGGCGCACATGACAGCCGCCGGCACGGGAGATATGGCTGGATCACGATCGATTCTGCGAGATGAGATCCTTGAAAATGGCTCGATCACATCAGGATCAGGATCAAGGATCAGAAATACGGATGGTTACGTTCTAATACATTTTTTAAGAGTACCATATTGCCGTCACCCACGTCTCTCTCTCTCTCTCTCTCTCTCTGTGGTAGGTAGTCTCAGATTATTTTCTTGGCTCGCAGCCAGGTGCACCAGGATCCAAATTTTTTTATAAGTAATTATGCTTTAAAACTGCTATGTGCACTAGATTAGTCTAATAAGAGTGCATCAGGATCAAAACTCCACCCTACAATCCACCCTATTTGTGCAGCCAGCTTGTTATTATGCAGGTCAAAATTTTCTCTAGTTTCGCCCCTGCTCGCAGCGGCAGCGCTACTGGCCGAATCCCCATGGCGTAAGCAAATCAACGTCAAATCTGCAGATCTGTGATTGGAAAGTTGCAAAGAACAGCGTGCTTGCCCGATGCCCCCAAGATTACGCCCCACAAGTTTGTGTAAGATGGTGCGCATCAGGGCACGAGGCATTGTTTGCGGATTTGGTTCACTGAAAATTCACAACGGGGAAGCGTGCGCTTCAACAGAAACCGTTGCAGATTCTTCAGTCCCGCAACAACAGCAGCATGGCAGGCAACATCATGTAATCAGGGCAACTCAAGCACGACCGTGATCTGAGCTCAATCATGGTCGTGCAGAACGAAACAGTTTGGTTCTTGCACTTTGCACTTTGCACTTTTTGCAGGACTTGGCCACATAGGGTGTGTTTGGTTGGAGTCCAGGTTTGCCCTACCAAAAAATTAGCTAGTTAAAATTTTGGTTAAGGTTTTGGGACATTGACATGCTAAAATTTTAGCAACCATCCAAACAAGGACCAAAATTTTAATCATGACCAAAAAATTTGGCAAAGTAATTTTTAGCCATAATCCAAATATACCCATATCCACAGATCCACCACACCTGTTTCCAGAGGGTGGCATCATTCAGAAGAAACATTTAGACATGAGAGATTTAGAAGAGACACAGAGAATTACTCATCACTGCAGGTAGTGCTATGCTATGCTATGTACACCGCAGCAGGACAGAGTGCAAGAACCTACATCAAGCAGCTACAATGTACGCGTGAAACTACCAAGAAATGAAACAAACCAAAATCATAACAAATTAAGCGACACCAAACTGTATATTTTTCATGCACTCACAACCTCTTCAAACTGTAGCAAGTAGGATTCGATTATCAGATGCTAGTGTCCTACTGCGCGCGCAGCGCCCTCGCCGGCGGCGGCGTCCTCGACCTCGTCGTCGATCCATTCCCAGAAATGCCGCTTCACGGCGATGGCCTCGCCGCCGCCGTCGTGCCCCTCGTCCTCGCCGGTCTCCTCCGTGTCGAACTCGCCGTCCTCCGGGATGCCCTCGACCACCTCCGCGTCCACCGCGTGCAGCACGTACCTGGCTGGGAGGCCGGGGTAGAAGGCGGACTCCCTCTCCTCCACGCGCGGCTGCTCCGCCTCCGCCCCTGCGCCTGCCCCGAGGATCAGGACGCGGACGCGCTCGCCGAGCTCCTCGCGGACGGCGCGGGCCGCAGCGGCTTCGGGGGACTCCCCGGGGCGCATCTTCTCGGAGAGCGGCCGCGGGCCCGGCGCCGGACCGTGCCGTCGGACATCAGCTGCCGGATCTCCACTAGGAGCGCCCCGCTGTGGTTGCGGAAACGGACGGTGGCGACGTGGACGGCGCGGACCACGGCGGCGGGTGGGGCCGGGGAGAGGAGGAGCGTGCAGTCGCCGTGGGAGAGCTCGAGGAAGATGTTGAGGACGGTCTTGGTCCCCGACGCGGAGCCCCAAGACGCGAGCGCGGGTGTCGGCGGAACGCGGCCAGGGAGTCCAGCGTCGGGAACGCTAGCTGCCGCGGCGGCGACGGCGGCCGCATCGCTCGTCGTCGATTTGGGGACGCACAACACGATCCTCTCTCGCGAGTGGGTTGCGTCGCGTGGAAGAGGGTTCTCTCCGTGTCGGAAGAACGGGTCGCGGGTTAGCGAAGCGAAGCCCATTCATTCACAGCCCAATACGAGTTGGACCCGGAAACTGAAGCCCAACAGGAATAGGATCAAGCATCCAATTTTACCCACCATTCTTGGAGTTCAGCAAGGTTGGTTTCGTTCCTCCTTGCTTCTCTTCGCTTTGCTTTTTTGGGCTTTGGTTGATTAGTTCTTCCAGTTGATTTGGTATTATTGCAGCTGTTTTGCAATGTAGACCCAACGATGCTTAGCTAATCTAATTAACCCAACAATGTTTAGCAATGTAGGCTTTCATTTGAAAGAAGATAATAGTGTTGGTAACTTGAAATTAGTACGTTGGAGAAATGAGGACAATATATTTCAACGCTCCCCTCATGTCTAGCCTCAACATAGGCCGTAAATATTTTTATCAATATTGCGTTGGTTAGGTCTTGAATTTGAGACTTATTACCTCTGATATCATATTAAATTGCATGTACTAACCAGTTCACCCATCGGATCAAGCTACCGGAGAAAAGGGATCATATATTTCAACAATTAGAAAGCCAGCCCTGAACTTGCAATTATGTGCTACCTTAATTCTTTGGTCTTCACTGATTTGTGGAGGTATATACTTGTTCTCCTGTTGAAATAAATGACCTCTCTTTGTCTGCAGCAAATCGAATTGTGGAGGTTAATGAGATGTGGCGTGCGAGGGAAAAGGAGCTGGAGCTGGAATCCGAGATGAAGAGCAGAACCAATGGCCGCATGGACTTGAGATCCGAGAAACGCAACAATGATTGAAGAGACCGAAGTTTCGTCTCTAAGATCGAACAAGACAGACCTTACACTACGCCTTCTTCAATGAGAGATTCATATAGCAGTTCTTACTCGGACCGGGAGGACGGCCTGGGCGATGATGAAATCGAAGAGTTTCTTCGCTCAGGTCAGTTACGATATCCATCATTCACTTGATGAAAATGTAAGATGCATTGACTGAAAATGAGATATTTCGATAAAAACTCCTACATGGACTGAAAGGTGTGATTTTTCTAGCATGTTATGTTTACCTGTCACTGGTCAGATCATAGGCTGGCAATGTTTTCATCTTAATAAAAAATGTGCTAAGCCTTCGCATTTTCTCTGTCATATGCATGTGCAATGAGATCACTAAAAATGCATTGTTTTTGTTAGGGTGAAGCGGGGACGAGGAGCCATTGGTTCTAGGATGGATGAGCCTAGTCCATACCTCACCGCTCCATCAGGTAGGCAGGACAATTCAATAAGTCCAGATGCACCAGCGAAAGTAGAATGGAAACGCCGAGTTCCTGGTCCGGAGAAGCCGCTACTTTTGAGATCTAAATCCTCAGATAAGGAGCCATCCACCCCCAAGCACAGGCACAGAGAAGAAAAGAACAACAAAGACAGCAATCCAGAGAGAAAGGACGATAAGGAGAAGAGGAGGTCCAAGCATCACCACTATCAACATAAAAGCCGAAGTAGGGAGTGATGGCCAATGAATAACCAAAGAATGTGTACAGACGGCCTTTAACGCGGCTAATTTGTGATCTGTTACTAACTTGACTGAAACTGTCGTACCAAAAACTTAACACGATGAAAATTTCTGTTCTTCGTTATAGTTGGTGATCTGCATTTTTTTCTATGTTCCCTATCTGCTAAACCGTGTTCTTCTTTTGCAATGATCCAGAATTGTTGCATAAAACAGCATACAGAGATGTAATGTGTATCCCATGTACAGAGGAACAAGCAGTAGAATCCACTGAAACAACATAACAACACGATAGGTATATTTATTGAGATGGTACAAAATTACACAGCATCGTATACCCCTTGGTAGCTCTTGCTACACCACAATCGTCCACCAGATGAAACTGAAGCCTACCAAGGAAGATGCAGCGATCAAGCTCAGGTGATGCGTCGTGCCTCTGCTTGGCGTTGGCTTGGTAACTGCAGCAGCAGAGAAGGCTCACTTACCGACAGTAGAATATCAGATCAGTTCGAGATGGTTTCAGAAAGAGAGGTTCGGGCTACCAATTCATACTGTGCTACACTGAAACAGATTCGTGTTATGCAGACACTAGTTTAGTTCAGTCAAGCAAAAAACCTCTCTGTCAGTTAACATGCTGCTTTCATATGACATGTATTTGCTAGTGTTATTGCTCAGCCGCCGACAGAAAGGAAGCACTAACAGCAGTGAATTAGGTAAGTGACTCTGTGGCACGACCAAGTTCTCATTTTGTATCTAATTCTGATTTCTGATCACAGATAGAGACGTTGTTGTCTGAAGCACAGGAAAGTTATCGTGTTTACTATTTCTGATTTCCAATCACGGACAGCAATATTGTTGTCTGAAATGCAGATATACCTGTAGAAGCAACGTTACCCGTGGACGCTGAAGACGCAGCAATACTACCTGCAGTGGCTGCACCTGCAGTAGAACCAAATCACCATTGCTCAGAACGCCATTGTATTAATTAAGTTAGTTATGACATAAATGATCTCATCACTTGATCTGATCAGATTATCAGTGAGGATATAGCGCGCGCATCACTAGTGTAATGTAGTTATGACTACTATCCTAAGAAAATATTGATGAGATTCAGAATTTCACACTCAATTTTCTACGTCCAATTCATCTGGAAGTATCAGAAGAACTTCTGCAGCGTGTTAACTGCGGCGCTAGATTGACGGTAAAAGAGATCAAAAATAGAAAGATAGCTAGCTTAGGTGCATCGAACGACAGACTTTCGAGTAAGGAATAATCCATCTTGATATTATCCAAGCAGTACTGCTAGTGTTAAACAAATCATTAAATTTCAGAGCTTGGACGTACGTGCGTGCCACTGCCGCGCTAGGTAGCAAACGAACACGTCAATCAATCCGGTCAGCGGATGAGGAATGAGATCGAGCTTAGCTTACCGGCACCGGCGGAGGTGTACCTGGCGCAGGTGGACGCCTCGGTGGTGACGCCACACCGCTTGGCGAGAAGCAGCCCCTGCTCCGGCACCACGCCGAAAGCCTGCAGCACGGCCCTGTTCATGAGGATGGCGCACATGCACGCTGCCTCCTTGAGCGGCCCGCAGCACGACGCCGGCGGCGTGTCGGTGGTGTTCAGGTAGCCCGCGCACGTCACGAGGTTGGACGCGCACGACGGCACCGCAGCGCCGCCCGCGCCACCGGCACCGGCGCCCGTCGTCGTCACCTGCGCCGCCGCGGCGGACATGCAGCAGGCGAGTGCGACGACGGCCACCACCGCCGGCAGAAGAGCGCGCGCGTGGCCACGGCTCGACATCCTGTGCGCGCGTGCGTGCGAGTACTGCCGACGTGAGTGAGAGTGAGCTAGTGCGAGCGCGAGCGCGTGTTGTGTCGCGCTCTAAAGAGTAGTGCAGCGGAGGGTCACGACTTGCTTCCTTTATAGGATGGCTGCCTCTTCGCAGACCCATATTAGGCCTGACTCGTCCGTGCGAGTCCGCGATCGTCCATTTTATTCGAAAACAAGTAGACTACACTGGGTATAAATTAAGATTTTCTACTGTATTAAATAAAAAACCATTGTAATTTTAGATTAAGAAATCACCACTACATATCCAGAGTAGCAGAAGCAAAGTTGATGTAATGCATTGACGTGGTTATAGTTGTACTACCTCTTCGTGGTTCTTTCAGACGGTAATCATTCTAACGTTGCAGCCTTGCAGCAATACCTCTAAGGTATTCACGCGTATAGAGAAAGAACTGGAGTGCTAGCTCCAGGCAGCACAGCTTGGACGTGAGAGGAGTGGTGGCTAGGGTTTTAAGAATCCCAAACTAGGGTGATCTCTAATGCCGACTACCCCTCTCGTTATATAGGCGTCTCCATAATGAGCTTCTATATTAAGGCTCTTTAGAACTCGAGACCCAATATAATTCAGATGCTTATCTGAATAAAGTTCCAACCCTTCAAGTATGTGATCCTATGGGTTCATGCACACTTAGATATTATATGGATACTCCTACTCAGGAACTAATTGGTGACGGCCTCTCGTAGGACGAGTCAACTCCTAATTGTACATAAAGATCAAATCGGACAAACCTCTATAATAAAAAAAAATCAATCATATGCATTCTTTTTACCTCATGATATTGGTCAAACTCAATTCAGGTATATATCATCTTGTTCGAATAGCTCAACCACTCTTTCTCGATCATGTGGCTCGGAATCCCAGTTTGTGGTTAACTAACCACAAATAGCATGTTCATGCATTTCCAGATCCGATCGCTCGAGAGGCCTAGAGATATCTCTTCTGTTGTATGGAGGGACAAATCTTATCTTGGTCGACTATGCCTCGCAGCATGCTTTACGACAAACCCAAAAGCCACATTTATAACTACTCAGTTATAGAGTAGCATTTGGCAACTCCTAAATAATTCACTCCACGTCTCTAGTGTACATGACAACCTCAAGTCTAAAGATATATAATACACATTATTATGTGACTATCAGATGACGTGGAGGAGTACAATGTTATCGTTGTGTCTCATGGTGGGTCGATGTAAACCCATGATCTCCAACATGTGTCGATATTATCGACTTGGTATCTCCATATCTATGACCTATGAAATATGGTCATCAACTAATACATAAGTTAACCTAGACATATATGTCCTCATATACTTTATTAGTCAAGAATCACTTTAGAATAATCATTACAGAGATTAATATAGTCTCATAAGCAACTCACGTACTCGCTACTCAATATTAAAGATAATATTTAATAAATCATAAATATAAGATAATGTAATCATATATACGATTGTTTTTACGGTATATTTCCACACATTCTTCACCGTGGCCGAAATTTGCACCTTCAGGCTGGCAACCACGAGCGGGGAGGACACGTCGTCGCGGCCGCGGAAACATGGCGGCGGCTGACTGGCAAGCATGACGAATGAGTGCGTAACGGACAGACAACGGGTGAGCACGAGCACAAGCGGGCATGGTGGCTGCAAGCGAGTGCTACAACACGAGCGTGGAGCGTGAGCGATTGCCATTGCCATTGCCAGAGACCGCAGACGTGGTGCTGTCGCTAGCGAGCTACACGCTCCTTCACCATTCCGCACCTGTGAATGTCTGACCAAGGTTGAGACAGCGGCGACCACGCGCTCCAGCGGGAGCACATGCGTGCTCCGACTCCTTGAGGCGCATAGGCGACGACGGCGCCACCCCGTCTTCGTCTCCATTCAAAGAGTGAGCGCACTCTATACCTGAGAACTTGCTCAAGATTGCGTATGGCTGAGCCAACGACTTGGCGGGTCTGAGGTGGGCTTGTAAAGCCTAAAAATATAGCCATTCTGGAAGGGAAACACGCCGATGTACGTAGGTGGTGCCTGATTCATCGTCATCTCATTGCCATATCATATAGGTGCTAGATTTATTTTCTCCCTCAGTGTTTAGCTCTCATCCTAATGGCAAGAATAGGCATACATGCTACAGCTAACTGAATTACATCCCGCCAACCAACCACCCTGGCACACTAGCTCATCCTAATTGCTCACACCGATGCTTAAAGGCAAAATCAAAGTATGCACTGGTCCATTGGAGATGGCCTGAGACGCATTATTATATGTGTCGTAGCGCTTTAAAACTTTGACTCTAATGTGTAAAAGTATATAGATTAATCATGTGAAAATAACAGCATTGTCTTTGTGTTGTGAAATTCTTTTATGTTACATATCTTTTTACTGTTTTTAGTAGCATATTAGGATTGAAAATTATAATCAAAATCTTATATTAGAGAATGTAAAAAGTCAAACACGTCTTATATTTCTAGACGAAAGAAGTATGATTTACGAGAGGTAAGTTATTTCTCTTTCTTATTACTCACTCTACGTCAACAGGCAAGTAGATTATTTATAAAAGTTTTAAGCAACCGTGTGTGATTACTTATTTTTTGAGCTGATAAGCTAATGTGTGCCAGGGTGGCTGGTTGGCGGGATGTACGTGGGCCGGAATCTCTCGCCCTAGCTGTACAAATTGCATGGCATGGTTGATCCAGTTCGCGCGCGGTCGATCGGGCAGCAGACTTCACTCCACCTTCACCTCGACAGCAAGTTGCCTGATCTCACGTGTGATGCCGCCCATTTGCATGCAATAATTGCTCCTTATCTACGTCCACATATGCACATCCATACAGCAACGCATACATGCAGCAATGCATTTCACTTTATATCTTTTTCTAACTCGACTCATCTGTTGTTGTGAACTGATGACGTAAAATTTGGAATCGTAATGGGCTCAGGTGGGCCTTTGATCAGTAGGATCGACCGGGCTGTCTGAAAACACACGTTCTCTTGGGACAGTTATGACCGGCCTGCTGCTCTAACAGCTTCATTATGAGAGTGTTTGGTTGGGCTGTGGCTTATTTAAAAATAGTTGTCGGCTGTCTGCTGTGAGAAAGCTGCTGTCGGTTGTCTGTTATGGGAATGTTAAGTTTTGATTGTTTTGTTTGAGTGAAAAAATATGGATAATTAGTTATCAACTACATGAGTAATTTCAGCACAGCATCCCCCAAAGCTAAGAAAGCACCTCAAAAGGTGTTTTTATTTTGTACACTAGTTTTGGCTTATAAGCAGGAAAAACAGTTTTTAGATATTTAGTGTTTTGGTTGGGCTTTTGGCTTATAAGCAGAGAAAGCCACAGCAAAAGCCCAACCAAACACCCCCTATAACTAGCTGCAACTAGTAGTGGATATCGAGCACGGATAAACTTTTAACCGTCTTTGTTCCAAGCTAGTAAGGCAGGTTAATTTAACAGTACTTTCTCTGTATATAAGGCTTACATATTTGTTAAAATTTAACTTTGATCAATAATTAGTCTAATCATATATAAATTACCTGATATAAATTCGATATCATTGAAAATTACTTTTTAATACTACCAATTAAGGTTATATCATATAATCCATATATTATTAAATAAATTCTTATCTAAAGATAATTCACGTGTGTTTTATATTTTTGAACAAAGAAAGTATCATCCTATGATTAATGATTAGTCTAACCATATTTAAATTATCTTATACAAAATCGATACCATTAAAAAATATTTTTTAATACGGATCCTACGATATCAAGTTATATTATATAATTCATATATTATAAAATAAATTATTAATTAAAGATAAATTTTAAAGCGTATATTTATTTTATATTTTTAGATGGAGACAGTATCATCTTGCGTTCGAAACTACTTTCCGGCTCTGGAACTGATGGTTCGAACCGCGTGAACTGCGACGACATTGTGGGTATGTTACGTCCGAGAAGGCAATCCTTCCTCGCTCTCAACGGAACCCAAGGAGCTCGTGTGTCCAGCGTGATCTTTCTCCGTAGCTCTTCTTTCTGACGTGTTCATCTTGCAACTCTATTTTCCTTTTAGATAATAGAAGAGATCACAAACCCCGTCTCTATATTTGAAAATGCATATAGCCCAAACATATTGATCGTACGCGTTGACTGGGGACTTATGAGATACCTTCTCATGTCATGCCTGTGGGCCATAAGTACACGAGCAATGTAGGCGCCGTAACAGCCACAATTTTCTGATACTGTCATGTCTTCTTAAGTACTTACACAAATTTGTGACGCTGTCACTGCCACAATTTATGATGGTGGGTGTTGTGAGAAGTTTAAATTCAGTTTGGGATGTGCCTTTCCAGGCTTCAATATCGAACTATCTAAAGTGCCTTAGGTTAAGTACATGCAATTAAAGGGGACAAGTTGCTGGTGCCTGCTTGGCAAGTTGTTGGCAGCTCGATCGTGGAGAGTTAGGCGTCCTACTACTTCAATTCATAGATTTTGCCAGCAACAGATTGGCGCCGTAGTCATTAACATCCATCTCAGACGAGGCTCAATTGTGTGCATCCATTCCATTTCCCTTTAAAAAAAATTCTCTCAAAAGCATACCAGTGTGGCCCTCTGCATTTGAGACTCTGCTGCTGCACAAGACTAGGCTCCGCCAAACACACTGAAACTTGCACACATCCAGCTCGTGCAACTTTGAAACGATGGATGCTTTGCTTGCAATTGCATGCACTGGCTAACTTACACCTCACTGTTTCTCGGCACGGCAGGTCAGCAAAATTTAGCAGAAGCTCGAACAATGTACGGAGTGTTGACTAATGCAATTGATAGTATAACTAACTCAGCCTAAAAGGGGAAGATGTTGTGTTGAAAGAGGGTTGAAAAACCATTGTTAGGTGTGTGGCCGACCCAACCCAGAAATGTGAGTGGACCAAACATTAGGCCAATATCCAACATGCATTACAAAACCTACTATATGTACTACATTTATTTATTCCTAACGAAAATTTTCAACGACTGTTTAAGTTTTGACATGGAACATGCATTTATCGTTTCCTGTTTCTAACAAACTGCTGCTCAATTTCTCACCAGCGTCATCGACGAAAATATCAATATTCTCAACATAGCCAGTATTATAAAATTTTGGAAAGTTAGCACGACCATCAGTTAGGTTTAATTTTACATTTACGGAAAATCAAATCTTTAGACAGATTTATCATGTCGGATTGGTTTTTTTTTCTTACGGGTGAAGATTAAGTCTGATCGCATCACATCACAAGAGGAGGGTCCACCATCAGAACTACTTCTCCTGGCCCATCACGTGAACACGCATTCATTCACATCTCTTCTTTTTTTTGTAGCGTTGTTCCGAGAAACACCCCAAGCATGCCGTATTTCACGTTGCCGTCCTCAACGAGTTATATGGCTGTTATGATATTGTCTTTAAAAATATTTATCATTGTTTCTCTAAATATTTGAATTGTTGATAATGATCTACTTTCATCCCATACCCTGTCCGCCAAAATTAACCTACTAACTAATAAGAGCATCTCATCATGATTTTTATAGAGACTGATGTACCATATAATTAAATGTATTTTTATTATTTTTGTAGCGACATGTGGACGTTTCACCAGTGCTCGTGTAAAGTTCAGAATTATTTTCCGCTGCTAGTTTGAGTGTGAGACCCAGTGTCAAATTGTTAATGCTTCCTGGATCCTCATCGAACGGTTTCTTTTGATGTCAAAGGGTTCTCAGTGACAGTTAAGCTATTCATTGTAAGATTTATGTGGTGCAAACATGCGAAAATACTGGCGCTTAGATCTTGCCGTATCTAATCATTGACACGCAAAATGCCTCCCTGAAGAATTATTTATCAGCAAATAAGTTCACAAAAGTGGTTTACACATTTGATTTCTACCAAACAACGCGACCTTTCTATAAATATCTTCATCCATGCCATGCAAGTGTCTTTATACATGCAAGGTCCAAACTGAAAATAAAAAAAATTGAAAATATCTCCAAATTTGTTTACATAGTACTCCACCTGCTATTTTTATCCTCCTTATATAAAGGCACACAACTTGTTCATCAGAAAACAATCAATCACTCGACCACCAACACACACCAGCTTGTCAGTGCTCCAAACAAGCTCAGCTCCTCCTCCAACCTCCAAGAACTCAATCATGCCACGCTCCGGCGCTCCTCCTCCCCTCCTCCTCGCCGCCCTGCTCCTCGCCTTCGCGGCGGCCGCGGCGCGACGGGCGCGGCGGCGGAGAGAGGCGCCCCGGCGGCCACCGACTTCATCCGCAAGTCGTGCCGCGCGACGCAGTACCCGTCGGTGTGCATGCAGAGCCTGTCCTCGTACGGCACCGGCAGCGGCAGGCAGCCGCCGCGGAGCCCCAAGGAGCTGGCGCGCGCCGCGCTGGCCGTGAGCGCCGACCGGGCGCGGTCGGCGTCGGAGTACGTGGGGCGACTGTGCGGCGCCGGGCCTAGCCACGGCGGCGGCGGCGGCGGCGCGAGGAACCCCGCGACGCGCGACTGCATGGAGAACATGGCGGACAGCGTGGGTCACCTGCGGGACGCGGCGCAGGAGCTGGGCGGTAGCATGGGGCGGGCGGGTTCACCGGCGTTCAAGTGGCACCTGAGCAACGTGCAGACCTGGTGCAGCGCGGCGCTCACCGACGAGAACACCTGCCTGGACGGGCTCTCCCGCGGCGTGGACGCCGGCACGCGCGCCGCCATCCGGGGCAAGGTCGTCGAGGTCGCGCAGGTCACCAGCAACGCCCTCGCCCTCGTCAATCGCGTCGGTTAATTATCATATCTCAGTCTCGATGTGTTCTTGATGTGCCTGTAGCATGTAGTTAAGATCGACAAGCAAGAATGTAATTAATGTTAAGTCTTCACCGAAGGTGGTGAGAAATCGAAGTACTATATGTTCTTCTTGCTAGGCTTGTTCCTTAATTTGATCAAAAGTGTTATATACATATATAACCCAGAGCAACTGATGTTTGCTTAGCCTGACTGCTCCAAATGGTTAATTGGTTAGCATTCAGAGCAAGTGAGTTCTTCAGAGTTCAGATACATTTCTGAAACCGAAGTTAGGGAGATGATGCATCTGCTTTTGTGGATTCAGACTTCAGTCTTGTTTCTGATTGGATCAATTAAAAGTATTCAAGTGCAGCCAGTGGCCAGGGAATTTTTTCTTTTTTGAGGTAACCTGTGACCAGGATTGGGTAGACACTTGCCTGCCTCGCTCAGTACCGCCCTACGTGAACATTGCTGTGTCCAAATTCTGACAGCCAATTTCATTAGGCCATCTGTTCATGGGATACCTCAAATCAATCCAACACTAGCCATTCGGCTTGCACGCGTTTGGTTCATTCATCCATTAGGACTCTAAAGTTCTCAACAAAAAGCATCAGGACTCTGATCTGATTGCTGCCAGTTAGGATATCGTTCGTACGAGTCTCGATCTTAATTGTTTGCACGAGTCTTGACAGTACAATTTCTACCGTCTAATAGGAGGGTTTAAGATTAATTAAGCTGGGTCACATATGACCTGTAGTGTAAGGCTAAGCAAACGTACTCAGTTATGACTGTCAAGCATGTGGACAGAGCATTTATTGGCAACGTCAGACTATGGTGGCCATGTGGTCATGGGCCCGCATGGGCACTGTCAGAAGAATGCTAGTGGCTGGATACCGGAGGCGCAGCTCGGGTCGAAGAGATCTGTTTCCTTGGGGCTTGGGCCGACATGCTCGTGCAGTCCCTTTTCTTCTTCGTTGTCGTTCTTCTTCTTCGAGCTGAGTAGCAACCAAGCCGCCGGAGAAAAAAGAGAATTGACTGGCAAACCTAGCCGCCAGAGAGCCAAAGAAGATGTTTGATGTTTTTATGGGGTTTTCTCGTCTCCAACAGCTCATCTGGTGTCAGGAGTTAGGAGAACCTCATATCAACATTTGTCATATAGATTAAGTCAATTCTAAATTAGATTTGTATGTTCTTAGTAGCGGTGGCCTAATAGTGAAGGCGGCACGTACAGAATAAAAGCCTATTGTCTCTATCTTTATTCCGGTGTGGCCATTATGTCTGAAATCCGAGATTCCAATGATGTTTTGGTCGTGAGAATCAATAGTTCTTTATTCGGCGGATTATCGTCCGACGCTTTGGCCTAACTTGGCGGTGGTGGCGGCGACGGCGGTGTCGAGTTTGCTCTGGTTTGTGGTTCTCCCCTTTTGTTCCTTTGTGCTCTTGGTATTCTTCCCCGTTGATATGGCGACAAAACAACGGTTTAGCATCTTGCCTTGCAATGGGTGCATACCTAGCCACAGTGTGTTCAACGATCTTAGATTCCCACCTGTTGGGGTGGGCAGCTCATGCGGCTCTTTAAAATCTTTGAGGTTATTCCAATTTGTGTAGGTTTGACCTTTTACAGTTTTTTCACCAGAGGTTTGGAGGAACACTGAGCTGCAAAAGGCGGAGCTAGAGACAATGAATTCGGTGAATCTTAATGTAACTTTTGTTTTTATCAGGAGTCTTTATTGCTCGTGTTTCATGCAATGCCTTCTATCCGTTATACTATCTTCGTTTAATCAATAAATTTGGTACTATTGCTAAAAGAAAAGCTGAGGAGTAGCTTAGACATTACAAAAAAGGGTGTGCCTCACCGGTAAACATTTACCGGGAAAAAACTGGTAAACACCCTTTTTTTTCGAAGAAACATGGCAGGAGCTCTGCCTCTCTCATAGAATAGGAGATCAAACAAAACAAAGTTCGAAGTTTGTTATGAACATTAAGGCAGAAAAACAAAAAGCAAAGCACCCGAAGGGCGACAACGGGCTAAAACACGGCGACGAAGGGGTCTCCGGTATCATTCGAAGTCCGACCAAAAGCTAATCTCCTAGCGACGATGTCTTCTTGAGCTTTTCCGGCTACCCGTATGGACATCACTGTACTCGTTGTTGAAGATTCGAGCGTTTCGCTCTTTCCAAATATTCCAAAGCGCGTATGCAATGAATCCATACCGCTTTCTCTTCTCTTGCTTTGTTCCTGCCGCGCAGCTGAATTGCCACCAATTGGAGAGGTTTACCTGATTGGTGTGAAGGAGAGCATGAGGGTCAATCCTGTTCATTGTGGAAACCTTGCGTAGCACCTATCTAGCAAAAGGACATCCAATGGAAATATGAAGCGCTGTCTCCGTTTGATTTCCGCATAAGGTGCATATGGAGCCGTTCGTCCATCCTCTTTTCTCTAGTTTATCCGCCGTCAGGATTCGGTGCTGGATGAGGAGCCAAACATGAATTTTGCATTTTTGTTCTGCGTCGGCCGACCATATGGTGGAAGCGTCGAAGGTGGCGTATTTCCCTATGTGTTGGAACCTGTATGCCGATCTAGCGGAGTATTGAGCATTGTCTGTCCATCGCTAAGAGATACGATCAGGAACTTGGTTGTTGATCTGCACGTCTTGGATACGGTTCCATAATGATAGGAACTGATGAACCTGTGCGGTCGTGTGAATAGCTCGGAGGGACTTGAGCCCATTTGTTGTTCTCTAGCTCTTGGGCCACTGTCCTGTGTTTTCTTCTGACGAGGGTGAATAAATCTGGAGCGATCTCGCGTGGAGAGACATTCTGTAGCCATTGGACGTCCAGAATCTGGCCGTTTGGCCGTTGCCAAGGAGAATGGTGGTAGAGGCCTCAAATGCGGACCTGTCTGTGTCGTCACATGGTACCGGTTGGCCATGCCAAGGTTTCCTGATGCTACTCCATTCGCCCCACAGCCATCGTAGACGAAGCGATGTACCAAAACTCTGAATGTCCTTAATTCCTAAGCCTCCCATGGATTTTGGCTTGCAGACTTGTTTCCAATTGACAAGGCAATGACCTGCTGAGCATACTTCATCGCCTTTCCAGAGGAAGGATCTGAGTGTCTTCTCAATTCGTTTGATTGCCCACTTATCAAGTTTGAAAACGGATAGGAAGTACACTAGACATGGCGATAGCACAGAGTTTATAAGCGTCAACCTCCCTGCTCTAGAGAGGAGTTTGCCTTTCCAACCTGCAAGTCTGGAAGCGAGCCTGTCAAACATCGGTTGTAAGTCCGCTTTGCGTAGTCTGGAGGTGTGCAGTGGGAGTCCCAAATAGGTGCACGGAAACTGTTTAAGCTGAGCCTGAAAATTATGCGTGATGTGTTGAATATTGAAGTTCGAGCATCTGATCGGGTATATGCAACTTTTCTAGAAATTAGTATGGAGCCCTGACGCCTCCCCGAATACTTGTAAGCAGGTTTGTATGGCCTGTAATTCTCCGATGTGAGGGTTTGCAAAGATTGCTGCGTCATCCGCATAAAGCGAGATCCTCATGTCGTTAGCAATTCCTGTGATTGGCTTGATTAGGTTGGCTCGTATGGCTCGGAGGAGAAGCTTCTGGAGGGGATCAATTGCGATAATGAGAGCAGAGGGGATAAAGGGTCTCCCTGCCTAAGCCCTCTTCGGTGCCATACACGGTCGGAACGCTCTCCATTTACTATGACTCGGCTAGATGATGAAGCTAGGAGGCGTGCCGTCCACTCTCTCCATCTTGGTCCAAAACCTAATTCTGTAGAAGCTCGAGAAGGTACTCCCAGCTTACAGAGTCGAAACGCCTTCTGGATGTCTAGCTTGAGGAAGAGACCCGGGATGTTTTTCCTGTGCATTGCTTTGATGGTGTTTTGTGTGTAGATGAAGTTGTCCTGTATCCCTCGCTTCTTAATGTAAGCACTCTGTGATGTTGAGACGATTGAGTCAAGCTCTGGTCCAAGCCTGTTAGCTAGCATCTTTGTCACAATCTTTCCAAAGGCGTGTATGAGACTAATCGGGCGATAGTCTCTAATCGCTGTTGCCTGCTGCTTCTTGGCGATTAGAACAATTTCTGCGCTGTTCAGGAGGGAGAGTCTGTCTGTTCTGAGACAGCAGAACTGATTGATGGCGCTGACTATATCCTCCTTGATGATGCCCCAAAACGTTTTGAAGAAACGATTAGTGAAGCCATCAGGACCTGGGGACTTGTCATTTGGCATTAGCTTAATTGCGTTGGAAATTTCTTCTTTTGTGAAATCGACTTCAAGATGCTCTAGGTCGTGTCTCTGCACCTGTAGGAGCTCCCAGTTGAGTGTGTGCTGCCTTTGCCTCTTCGTTCCCAACCCCAAGTTGAAGTGCTCAGTTATGACAATCTTCTTGTCATTTTGGCTATGGGCGACCTGGCCATTAGCTTCTAAGGAGGTGATGAAGTTTCTCTTTTTTCGTGAATTGATTTTGAGGTGGAAGAATCGTGTGTTTGCATCCCCCTGTTTTATCCATTGAGTTCTGGAGCGTTGTTTATATCTTAGCTTCTGTATGACGGCTAGACCCAGCAGTTTGGTTTTGAGGTTTCTCCGCAGCTCTGATTCCATGTCATTAAGGATTCGGAGTTCCTGTGCCTTGTCTAGCTGTAAAATGATCTCGGATGCTATTGCAAATTGCAAGGTCGTGTTGCCAAAGAGGTTTTTACTCCATTTCTGTAGGGTTTTTTGCTAATCTTGAGAGCTTGACGTGTAGGCGGGTGATGTGATCTGTCGGTGTTGCCGCCCTGTGCCAGCAGTCACTAATGACTTGGTGAATGCCCGGGATCTGGCACCACCAGTCTTCGAACCTGAAGGTCTTTAGTTTTGGTGCCATTACTGCTCCTAGAAGCAGAAGCGGACAATGGTCTGAGATCATGGACGACATTGCCTGTAAGTGCGAGTTGGCAAACTCTGCGTCCCAATCTGTGGAGCATAGCACCTTGTCGATATTTGTATGAGTCGGGTTTGCTTGTCCGTTAGACCAAGTGTACTGCCGGCCTTGCAAGTGCAATTCACGAAGCTGCAAATTATCTACCACTGTTCTAAAAGCACGGAGCAACCTAGTGTTTAAGAGGCTGTTACTTTTATCTGTAGCCTTTAAGATCATATTGAAATCTCCGACTATAACCCACTTAGGAAGGGCGATAGGTTTTATCGATCGCAGTTCCTGGAGGAAAGCCTGCTTCTGTTGCTCGGATTGAGGTCCATATACCACCGTACATGTCCATTGGAGATCATTTTGAAGATGTTTAATGTTTGCTGTGAGGGAGAAGGCTGCCGGGGAGATGTTGCTTAATGAGAAGCACATCTGTGAGCAAGCTAGGATAATGCCCACCTTGGGTTCCATCTGCCGGTAGGGAACAAAGTTATGGACGAAGTTCGGCCCTAACACCTGTTGGATATCTGCGTCTTCCACGGAGTTGAGTTTTGTCTCCGGAGACAAACTATTGTGGCGGCATTTTGTTTTATCACTTCCCGGACGACGTCTCTTCTTGCCGTATTATTTAAGCCCCTAACATTCCACGATGGAGTTTAACCTGGTTATGAGTCATGGAATAACTGCCTTCCGGCCTCCTCCTGTTGAATTGAATCGTAGAGAATATATGCACTTCGCTGTAGGAGAAGAAAAGCAAAAATCGACGCACAGACCAGCAGCTTCCATTACAAATATGGGGGACTCTAGACCGCATATGCGCACAGCGCACGGGGTCAGAGGAAACAGGCGCCACCGAGATGGCTAACAACAAAAGGCTGTGCGTGAGCACTGCTCTCTCACAGCAAGACCCTGGGATTAGATCCTTGTCTACGACATTAGCTGTTCTTAAACCTGGAATACAGCAACGACATGAACTTAGGAGATATATTACTGAATACATGCGCATTAGGGCGGCATAGGGCGACTGCACTGGTGCTTAGGCCGGGGCCTGCAAGACCTCTGTGACGTCCGAGCTTCCCCAGAACTCCTGCGAGAGTTGCAAAAGCCACGGACTGTGGATCATTCAACGGTTTCTTTGAAGAGGTCTCTGTAGCGCGCAAACTCTGCCATTCCCGGGTCTTCAGTCGCTGTCAGGATCCCCAGCTTTCTCATGAGGACAAGCCTTGCCTTTTCCATCACGGAAACACCTGGCAAGGGGTTGGGGTGGTTGGAGCTCGTCATCTTGGCGTCGTCTTTCCTCGTCCTGCTTCTGGTGACTGGGCGTGGCGGCATCTCAGCGGCCAGAGGGGGCGGACCCACGCGCGGGTTATCCGTTGGCGGAAAGTGGCTAAGGTCATGTTGTCGTCCATCTCTGATCCACCTGTGTCCGTATCCCGCAGCGGCGCGTCGGTTTTGGTGTTGGGCTTCAACGTGTGGCTCCACGGGGTTGGGGAGGCGCAGGAGTAGAAGCGCTTCGTCAGCCATTGGGGTCCACTGCTATCCGGAGTTGCGAGGTCCAGCTCGCGGACCTGCGTCATAACTTGAAGCAACTGTGCTTCGACGGCTTGCTGCGACTTGAAGGGGAACCGCTCCGGGAGCGAGATCGCTCACGCTGTTGGACTTGTGTGGAAGCGAGGGAGTCAGTTCCATCTCCGCTGATGTCATCGATCGGGTCTAGCCCAGCGCAGGCGTGGTGACGCTGCGAGACGCCGCCGCTTCTTGGTGCTGCGGCCTCTATGCCCTCTGTTTCCTGTCGGGAGGCGGCCGTCTAGAGCCGCCGCGACCTGCATTTCGTGGTGGCACATCCCAGCCGGATGGGGGCGCACCGTGCAGGACTTCTGCTACGTTCTCGCTCGTCGTCGGAGTCGTCGCTTGGAGGTTGGAGGATCCTGTCGTGGGCTGAAGCGATAGGCGGCCAGAGAGGGGCTGTCCTTCACTCCTAGCTCCCAATGGAAGGAGGAGAACACGGGCCTTCCTCCTCAGAGGACGGAAGGGAGATTTCGCCACTGGCTGGGCTGCTCGGACCGTGGGTGTGGAATGGCGGACTGCGCTCCGGCGGCTCGTAGTCGATGACCTGGTCAATATGGACGAGCACCGGGTGCGATAAGAACCGCAGCGGCGGCCCCTGCGGACGAGACTGCCCTGCAAAGCGCCTGTGATCTGAACCGCTGGCTGCCGGCGATGGGGGACAGCGAGACCCACCTGCTCTGTGGTGTACACACCGGCTCGAGGAACGCGTCCACGTTGTGGGAGGATATCCAAACCCTCATGCACGCTGTCTCTTTGTCCGCAAGAGGCTCGTCAAAACCTCCTTCCTGGACTCCTGAGTGAGCAAGGATGGAGGCCACCGCTTCCGGGCCCCATTCCGAGCGCGGGACTCCTTCAATGCATAGGCGAATCTGGAACCGGGCTTGGTTTGAGTTTCCTGTTGCAAGCCTGGACCACGGCCGTGAACCGAAGCTGCAGGTCCTCAATGTTTAGGGCTCTGTTCTTCGAGGACGTTGGCCCGCACTTCAGGGTCGTGGAAGATGGCGAGGTATTCCTTCGCCCCTAGCATGGTAACATCGACATCCTCTCTCCTTGTCTCGAAGTAATCCGCTAGAATCCTGCAGATTTGCCTGTTTGAGCTCTGTAGATGCTGATTCAGGAGCAACACAATCACACCTGTGGAAGCTAGCTCCTTCTCGGCGCGCGCCATCTTTTTTCAGAGGTGGTAAACACCCCTTAAGAGTAAGCACGAGAGTGCTTACCGGTCTAGTTTAAAAAACCGGATCTGACCTCTAGTTAGACAAGAAAAATTCAGGTCTCACCGGTTCAGTTTAGCTCAAAGACAGTATTCATAATCGAACAAAGAAAAAAGAGGAGAACTGACTGGTTTTCGGATGAAGCGGTCGGTTTTTACTAAACATGAACTGATTTGGCTATATAATATTATTAATCATGGTATTTCCAAATATATATTATTTAAAGCTATATTTATGTATTGATCGTGCTATATATTATCAATTAAATATAATACTATTACTTAAAAACTTGATAAGTAAACTAATGGACAGGTGAACCTGTGAACAGCCTTACTGTTTCAGTCGCCGGCCTGATTTTTTTGAACTATGCTTACCACCTTCCCACATAGCCCAGCGCGCTCCCACGAAGACAACTGGGCCTTAGATGAGCTTTCTGTTTTGTGGAATTTCTACCAGCAAACCATGGACTCTCTCCAATAGTAGTACTAAACACACCTTAAAACAACTACTAATAGTTTCTTTCTTTCTCTCTTTCCTCTTTTTTCTTTCCACATTTTCTACCAGATTTTTTCCTCTCTTTTTTAGTTGTAATATTTCCCTTTTTTTTTACTTTTTTCGTTGTTTTTTCCTCACTTAAGACAATACTGAGAAATATAATAGATAAATATATAGTACACAACTGATAGAAAATGCAGTAGATAAATCTGCAGTAGACGCCGTCAACAAGTGCACTGATATAAAATGCAGTAGACAACTGATAGAAAATACAGTAGACAGTTGTCAACAAGTACATTAGAGAAATATATACAATAGAGAGCAATAAAAAAATGCAATACAGAACAAAAAACTATGCAGTAAACCATATCACGATGTGAAAATCAGACAAAAAATATAGCACTAGATATGTAGTAGAAACTAAAATAGAATGTAGTAAAAAAAAGTTGTCAAAACATATGTAATCGGTATCTAGTATTGATGATCTCATGAAATGAAGACAATAGTGAAAATGGATTTTGATTTGGACGCTCGGTTTGAGAGTAGCACTTTTAAAGTTTCAAAATCAGCTTTTTAAAGACAGACATCATTTAGTTCGGAAGCTAACTGTTAAACCCAAGAAACCCATACAGGAGGGAGCTTTTGACGTGTTTTTGAATAGCAAAAATCTAAAACTAGAAAGTAGAAAACACGAGAGAAAAAGTAGAAAGAAAACTACCAAAAGTAAAAACCGTTTACTCTATTCTTACAGAGTAGACGTGAAGACACGCTAGCATTTCGCTACAAAAATGATTTGTTGCAACCCATACGACTTCAGTTTGTGACTTAGTAATTGATCTCGATCTCCACACCTTCCTGTTTACTTAAGCTGAAGATTTGTATTTTGTTCCAGGAGACACTGCTGGTTAATTTAGACATCATCGTGGATACTGACACTATCCTCGAAATGTTTATTTTCTTCCTAAGCTGAAGATCTACACAAATGGTTTATGCATCTTTTCTCTCTACTGCTTATGACTACTACAATTTCTTTTTCAGGCCGGGATTTCTCCAGCCAGGGTTATGCCTCAGAAGACTATTACAATTTTTCAAAAATAGAAGAAAAAAGAAACTTGTCAGCTGTTTTTTTTTCCTTTTCTTTCGAGACCAAGAAACTTAGCTTGGAGGTATGATTGCTTACTTTCTTTACTGTATAATCAGTTTACATGGGCTTGATTGGGCCTGGTGGCCATAGCGCATTGAAAAGAGAAGCCCCAACCTGGTGAAGCCTTAGGCTGGCCCATACCTCACCTGTTCCTGCTGCTATCCAATATGGCCCATCTTCTTCTTTGTTTTCTGGCATGCCCAAAACCCTCATCCTTTTTTATTTTCCTTTTTGCAGAAAGATTTTATATTTTCCTTAGTCTTGAAAAATCCTTTGTTTTTCTGGAGTGTAAACGGTGATCTGGATCACAGAACCAAGCATCCCTTTTTCCAATGGAAGTCGAGCTCACCTTACCCAGTTTAATTACAAGCAAGGAAAAATTGCACCCTGAAGCACCCATCTGTCAAAACCGTCACTGGTAGATGTATATACTGCACACTAAATCATATTTTTAAACCAGGTTTTCCCCCTTCCATTACTTGGCATAATGGAAAACAAGTTTATGAGATACAAAATACGCGAAAAGGAGAAACGAGTTCCAGCATTGATAGAAAACCAGTGAAGCCATGCTTGCCCTCAAAGCACAACCTATGGGTTGAAAACCTAACAACACCTTGCCATTCAGTAGACATATTACAGACCCAAAAGAAGAACTACTAATAACAGATGGCACTCCAGGACCAGCACCCTAAGAACTTGCAGGGTCTTTATATCCTCCAGCATCCGAATCACTGGCCCCCAAATACTCTGCGAGAGATCCACAACCTCTGCCGTAAGCCATTTTCAAACTCTAGCTTCCACCTCCATTTACAAATCAGGCTAATATTAAAGGACCTTAAATTCTTGACTCCCAAACACCTTTCCTCTTGGAATTACATATTCTAGACTTCATCAAATGATATCTCTTTTTCTTACTGTTACTCTGCCAGAAAAATGTTCTTTTATACTTGTCAATTCTCTCCAGCACTGTCTGAGTTAACAAAAAACATAGACATGTAATACACTGTCAGGTTAGAAAGTGCAGCATAAATGAGAACTAATTAATCTTCCTCCCAAAGACATAGAACCACATTGCCATCATCCAACGGTTTCTGAATCTTTTTTTCAACAAACTCCCGGTCCTGTACCTTGAGCTTTTTACTACTAACAGACACCCCTAAAATATTTAACAGAAAACTCCCCATTCTGGCAATTGAAGATGTCTGCGTAAGTATTAGCTAAAGCTTCATCACCTCCCAATATAACAAACTCACATTTTTGAAAGTTTATTTTCAATCCAGACATAAGCTCATACAAGTAGACTAGCAGCTTCACATTAATTGCTCCCTCAATATCATCTTTTAAACACAGAATGGTATCATCCGTATATTGTGTTTTCTGCGCACTAAATCATGCTGACCAAATTAATGATGACTAGTCACAGGTGTGTTTATGCTCACCTTACGATATATAGCTAGTACTCCATGCATATAACTGTGGATATGATGCATATTATGTTGTGGTTTACCTATAGTCGTGCGACAGACACACATGATAGATTGACAGGGATGTGGCAAAAGGACCCTTTTGTCCCATATATTACTCGTGTATTGTATGCAGCAATGAATCACCCTGTCAGGCTGGGAGCCGTATTTTATTTCCTGGCCGACTAGAACGCATATACAATGGTCAGGGCCGGCAGCTGGTGGATCGAGTTGAATATACAGGGATTTCTCTTCTTAAAGGACGGAGATATTGGCCGGCTATGTAACAACATTCGTACTTGTGGGATCGTTTTGTAACAACTCATACCTAAGTTTTAGATGCGCATTCTTATATTGGCATAGAGTGCTGGTTGAGCTAGCTGTTGATGGAAACTGGAAAACCTTAGTTAATTAGCCATGAATAAAGAGTCATCGAATGAATTCGAACGAAAATTGACTTAGTATGCTCGTGTCCAAGCAAGCCATGACGTTTTAACTTGGTTAAAAAATTATTTTTTCAGTATATGGTTACTGAACTGTGTTATGCTGAAATTATTTTATAATTATAGAAATAAGAAAAGGTTGATCAAACAAACGGTAAAATAGAAAGTTAGTTGGACAAACGGGAGTTAGTTAGATAAACAAAATTATTATAATTTATCATAATACCGAATGAGATCTAATCTCAACTATTTAGTTAATTAATTAGTGGTTTTTCCGAGAACCCCTGCTATTTTGGGAAATGGTGTCTGTTGTTGTGGCGTACAGCATCTGAACTCGTTGCCATATGGGGAGAGTGGTCGAAAAAGCTATATTTGTCTTGTTCCGATAATTAAGCCCATGACATGGTCAGATCATGGTCCCCGAGATCTGCATGGATCCTTCCCTTTTTAATTTTTTTCTCTTGCTTAAAAAAATGAGCAATCTTGTTGTCTGTAGCATTTGTATATTTCGCCGAGAAAAATGATACCCCGTTGCGTTGAAAGTTGATGTTTGAAGCTTGGATGTAAAGCGAATATCTGTAAAGTATAACCTGAAAGGCTTAGAAAAGAAACAAGAAAAGGATGTTCTTTGGTTGTATCGAACAACCTAACGCAGGAATCACAGTTCAAAGAGTGAGCTGGGATTCTTTCTCCGATAAATACTAGTATAGTTTAAGATGTCCAACTCAAAATTGTAGCATGTAATTATCCATTGTACTACTTGAACAATGTATATATATAGTCAGAGGACCTGTTCTAAGTCTACAATTTTTAGTTTACACAAATGATTAGTTATGCATATACACATACAACATAGATTTTAGCTAACTGAAGACAAACGGATGATAATGCTGCATCTTGCTGACCAGCAGAACAGGCGGCTTATAGATTAATTCAACCGACTCATAATAAACGTATGGAGACTATACCTGAATGTGGATTCGCTACCCGGTGAGCATTGAACCTTCCTCCATCAATTATTAGTTTGTTTTGAGATTTAGATATTTTATATCTCTATATTATGTAGCACCGTATTTATGATAAATCAATTCATATTTAGCTTATACTAAACCATTTTTATGCAGGTTAGACACTGAAAATAAATTAACAATTAAGTAAAAGTCGAATCTAAACAACACTGACCATGTTCTAAACACAGTGGCACTACATAATTGGATTTATCAAAGTATAAAATAAAGGTATGCTATAATAAATATAATAAAAATATGTGAAACTCAAAGCACGTATAGACACTAGATCTAAAAATAGTATAGTTCATAGAGGAAACAGATATATTTTCCTATCACATATACTTCCATGAACATGCCAATATCACCAACGCCTCGATGACTATTGCAAATTGAACAACCCACCCACGCCTCTCTACTCAGAAGCCCTTTATTTCTATACCACTTTATAATATGGGAGTTGGTGAGTGGTGTCACACTTTTTCCCATTTTAACCCTCTTTGCTTCAACTAGTAATTGTTTTGCCATCCACATCTCTATCTACAACAAACTTTGTTACTCTCAACAAACTTTGTTAATCTCAACAAACCATGTCAATCTCAACAAACTCACATCATTAATGGATCATCACACGTCCATTCCTCATTCAAGTCCATTCCTCGTACATTATCTCAACAAACTCACATTCCTCCTTGTTTTGTTTTGCCCACGCAACTAGAACAAATCAAAATCAATCTTTAGCTACTGGATCATCACGTCCGACAGCTACGGGATCATCACCTCCATTCCAGCTCAATCGACTTCATTGGCTCTCTTCTTCGTCTTGCCTTCGCATCGCTGCTGCTATTGTGGATCATCACGTCCATTCGTCTCGCCTTGGCATCGCTGCTACTCATGGACTGTGTTGATCATCATGCCTCCATTCCAGCTCGATCGACTTCGTTGGCTCTCTTCTTCGTCTCGCCTTCGCATCGCTGCTGTTATTGTGGATCATCATGTCCATTCGTCTCACCTTTGCATCGCTGCTGCTCAAGAACTGTGTTGATCATCATGTCCATTTGTGAGTAAGTGTAAAAGATAAGCCTTGGATCATAGCCTTGGAGCATTTGTCAGTCAACTATCATGCAGGTTGGGTTAATTGCTACTGCAGACATCCATTCTTTTCTAATTACAAAGAAAGATCATTTCATCATTCTTGGTTATGATGGATTATGGGGAGTATGTTCATTTACGCTTTCTTTGCTAGATCAGTTTTGTTCTCGTTGTATTGGTTCGATCCTATCTATGTAAGTCTAACAACTCATGTATTCTCAGGTATTTGGACCAAGTGATGCTGTTGAGTTCGTCCAGAAGCAATTGAAGGTGCTATTTCTTTTAAGTAATTTGTTTCTCTAAATGCATTTGTTCCTTATGCCCCACTATTTGCTATAGTTATCTGTACTAAGGTAAAACTGTTTTTTACTTTATGCTGAAGTTTTTTGCTTTTTCTTCAGTAACACTATATTTTTCCTAACATCTCAATGAACTTTCAATTGTCAAGAAGTTCTAAAATAAGGCTGGAATGTCATTCCATTCCAAATATGTAGAATTCCCTGTGGTTCATCTTCCTAAAGTTTGTTTATTAATTTTGAGTTATTTAGTAGATAACAGTTAAGGAATTCTCTTTTGCATCATCCATCTTGATTTGAAATGAAATTGGACACATTTTCGCAGGGAGTAGATGCAGTTGGAGTGAACGCATACATACTTCAATGCACCGAAGGTACTGAAGACAGGAATTAAT
>JAGXJF010001399.1:0-27214 GCA_019208055.1 Stipa capillata | reverse complement strand
ATCTAGCACAGGTGAAAAGGTAAGCTTAGCAGATCAAGTCTAAGAGACACAAGCAGGTAAGTATGAGCAGATATGCATGCAATACAGGAAGTAAAGGAGACTCAGAGGATTTTCACCGAAGTTCCCAACTCTTTGCAGAGAAGGTACGTCTCCGTTGGAGAGACCACTCCTAAGAGTTGGCCAGCACTGAATCGTGCTTGTTCTCCGAGTACCTGATCTTTCAGGACTCTTCCTTTGCTTGTGGAGATCCTTTTGCCTTGCAGCAGGTAGACCTCAGAGCACCTTCACAAACTACTGGTTCAGCCCACACAAGCTTGGGTGATACCAGCAACTCCTACACCCGTCTAGGAGCAGACAAACTCCAAGAGTAACAGATGATCCAGCAGCAATCTCTTGGAGGAACCTTTGCTCGTGCTCTAGCTCACAAACCCACTCGAACTAACCCTTAGGCGCTTGGCTCTTGTGGAGTGGTTGGAGGCTTTACAACGGTCGTATGTGAATCACTGATTTGAGCAAGGTTGAGAACAGAGTCCTCCCCTGGTTCCCTATATATAGGGTCCACAGGCACCTGACCGTTACCCTGTTGCCACGTAGGATTAAGTGAGCCACCGGTGTCAACCACCGGTGACACAGCTACACCCTACGCCCAACTGTACCCGGCTCAGGCAGACCGACACCTGTGTCACCGGCGGCACACACAGGTGAACCCTCAGCTGATAGCAGCACTACTCAGCCCGGTCCTGGCACACTACATGCCCTCAGCATACTCTACCTAAGCTACCTGAAAAGGAGAGAACCTCTGACAGACTCCTGACACAGCAGACCCTATCGCAGAGCAGTTCCCTTAGCTTTTACAAGCTCTCTCCCGGTACAGAGGTGTACCTGAGACATAGAGCAGAAGATCACCTGTGACACAGCTGTGTCACACAGGTGCCTAAGGCTCTAGGGTTTTCACACAGCTACATACTTTTGTGCAAAGCTATTGACACAGGGCAATTGGCCTCAAAGCACCAATCCCCTTGACCAACACTCTGAGCAATGAGCAAGGTTCCCTTAGACAACCGCTACTTTTTCATCCCTCTTGATAGTACGGGTGGTTCCTATGGACTCAAAGAAACTAGCAAATCTAGGCTTCACCTGCCACCAGCTGAAGTCACGGCCCTTGACGCATCAAGCCACCATCACCCTGCTTGCAGCTCCCTGCACAGCACCAGCTTCTTCTCAGCTGTGGCACAGCTCCCTAGCACAGCCATCTCTTTGTCCTTGAAATTACCTTGTACCTTTTTGGTGGCCATCCTTCTCTGGATAGCCCTTCATCATGGAACCTGTAAGATCTGCTTACACTCAAATGTAAACATTAGATTCCAGTTTAGGTTGCCATTAACCATCAAAACCAAATTAGGGCCTAGATGCTCTTTCACCTTGTTGTAAATTGACCTTGGTACAAAAGAAAGAAGAAGAAAAAGAAAGAAAAGAAAAGAAAAAGAGAAGGAAAAGAAAAATCAGTATCAATAAAAAAGAGAGGAAAAGAAAGAAGAAAGAGCCTTGGTCAATATTTTTTTGGCATTGCTTACAATTCAAGAACTAGGCATAACTTGTGATCTCATGTGCAAATCCATAGCCCAATAAAAAGCGCAATCAAGCTTTTGCCTTGCTAACTTGTGCAACACGGGCTAGTTCATTCTTCACTTATATCTTGTGTTATAGCTCATTTCTTTGGTTGCATTAAGTTACATCATCATTGGAGAGTTGCTACAATCTTCCACTAAAATTTTGTGATCGCAACTAAGTATTGAAGTTCTAGTGTGGATTATTACTTATCATTACAATATCTAGAATTTCAATTGCATAGGTGAAACACTAACCCTCCAAGCTCCACAAATAGCCATTGTCTTATTGCAGCACCTAAGGTCTTGATTCACTCAATTTATCACCTTCACCCATCTGCCGCTACTAGAGTCCATGCTGTTCGACTGTCAATAAGACATTATAAGAACAATGGTAAGCAAAGGGGTAAGGGTTGAGTGATCCCTCGTATAAAAAAACCATTATACTTGTTGTTCTCTTTGCATTGTGCTAACCATGACAGGAATTGAAGGAGAGCCCGATTACGTCACCCGAGCTGACCTCAACAAGCTCACTAATGATTTCAATGATCAATTGAATGACAACATGAGCATTCTTCGAAAGGAGATCTTGTCCGAGTTAGGTGCCGAGTTGCGGAAGCAATTGACGGAGTTCCATCATAGTATGCAAGGGGAACCCAGTGTACAAAATGATGTGGAACTTGACGAGAGCGATGAGGAGGCCGCTGCATGGGTCACACATGAGGCTCAATCCCGAAGGGCCCGTGTTGCAGCATCGGCCACACGAGCTCCACCATCAGGCCTAGGAGGAAGCACTACAAGGAGGCAACAATGCTGCCCTCTTCCACCTACACCGCAATGATGCCTACCGCCGAGGGCGTCATCACGATGATCAACCTCAAGAAGAGAAATTCGGCAAACTCAAATTTACCATTCCCAGATTTAAGATAAATCTGATCCTGATGAGTATCTAACATGGGAATTGAAGGTAGATAAAATCTTTCGAATGCACAATTATTCGGAAGAAAAAAGCTTGCTATGGCCGCCTTGGAGTTCGATGGGTATGCTCTCATTTGGTGGGAGCAGGTGCAGAACCAAAGAGAAGAATATGGCGAACCACCCATCACCACACGGCTTAAATGAAGAAAGAAATGAAAGCAAGGTTTGTGCCACTTTATTATAAGCGTGATTTGTTCGATAAATTGCAAGCTTTGAAACAAGGTTCCAGCACCGTGGAGGAGTACCACAAAGAAATGGAGCAAGCCATGATTCGCGCACGGGTTCGAGAAGATGAAGAGCAAACCATGTCACACTATTTGCATGGTCTTCGCCATGACATTAAGCGCATCGTGGTCTATCAGCCATACCACACCGTTGTCGAGTTGGTACACCAAGCAGAGAAGGTGGAGAGACAATTGCAAGAAGATGCCAAGTATGCCAAGTTGTCAAGAACACTCACTTTCAGCTTGAAGGCTCCATCAAATGCACCCAAAGCTCATTTCAGCTTGGGTCGAGGTACATTTTCATCTAGTAATTCATTTGCCACTAATACTAGTTCTGCTTCTGTGCCAAAATCAGCACTATTCTCAAGCAAGGAGAAGCCAACAACATCAATCACATCTTCCATTGGCTCCACTTCAAGGGCTAGGGACATTGAATGCTTCAAGTGCCACGGTCGAGGGCATGTTTTGAAAGAATGTCCAAATAACCAAGTCATGCTGATCAATGAAGATGGAGAGTACATTTCAGAGGATAGGAAGAGGTAGAGCTCCATGAAAACACTGAGAGATTTGAAGATGCTCCTGAAGAGAAAGAATACGCAGGCTGTACCTTTGAAACTAGCGATGCACTTGTTGTCACTAAAGTTCTTAGTGTACAGACCAAAGAAGATGAGCATCCATAGAGGTTCAACCTTTTCCAAACACAAGCTAAGGTTAATGACATGGTAATCAAGTTAATTATTGATGGAGGTAGTTGTCATAACCTTGCTAGTAAAGAAATGTGTGATAAACTTGGATTAAAATTGCTGAAACATCCCCATCCCTACAATGTTCAATGGCTAAAGGACTGTGGAAGTGTTAAGATCCAACACATGGTTAATATCACCTTCAAAATTAAAGAGTATGTTGATACCATTATTTGTGATGTTGTACCTATGACTGTATGCCATTTACTTCTAGGGAGACCTTGGCAATATGACAGACATGTTGTACATGATGGGAGAACAAACACATACATATTTAAAATGAGAGGTAAAAATATCAAATTGTACCCTATGACTCCTAATCAGATTCTTGCTCAAAACCTGCAAAAGAAAGTGGAAGTACATGTAGGAGATGAAAAGAAAAATCTGAAGGAAGGAAAGGATAATGGGGAGGCAAAGTTAGTCATGATAACAAATAAATTTGTGAAAGAAATGAGACAAGATCCGGAATTATTACATATTGTTCTCGTTTACAAGGACACTTTGATTTCAACTAATAACCTAGAAAGCCTTCCTAGTGTTGTCTCAAAAGTATTGCAGGAGTATAAAGATGTCTTCCCAGAAGAAATCCCTGCCGGGCTTCCTCCCATAAGAGGCATTGAGCATCAAATTGATCTTATTCCCAGCGCATCACTTCCAAATCATCCTCCATACCGCGCCAATCCAGAGGAGAGAAAGGAAATCCAGCAACAAGTACAAGGTTTACTTGAGAAAGGGTATGTGCAAGAAAGCATAAGTCCTTGTGCTGTTCCTATCATTTTAGTTCCTAAGAAAGATGGTTCATGGAGAATGTGCATTGATTGTCGTGCCATTAACAATATCACTATTAGGTATCGTTACCCTATTCCTAGTCTGGATGACATGCTTGATGAACTTAGTGGCTCCAACATATTCTCCAAAATTGATTTAAAAAGTGGATACCACCAAATTAGGGTTAAACATGGAGATGAATGGAAAACTGCTTTTAAAACAAAATTTGGTTTGTATGAATGGTTGGTTATGCCTTTTGGTTTGACTAATGCTGCTAGCACATTCATGAGATTAATGAATCATGTTTTAAGAGCATTCATTGGTAAATTTGTTGTGGTATACTTCGATGACATTCTAGTATATAGCAAATCCACGAAAGAGCATGTCGAACATCTAAGACAAGTTCTTGGAGTGCTAAGAAGAGAAAAGTTGTATGCTAATCTTGAGAAATGCACCTTCTGTACAAACAAAGTTGTTTTCTTAGGCTTTGCTGTTTCAAGTGAAGGAGTCGAGGTAGATCAATCTAAGATAGAAACAATTAAACATTGGCCTACACCTTTGAATGTTAGCCAAGTAAGAAGTTTTCATGGACTAGCTAGCTTTTATCGCCGCTTTGTTAAAGACTTTGGTACAATTGCTACTCCATTAAATGCACTAACTAAAAACGGAGTTCCTTTTAAGTGGGGTGATTCACAAGAAAAAACTTTTCAAGAATTAAAGAAGTGGTTAACTGAAGCATCTTTACTTGCATTACCTAATTTTAGTAAAACTTTTGAGATTGAATGCGATGCTAGTGGAATAGGTATTGGAGGCATTCTTATGCAAGAAGGAAAGCCAATTGCATACTTCAGTGAGAAACTGAACGGGGCACAATTGAATTATCGTATGTATGATAAAGAATTATATGCACGTAATCGATGAAGAAAATAAATTTTAAACATAACAAAGTGCTAAATTATAGTAGTTTACAAAGGTTACCTAAAATAATGGTAAGATCTACATATCTTGTTACCATCAAAAGGAGCTACAAGATATGAAAAGCACCACATCATACAGTCATACACCCTCATGCTACCAGACTTGAAGCAATCGCATCACGCGTTGTGTCCATGGTACCATCATCTACAGGTGCGGTATGGTCCACACCTATTGGAGCTGGTGTGTCCTCCATAACATATTCTCCTCTCTCGAACCTATCAAAATGTGCATCACGTAGAGCACTATCATGAATAAAATTATGCAAACACATGCATGCAGTAATAATCATCTTTTGCTTCTCAACCAGGTAGCTTGGTATGCCACAGAGAATTCGTTATTTCATCTTGAGAACACCAAAAGACCTTTCGATGACGTTTCGTACAGATGAAGGATAATGGTTAAAAGTCTCCATCCCAACTAGACCTACTCTTATAAATTCAGGTACATGGTACCGCTATCTTTTGAATGGAGTGAGATAGCCAGTTCGATTTGAATAGCCGGAGTCAACAGAATAGTATTTTTCTATAGTTACAATAAAAATAACA
Organism: Stipa capillata; assembly: GCA_019208055.1. NCBI lineage: Eukaryota > Viridiplantae > Streptophyta > Magnoliopsida > Poales > Poaceae > Stipa > Stipa capillata. The sequence continues at coordinate 21,371 of JAGXJF010001399.1, read as the reverse complement.
GCGTCATATTACATGACTAAGCAAAATAAGAGGTATAAAAGAAATACAAGTGAGTTACCTTGGGGAGGATGTGGATAATCATTATATTCCACCAAATCATCTGACAACACATATGTGTCATGAACAGATCCAGACATCTAGTGACCACAAATGTAAACCTCATATCAAAATCACATGTTGCCATAACATTTTGACTTGTATAACCATGTCTATTAATGTACATCACTTTGAGATGACTTGGCACTACGACAGGAATGTGTGTCCCATCTATTGCTCCAATTGCATCCTTGAAACGAGGCCAAAATCTTGGTTTTCTTAGTTTAGGATGAACTGTAGTGAACATAGGATCTACTGGTTTGATATAATCATTAGCCATACGTCCAAACACTCTAAAATCTTAGTAAATTTTGTACTAATGGTAGATGCACAATGTTCAAATCGGTCTGCACCATTACTATTAGACTGAGGTGATCCACATGTCCATAATAAGAGGGCTAATGCTTCTTTAGAGCATAAGTTACGAGTCGGCTTCAATTGATAGTTGTTTACCAAAGTGTCATGTAATATGAAAAACACTGACCTTCTCATTCTGAACATATTTATAGAATTCTTTTGGATCCTTCAACTTCAGTTCAACCCACCGAATCCTTGACATAAAAGATGTTCCCCTTGGTGCGTATGGAGCCTTGCGCCCATCTTCAAGTGCGATACAAGCAAGAAGAGGTAATAATACATCTAAATCTTCTTTTCAATTCTCAGACACAATAGTATCATCACTTGATTCATTAGAACTTGAGTAAAACATCTGTTAAATTACATAGAAAAGTTTAACACAAGAGACCAACAAATATATAACACATGTTCTTAACATAAAAGCCTCACATAGGTTCAAATCAAATCTATAACATAGTTCAAGACATAACAATCTCACATAAGTTGAACACGAATCAACAACACATAGTCATGAAATTACAAGCTCACTAAACAATGCACATAATAGGACGACAAGCAAACAAGGCATACGAAGATAGTAAAGTGGTATCTAACACTTCTTTTTCTCTTCTCATGTCCTCTTGAGCCAATCCATTCTGACCATGAAGCATTGAAATATTTAAAATGCCAAAATAAACTGAGCAGGAGACATGCCAAATGGGTTGAGTCCATTAAGAACTTCCCATATGTTCTTAAGTACAAGAAAGGGAAAGATAACATTGTTGCTGATGCATTATCCTGATGACATGCACTTCTAACTCAATTTGAAGTTACTGTCCCAGGGTTAGAAAGTTTGAAAGAATTATATGCTACTGACAAAGAATTCTCAGAACCATACACTCATTGCCGAGAGGGGAAAGGATGGGAAAAGTATCATGTGCATGATGGATTTTTGTTTTACACTAACAAACTTTGTGTTCCCGAGTCGTCTGTTCGCTTGCTTTTGTTGCAAGAATCTCATGCAGGAGGACTAATGGCACACTTCGGGATTGCCAAGACATACGTTATGTTGGCTGATCACTTCTATTGGCCAAGGATGCAAAGAGACATTGAGTGGTTCGTGCAAAGATGCATCACATGCCACAAAGCTAAGTCTAAACTTAACCCTCTTGGATTATACACTCCTCTTCCAACCCCTAACGCACCATGGGAAGACACTAGTATGGATTTTATTTTAGGATTACCAAGGACCAAGAGGGAGAGGAATTCTATTTTTGTGGTAGTTGATAGGTTCTCTAAAATGGCGCATTTTATCCCATGTCATAAAAGCGATGATGCTTCCAATGTAGCTGATTTGTTTTTCAGGGAGATCGTGAGGCTTCATGGAGTACCAAGAACAATCGTCTCTAACCGTGATGTCAAGTTCATGAGCTATTTCTGAAAGACATTGTGGGCCAAGCTTGGGACAAAGTTGTTATTTTCAACAACTTGTCACACAAACCGATGGCCAAACTGAAGTGGTCAACAGGACATTATCAACTTTATTAAGAACAATGATCAAGAAGAACCTCAAGGAGTGGGAGGAGTGCTTACCACACGTAGAATTCGCATATAATCGGGCCGTACACTCTACTACGCAACTTTGTCCATTCGAGGTGGTGTATGGATTCAAACCCATCACACCACTAGACTTGCTACCTCTACCATTTCAAGAGCGTGTTGACATGCAAGCATCTAAGCGAGCTGAACACGTAAAGAAGATGCATCTGAAAACCAAGGAAACCATTGAGAAGAAGACACAATATTATGCAGCAAAAGCCAACAAACACAAGAAAAAGATGCTCTTTCAACCTGGTGATTTAATATGGGTACATCTCGCAAAGACCATTTTCCTGAGAAACGCAAATCAAAGTTGATGCCAAGAGGAGACGGACCATTCAGAGTGCTTGGTAGAGTTAATGACAATGTTTACAAAATTGAGCTCCTCGGAGAGGACTATGGAGTAAGCACTCCCTTCAACGTTGCCGACCTATCACCTTTCTTAGGGTCAGAAGGTACAGAGTCGAGGACGACTCCATTTCAAGAGGGGGAGGATGATGAGGACATGTCTAGCAAGAATACTTCATCTCCTTCACCAAGTGCCGTTCCGACACCAATTGGGCTTGTTACAGGAGCCAAAGCTAAATTACTGAATGAACAGGTGAATCTTCTCCTTAATGAATTAAGCATTAGTTTGCATGAGGATAGATGGCTGCCTAATTCATCTATATTATGTGTCCTTATGTTCACAGGTGAAGCTACACTAGGAGCTTGTGATGGGAAGGAAGCTAAATAGTTCAAACTGTTGTAATAGGCCGTGTACACTCTTGAGTGCGCATAGCCACCACAAGTGCGTGAAGTCATCACTTACATCAGCAATTATGTGACATCATCGCTTATGTCATCGTGTAATTGAAGTCATCGCTGATGTCATGTCTTTCTTGGTCCTCAAGTTTTCTATCTTTCTTGTTTATCAAGTTTTCATATCTTTCTTGGCCCTCAAGTTTTGTAACTCTATAAATAGAGGGGAACCCCTCCATGTATCCCCTAAGTTAAAATTTCAGAATTCAAGAACACTTGTTCCTTTGTATGTGAGTGAGCCATTTCCACCATCAAGGGGATTGGGTGTTATTCTGACTTTGCTACTCCATTGTTCTTGTGATCGCTTGCCGACTCCTAGAACACGTTACTCCATGTTAGCGAGTAACAAGGGGCGAAACGTGTGATTGGGTGAATCGAGTGCCGCAGGTTGCTGTAATAGAGATAGTGGTTGGCATTGTCATTCATCAGGTTACACGGGCTAGTTATCCGAAATCCTACTTCGTGAAGATTGGGACCCCAGCGGTTCGCATCAGGATCTCCCCTACATGTCCTGGACCCTTCGACCGGACCGTTCAAACAGACTGTGCCGAACCATCCAAACGGTCCGTCCGGAAGAAGGTCCGGATCTCCTCTAGAAGTCCCGAATCCTCCAAACGGTCCGTTCGGAAGAAGGTCCGGATCTCCTCTAGAAGTCCCAAACCCTCCGATTGGACCGTCCAAATGGACCGTTTCGAACCCTCCACATGGTCAATCCGGAAGAACGTCCGGATCTCCTCTAGAAGTCCCGAACCATCTGACCGGACCGTCCCGAACCCTCCAAAAGGTCCGTCCGGATCTCCTCTAGAAGTCCCGAACCCTCCAACCGGTCCGTCCAAATGGAGTGTCCCGAACACTCCAAACGGTCCGTCCGGTAGAAGTCCGGATCTCGTCTAGATGTCCCAAACCGTCCGACCGGACCGTCGAAGCGGACTAGCCCGAATGCTCCAAACGGTCCGTCCGGAAGAAGGTCCGGATCTCCTCTAGATGTCCCGAACCCTCCGACAGGACTGTCCAAACGGACCGTGCCGAAACGTCCAAACGGTCCGTCCGGAAGAACTTTCGGATCTCCTCTAGAAGTCCCGAACCCTCCAACCGGACCGTGCCGAACCCTCCAAACGGTCTGTCCGGAAGGAGATCTGGATCTCCATTAGAAGTCCTGAACTGTCCGACCGGACACTCCCGAACCCTTCAAACGGTCTGTCCGGAAGGAGATCTGGATCTCCATTAGAAGTCCCGAACCCTCCGTCCGGACTGTCCCAAACCCTCCAAACGGTCCGTCCGGAAGGACGTCTCGATCTCTTGTAGAAGTCCCGAACCATCTGACCAGACCGTCCCGAACCATCCAAACGGTCCGTCCAGAATAAGGTCCGGATCTCCTCTAGAAGTCCTGATCCTCCGACCAGACTGTCCAAACGGACCGTCCCGAACCCTCCAAAATGGTCCGTCCAGAAGAAGGTGCGGATCTCCTCTACAAGTCCAGACCCTCTGACTAGACCATCCAAACGGACCGTCCCAAACCCTCCAAATGGTCCTTCCGGAAGATGGTCTGGATCTCCTCTAGAAGTCCCGAACCCTCCGACCGGTCCATCCAAACGGAGCGTCCCGAACCATCCAAACGGTCCGTCCGGAAGAAGGTTCGGATCTCCTCTAGATGTCCCGAACCCTCCGACTGGAGCATCCAAACATACCATGCCGAACCATCCAAATGGACCGTCCCGAACCCTCTAAAATGGTCCGTCTAGAAGAAGGTGTAGATCTCCTCTAGAAGTCCCAACCCTCTGACTAGACCGTCCAAACAGACCATCCTGAACCCTCCAAACGGTCCTTTCGGAAGATGATCCGAATCTCCTCTAGAAGTCCCGAACCCTCTGACCGGTCCATCCAAACGGAGTGTCCCGAATCCTCCAAACGGTCAGTCTGGAAGAAGGTCCGGATCTCCTCTATATGTCCCGAACCCCCCGACTGGACCGTCCAAACGGACCATGCCGAACCATCCAAACGGTCCGTCCGGAAGAAGTTTCAGATCTCCTCTAGATGTCCCGAACCCTCCAACCAGACCGCCCAAACGGCCCGTGCCGAACCATCCCAACGGTCCGTCCGGAAGAAGTTCCGGATCTCCTCTAGAAGTCCTGAACCCTCTGACCGGACCATCCCGAACCCTTCAAATGGCCCGTCTGGAAGGACATCTGGATCTCCTGTAGAAGCCCCGCACCATCCGACCGGGCCGTCCCGAACCATCCAAATGGTCCGTCTGAAAGAAGGTCCGGATCTCCGACCCTCCGACCAGACCGTCCAAACGGACCCTCCCGAACCCTCCAAAATGGTCCGTCCAGAAGAAGGTGCGGATCTCCTCTAGAAGTCCCGACACTCCGACTAGACCGCCCAAATGGACCGTCCCGAACCCTCCAAATGGTCCTTCCAGAAGAAGGCCCGGATCCCCTCTAGAAGTCCCGAACCCTCCGACCGGTCCGTCCCAATGGACCGTCCCGAACCCTCCAAACGGTCCTTCCAGAAGAAGGTCCGGATCTCCTCTAGAAGTCCCGAACCCTCCGACCGGTCCGTCCAAATGGAGCGTCCTGAACCCTCCAAACGGTCCTTCCGGAAGAAGGTCCGGATCTCCTCTAGAAGTCCCGAACCCTCCGACTGGTCCGTCCAAACGGAGCATCCCGAACCTTCGAAATGGTCCGTCCGGTAGAAGGTCCGGATCTCGTTTAGATATCCCAAACTGTCCGACCGAACCATCGAAGCCGACCGGCCCAAACGCTCCGAACGGTCTGTCTGGAAGAAGGTTCGGATCTCCTCTAGATGTCCCGAACCCTCCAACCAGACCGCCCAAACGGCCCGTGCCGAACCATCCCAACGGTCCGTCTGGAAGAAGTTCCGGATCTCCTCTAGAAGTCCTGAACCCTCCGACCGGACCATCCCGAACCCTTCAAATGGCCCGTCTGGAAGGACATCTGGATCTCCTGTAGAAGCCCCACACCATCCGACCGAGCCGTCCTGAACCATCCAAATGGTCCGTCTAGAAGAAGGTCCAGATCTCCCCTAGAAGTCCCGACCCTCCGACCAGGCCGTCCAAACGGACCGTCCCGAACCCTCCAAAACGGTCTGTCCAGAAGAAGGTGCGGATCTCCTCTAGAAGTCCCGACCCTTTGACTAGACCGCCCAAACGGACCGTCCCGAACCCTCCAAACGGTCCTTCCAGAAGAAGGTGCGGATCTCCTCTAGAAGTCCCGAACCCTCCGACCGGTCCGTCCAAACGGACCGTTCTGAACCCTCCAAACGGTCTTTCCGGAAGAAGGTCCGGATCTCCTCTAGAAGTCCCGAACCCTCCGACCGGTCCGTCCAAACGGAGCGTCCCGAACCCTCTAAACGGTCCTTCTGGAAGAAGGTCTAAATCTCCTCTAGAAGTACCGAACTGTCCGGCCGGTCTGTCCAAATGGAGCATCCCAAACCCTCCAAATGGTCTGTCCAGTAGATGGTCCGGATCTCGTCTAGATATCACAAACCGTTCGACCGAACCGTTGAAGCGGACCGGCCCGAACGCACCAAACGGTCCGTCAGAAGAAGGTTCGGATCTCCTCTAGATGTCCCGAACCCTCCAACTAGACCGCCCAAACGGCCCGTGCCGAACCATCCCAACGGTCCGTCCGGAAGAAGTTTCGGACCTCCTCTAGAAGTCCTGAACCCTCTGACCGGACCGTCCCGAACCCTCCAAATTGTCTGTCTGGAAGGATGTCCGGATCTCTTGTAGAAGTCCTGAACCATCCAACCGGACCGTCCCAAGCCATCCAAACGGTCCAGAAGAAGGTCCGGATCTCCTCTAGAAGTCCCGACACTCCGACCGGACCATCCAAACGGACCGTCCCAAACCCTCCAAACGGTCCGTTCAGAAGAAGGTCCGGATCTCCTCTAGAAGGCCGAATCCCTCCGACCGGTCCATCCAAATGGAGTTTCCTGAACCTCCACACGGTCCGTCCGGTTGAAGGTCCAGATCTCGTCTAGATGTTCCAATCCGTCCGGCCGGACCGTCGAAACGGACCGGCCTGAAATCTCCAAACGGTCTGTCCGGAAGACGGTCTGGATCTCCTATAGATATCCCGAACCCTCCGACCAGACTGTCCAAAAGGACCGTGCTGATCCATCCAAACGGTCTGTCCAGAAAAAGTTGAAAGTGCATCCAGTCTCAAAGAGAGTGGAAGGATGATTATCTAGCCCCAAGGTTTGGTTTTGATGGTTAATGGCAACCCTCACCTATATCTAACATTTACAACGAGTGTGAATAGGAGTTTAGATGAACAGGTGATCGATCAAGACAACATCTGACTGATGATGAGGCCAAAAAAAGAGCAAGGAACCGTGAAGGTCAGAAGGGCTAGCTGAGCTAGTCTCCTGAGGCTCAGTTGCGAGGAAGCCGAGGCTGTGCTCGAGGGCAAGCGAGGTGATGGTGGCTTGATGGAGTTCAAGGACCGTGACTGCAAGCTGGATAAGACCTGGAGGAGCTAGAAAGCTAGTGGATCTGCGTCAAGGGGTTCGCTGTGCGTCTTCAAAGGGCTGTCATCTTCAGTTGTTAGCTTGGAACCAGTGCCAAGATTCTGAGCGAGCTGGTCAGTGGCAGTGGTGAGTCCATTGTCCTCCTGAATCAGTTTAAGGCTTGTAGTGAGCCGGCCTGTGTTGTGCTCAGGTGCTGCCTGAGGCAACCGAGTCCACCTGAGTTTGGCATCTGAGACTCAGGTGGGTAGCTCAGCCGTGGCTAGTAGGTTACCAAGTGTATGTTAGCTGAGTCTCAGATAGGTTTGTCTGGTGGCTCTTTGTCTGACGTGGCATGAGGGTAACGGCTAGCTGCCAGGGACTCTATAAATAGGGAACCTGGGGAGGTTTCGACCTCAACCTTTACCTCTACCATAGCAAGCACCCTGCTGTTGCAAGAAAGAGCTCTTAGTCTCCGAGAGAGCGTTGCCTGCGTGCATCCACCGTGAGAGAGAGTTGCTTTACATCTTGAGTGCTTCAGAACTGAGAGAGTTCATGGTACTGGTTCCTCCAAGAGACTGAGAGAGCTCTTGGTGTTCGTCTGCTCCAAGACCGGGAAGTTGGAGTCGTTGGTGAGCAAGCCAAGTCTTGTGTGGCTGCCTCCAAGTGTCTGTGAAGGCGATTTGGGTCTGCCTGTCTTGCTGCGGTGAGATCAAAAGGATTCCACACAAGATAAGTGAACGAGGAAAGAGCACGTTTCAGTGCCGGCTGTGTAAGCAGCTTCCTCAACGGAGACGTACCACTTTGCAAAGAGTGGGAACTTCGGTAAAACAAACCTCTGTGTCTACTTGTTCATTTGTATGGTTTGCTTTTACTTGTGCTGATATATATAGTACACACTCTGCTGCACTCAACTGAGTTTCCCACCTGAGACTCAGTTGACACTGAGTAGTCTCTGCTCTGCTTGCTTTTACCTGAGTCATCTACCTGAGAGTCAGTTGCTTGAGCCAGTTGCTTGCATCTTGGTAGGATTGATCTATTTATTTGAAGCAAAGCCCATTAGGTTTTAAATTTCTAGAGCCGACCTATTCACCCCCCTCTAGTCGACTCCCGAGATCCTTTCAAGTGGTATCAGAGCCTCGTTGCTCATATTGGCTTAACAGCCAGAGTTAAGGGATGTCGAACTACGAGGGTAGAGTTCCCATATTTGATGGCACTAACTATGCTTTTTGGAAGCGGAAGATGCAAATGCACCTTACTGCAATGGACCCAGATGTCTGAGAAAATTGTCATGACAGGTCTTCACGTAGATAATGAGAGCAACCCTACTGATCAAGACAAGATCAACATCAAGAACAATGCTAGGGCTGCCAATGCTATCTATATGGGGCTGCAGGAACATGATTTCAACCGTGTCAGCACCTTTGATGCAGCCCATGATATCTGGAACACCCTTCAGGCCATTCATGAAGGCAGTGATACCTTGAAGAGGTCCAAGAAGGATGTGTTAGAGCATGATCTTGACAACTTCCACTATCAACCTGGAGAGGACATAAACTCCATCTTCACAAGGCTTACAATGATCACAAATCAGCTGAAAGGCCCTTGGATCAACCAGAGTTGAAGATGGAGATGTGATCAAGAAGTTTCTTTTTGTCCTTCCCAAGCCCTATCACACTCTGCGTCTGATGATGAAGGAGAAGGATGGCTTCGACAGGATGAAGCCCACTGATGTGCTTGGTAGGATGCTTACTCATGAGATGGAGCTGAATCACTCTAAGAAGCATGCTACCACTTCTGGCAAGAACAAGGATATAGCTCTCAACATAGTGGCCAGTCTCAAGGACTCCAGTGATGAAGAAGATTTGGATGAAGAGATGTCCACTGATGAAGAAACTGAACTTGCTATGCTCACTCGCAATTTCAGAAAGTTCTACAGAAGAAAGAAGTTCTCTGGTTCTGCTGATAGATTCAAAGGGAAGAAGCAGCTCAACGACAAGAAGTGTTTTGAGTGTGGTGACTCAGGACATTTCATTGCTGATTGCCCCAGGAAGAGCAAGAAACCAGAAGAGGGCAAGTACAAGAAGAAGGAGGTCACTGTCAAGAAGAAATACAAGGAAGGGAAGCCACCTACCTTCAGAAAGAAGAAGACCTCTGCTGCCAGAGCATATGTTGGACAAGCTTGGGTCTCAGATGACTCAGAGTCTGAAGAAGAGTCAGAAGAAGAAACTGAGCTAGCTGGGTTAGCCATCTGTGTCTCAGATGGATCACTCAGTAGCCCAGCTGAGTCAGGCGATGACTCAGTTAGGTCACTCAGTTGTGCACCTGAGTCAGACTCACTCTTCGACAAGGATGCTGACCCTTCATCTGCTGAGACTCCAGCCCTATGCCTTATGGCTAAAGGCAGCAAGGTATTAACTGAGGATGACTTCCCTGACTATGCTGAGCTAATGGATATTCTTGACAGGACAGAAAGGCTTCTTCGGAAAGAGAGAAAAGAGAACATCTCTCTCAGGGACAAATTAGCTGATATGCAGGTGTCCCTTGATAATTCTCAAGATGCTAAATCTGATCTTGATGAAGAAGTTTATTTGCTGCAGGTGGCTCATGATAAGCTCAAGTTATCACATGAGCTTCTAACTTCTGAGCATGATAAGCTTAAGGAAACCCATTCAGCTTGCTCTATTGTTATTCCTGTTGCTAATCCCCCTAATGTTGTAGAAACTTGCTTAAACTGTGCATCTCGCATCAATGTTATTACTTCTAGTACAGTTATTGCTGATGATTCACCTAGTGGATCAAGTACTTCAACTGCTACTAACTCTGTTGATGCAGCAAAGTTTAATGAACTTAAGGAAGAGCATGAGGAGCTGAAAAGGCTCATGAGAATAGGCCTATGCAGTGCTAATATAGGCATGCAAAACTTTGCTAGACTCCAGTCCACCTTAGTTCTCAAGAACAATGGTAAAAAGGGGACTTGGTTTCACTCCTGTGCTTGGCAAAGATAGATTGTCATATATTCCCCCTGCTGCTAACAAGAAATCTTTGAAGAACAACTTTGTTCCTCAAATGGGAAAATATGATACTAACTCTTTTGCAGGAAATCACCTAAAAACAGGTGGTTACATGAGGATTCCCTCAAACCCCAGCTATGTGCTTAAAACTGGGAAGAATGGTAAGCTTGTGGCAAAGTATGTTGGGCCTCGGGGTGAGTACAAAAGAGTACCGGGTGTTTGGGTACCAAAATCAGTAGTCACCTGTGTCTCAGGTGGCTCACTCAGGTGCAGTGCAAATGTGCTAACCCTTCCATCTGAGCTTGCAGGGGATAAGAATCTGAGAAAGATTCAGAGGTTCACTAAGCTTTCTAAAGCTATAGCTGCTAAGAACCCATCTGTTAAGCTTATTCCTGCTATTGATGCTTATTGTAAGAGACCTGCCAACTTGGGAACCAAAGCTCTTTGGGTTCCTAAGTCTCAGAACTAATCATGCAGGGCTCTGCCTCCAGTGGAACTAAATGGGTCATGGACAGTGGCTGTACACAACACATGACTGGAGGCAAAGAGGAGTTCACTGAGATAAGAAAAGACAACCTCCCTTGCAAGTATGTCAACTATGCTGATGATTCAAAAGGCAAGGTATTAGGTTGTGGTAAAATTGCTATCTCTCAGGAACACTCTCTTACTGAAGTAATGCTTGTTGAGTCTATTTCATATAACCTCTTATCTGTTTCTCAATTATGTGATGCTGGTATGAAAGTCACATTTTATCCTAAAGAGGTTTATGTTCAGAAACTAACAGATGACTTACAAGTTTTCAAAGGCTATCGAGTAGATAAGCTATATCTTGTAGATTTTCAGGATCAGGAAGCAGCTGTGCCATGCTGCCTGATGGTTAAAGCTCAGTTAGGCTGGCTGTGGCACAGGCGGCTAGGTCATGTAGGGATGAGGCTGCTGAACAAACTCAGTAAAAAGGAGCATGTCCTAGGCCTAAAGCAGATCCAATTCAACAAGGACAAGCCATGCTGTGCTTGTCAAGCTGGGAAGCAAGTTGGAAGCCCTCATCCACCCAAGAATATCATGACCACTACTTCTCCTTTTGATCTCATACATATTGATCTGTTTGGTCCTACTACATATGAGAGCATTGGAGGTAACAAGTATGGTTTTGTTATTGTTGATGACTTGTCACGTTTCACTTGGGCATTTTTCTTGAAGGACAAGTCACAGGTGTACAAGAGGTTCAAGCATCTCATTGTCAGAGTCCAAAATGAATAGAATATCAACCTGAAGGCAGTGAGAAGTGACAATGGGACAGAATTCAAGAACTCAAGAGTTGAAGCTTTCCTGAACAAGCATGGAATCAAGCATGAGTTCTCTGGACCCTATGCACCCCAGCAAAATGGAGTGGTGGAGAGGAAGAACAGAACCTTGATAGAGATGGCAAGAACACTACTAAGTGAATACAAGACACCAGCAAGGTTTTGGGCTGAAGCTGTCAACACTTCTTGCCACAACATCAACAGATTGTATCTTCATCCATTTTTGAAGAAGACACCTTATGAGTTGCTGACCAACAAGAAGCCAAATGTCTCCTACTTCAGAGTATTTGGTTGTAAGTGTTACATTCTCAAGAAAGGCAAACGTCTCTCTAAATTTGAATCCAAATCAGATGAAGGAATTTTTGTTGGGTATAGCACAGAATCTCACACTTACAGAGTCTTTAACACCAACACCAAGGTTGTTGAAGAAGCTGTAGATGTGACATTCGACGAATCTAATGGCTCACAAGGTGGGCAAGTTGCTAATGATATTTCAGGGAAAGTAGACATTCTTCACAAGTCAACCGGTGAAGTTAGGCCTCAAGCTGAGGAACCAGCTTCATCAGGTGTCTCTGAGCTACTTGACCCAGATGATGAGCAAGATGAAGTGCATGGCATTGAGTACGAGTACAACCCAGCCAATGATCAACTGGACTCAGAAGCCTCCATGCACCCAGCTGAGTCTCAGGAAGAGCCAACTGAGTCACAGATACCCTCAGCTGACTCACATCCAGCTGTGACTCAGGTGGCTGAACCCGAACCCCCTGTGATCAGCAGGCTGCAGAAGGATCACCCTGTAGACCAAATCATTGGTGAAATTAATAGGGGAGTGACTACTCGTTCTCGTACTGCTAATTTTTGTGCTCACTATTCTTTTGTTTCCACCATTGAGCCCAAGAATGTAGGTCAAGCTCTATCTGATTCAGACTGGATTAATGCTATGCATGAAGAGCTGAACCAATTTGAGAGAAATGAAGTCTGGTCACTTGTTGAAAGACCCAAGGACCACAATGTCATAGGAACCAAGTGGGTTTTTCGCAACAAGCAAGACTCAGACGGCCAAATCGTGAGGAACAAGGCAAGGTTGGTTGCTCAAGGCTACACTCAAATAGAAGGCTTGGATTTTGGTGAAACTTTTGCACCTGTAGCTCGGCTTGAAGCTATCAGGATACTTCTAGCTTATGCAAACCATCACAACATCAAGCTTTATCAAATGGATGTCAAGAGTGCCTTCCTCCAAGGTAAGCTTGCTGAACTTGTGTATGTAGAACAGCCCCCTGGTTTTGAGGATCCAAAAAGACCCCATCATGTATATGTGCTCCACAAGGCTTTGTATGGCCTTAAACAAGCCCCTCGTGCTTGGTATGACACTCTGAAGGAGTTTCTTATACATAATGGCTTCAAAATTGGGCTTGTAGATACTACATTCTTTACTAAAGTTAAAGGCAAGGATTTATTTATATGTCAAATTTATGTCGATGACATAATATTTGGTAGTACTAACCGTGTGCTAAGTGATGAGTTTAGCAAGATGATGATCAAAAGATTTGAGATGTCCATGGTGGGAGAATTGAAGTTCTTCCTAGGGCTGCAGATTAGACAACTCAAGCAGGGAACCTTCATCTCCCAAGAGAAGTTTGCTAAGGACATCATCAAGAAGTTTGACATGGACAAAGCTAAGTCAATATCAACTCCCATGCAAACAAATGCTCATCTTGATTTAAACCAACAAGGTAAGTCTACTGATCAGAAAGAGTATAGGTCTATGATTGGTTCTCTGCTATATCTATGTGCATCTAGACCTGATATTATGTTGAGTGTTTGCATGTGTGCACGCTTTCAAGCTGATCCTAAAGATATTCATCGCACTGCTGTTCGTAGAATACTGAGATATTTAATTCATACCTCTGGGTTTGGTTTATGGTACCCTAAAGGTGCACCCTTTGAGCTAATTGGCTATTCGGATAGCGATTATGCAGGATGTAAGGTTGACAGAAAAAGCACCTCAGGTACTTGCCAATTTCTAGGGCGCTCCCTTGTGTCCTGGAGTTCCAAGAAACAAAACTCAGTAGCCCTATCCACAGCAGAAGCTGAATACATAGCAGCTGGTAGTTGTTGTGCTCAATTATTATGGATGAGGCAGACCTTGAAGGATTTCAACATATCCATGTCTCAAGTACCCCTCCTCTGTGATAATGAAAGTGCAATTAAGTTAGCCAACAACCCAGTCCAACACCAAAGATCCAAACACATAGAAGTGAGACACCACTTCCTCAGAGACCATGTAGAGAAGAAGGATATTCAACTGTGTCATGTGAGGACAGAAGCTCAACTAGCCGATATTTTCACCAAGCCTCTAGATGAAAATAGGTTCTGCACCCTCAGGCATGAGCTAAATATCATGGATATCTCGAATGTGCAGTGAGGAAATGATGATTCACGTGTACATATGTGTGCATTTCTGGATTCTACATTCTCTGCATCCTACATGAGTCATCCACCTGAGTCTCTGGTGAACCTCAGGTGGGATAGGTTTTAAATAGATAACATGCTGATTTTTGCACCTTATTGAACTCATGGATTTTCCATTGAGCTAAATAAGTTGGATTTTATTATCTATTTCAATTCAACACAGCTTTAGCTTTGTATTGTTGATTGTTTGGCAAGCTGTGTTTGAAAAGAAATCTCTAATCTGCTTTCATCTCTTATCTTTGAATTCTCTCCGGTAATCCTACTGAAAATCTTGTTAACTGAGTCTTTCACATGAGTCACAGTTGAACACTTCCATATATCCGGAGGAAAGAGTCTAAGTTTAAAGTTCTATTCAGTCTCTTTCAGTCCTACCTGAGTCTCAGGTAGTAGCCAGCTGTGTCTCAGGTGCCATAGGGCCACTCGGGATATAAATACCCAACTCTGCAACGGTTCGCGCTTAACCCTCTTCAGAGTCTCCTAAGCCCTAAGCACTTTTCTCCGCCGATTGATTCTCAACGATCGTGTGCTTCTCCGCCGATCTTTTCGCTCGTCGAAGCTCCCTCAAGCTCTTCTGTTGATCAAGCGCCTGCATCTCCATCCAAATTCCTCATCGTAAGTCTCCTCGAGCTGTTCTTCACAGAACTAGGGTGGTTTCCGCCTCTATGCGAATTCCACGTTCTCGGGTAGCTCTTAGCTGCGGAATTAGATAGAGATGTTGTTTCTTTAGCCTCCAGAATGAATTCTTGCAGCACATTGTTCTGAATCTTTTAGATTTCAGCAAGATTCGATAAACCAAGGTTGTTCTGTCTCTACACCTGAGTTTCGCACTTTATCTCACCTGTGTCTCAGGTAGCTAAGTCAGGTAGCATGAGATAAATTGTAAAACCTTCCTAGTGTCACCTGATTCACTCGCTTGAGTATCAGTTAGGTTGTTCAGTAAATTTCTCTCTGCAATGGGATTACCCCCCTTTCCTATCTTATCCATGCAGATGTCTGAATCTGGAAAATTGCTAGAGGATATCTCAGAGGATCTTCCTTTAGCCATCAGGACTCAGATCTTGGAAAAGAAAACTCAAGAAGAATGGGAGACAGAGAAAGCAAGGAGACTTGCTAAGAATCTTGATGCTGAAGAGAAAGCCAAGAAAGCTGCTATGATCCCCTTATCTCCAGCAGAATTGGCCAAAAGGGAAGCAAAGATGAAAGCCTTGGAAGAGGAAAAACGCCAATTGGATTTGGCTGTAAAGCAATCCATCTCCAGGATGAAAGAGCTCGAAGCTGAAAAAGCAAATAAGAAAGAGAAGCTAAAACAGGAGAAACAGATTCTTGCAGCTGAGAAGAAAGCAAGAGAAGCTGAAGCTAAGATAAAGAAGGCAGAAGAGAAGGCTAAGAAAGCTGCTGCCAAAGATGCATCCATCAAAGCAAAGAGGGCGCCAGTTGTGGACACCCTCAAGAGAACAAGAGCTGCTGGTGGACCAGCTGATCTGATCCTGTGCAAAGTTCCTAAGAAGCTTCGATCAGAAGCTGTTATTGAACCCAGCAAGGCTAAGAGTCAGCAAAAACAGGAAGAAGAGGCTGCATGGAAAGCTGAAGCTGAGAAAAGAAAATCTCATAGTGCTCTAGTCAAAGAACTGCATGATTTAACGGGGATGTTGCCGGCTGCTTCAGAAGCCGAAAGAGATGCTCTCACTCCAAGAATTCAAGAAATCAAGAAATTAATCTTTGACTCATCTGATGCTCCTAAAGATGTCTTAGTCCAAAAGGATATATGGAAGAAAGACAAGGCAATCAAAGAAGAGCTTCAAGAGCTGTTAAGAAAAGAAGGAAAGGCTGTTGGAAATGAGAAGGCAGACTTGATTCTGCAAATGGAACTCCTTGTACCTCAGCTTTCATTGGAGTGTCAACATTTATGGCGCAAATATCATGATAACAAGCTGCAAAGAAGGATAGATGCCTACGCAATGGAACTGAACTCTTGCACAGATGAAGCCCGCAAGAAGTTCCTGTATGATGAGATAGCTGCAGCAAACTCAAGGATGAACTGGGTAGATTACTCAGATGCCCCTATCTCAGCAGTCCCACTTCATCAATCTAGTGCTCCTGCTTCTCAACCGAGTAAGCCAGCGGAGTCCCAGGCAGCTTCCTCAGCTGGGCTAGAGCTTGTCTCCACAGCAGCAGAAACTCAACAGAAAGCTCCCATTGAGTCTATAGAAGATATCCTAGCAGAGCTAGATTCCAGTGGAAAGCATCTAGAGAAGAATCTAGATGATTCTATGACCAAGCTCAGAACATCCTTAGGTGCAAATCCACCTGTGTCCCAAGCCGATCCCTCAGCTGGAGCATCAGTAAGCATGGGATCAGTCTTCCAGTCCTTATCTGATCTAGAACCTGCTCAAGGAGACCAAGGGCTTGTTGAACAAGAAAGGGCAGAATCATCTCCAGCACCAGAGTCTGCTCATAAAAGGCCATCTGAGTCTCAGGCTGAATCAGCTGAGTCTCAGTCAGAAGGATCAGATGACTCATACTCCAGTCCAAGTGACCCTCATCCTCCCTCTCCTCGAAGGAAGAAACAAAAGACATCTGACTCAGATGAAGAATATGAGGGTGAGGAAGAAGATGTCGCAGTAGAACAATCATCAGAAGAAGCTCAAATTTCCACATCTTCCTCTGTCTCTGAAGACAGTGCAGCTGAAACTCAGGAGGCAGACTCAGATGAGTCTCTGGAAGTCAAGTATGCTGCTATCTTTGCTAAAGCTGCAAGGACAAACTCTCAAGAGATGAAATTTCTGTCTGCAGCAACACTCAAGAAGCTTCCAAAGGCAGATGCTAGTCTGGCTACCATAGATTTGGACACAAGAAGCACCTCCAACTACACTGCCATGAGAACTACAAATCCATATTTTGACAGTGAAGGCAATATCAAGAGGAGGCAGTGCAGTGATCAAAGATTTTGGAATGATCAGCAGCAGTCCAGCTACCATCTTCTGCTACCCAAGAAGGGTTTTGTTGATAGCATGCCCATAGATTGGGCCAATCTGGCTAAAAATGGTTTGGGCGATCTAAAAGATATTTTAGCTGCTGTTCAATTAGATCAAATCTGCAGCACAAACCAAAATTATGATTCTGAAGTGATCAAGGAATTCTATGCAACAGTCTTCATTGAGCAAGATCACCAAGATTTCATGCTGTGAACATTAGCGCATGACAGCTACAGAATTTTCTGAACTGTTCAACTTGCCATCAGGGCCCAAGCTATCACAGATAAACATCTCCAAAGGATCAGAAGAAGACAAGAGCTTGCAACCAGATTGGGTGCCAAATGAGACAAGGCAAAAATTCATTTCCCTCTGGCTTTGTGTTCCCCCAGCCAAAGGTGTAGTCCCCAAGTATATTTCAGCACTTTAAGGGACTCATGAAGACACCGAAACATATTGTGAAGATTCTAAATGTGTCTATCTGTGCAAAGGGTACTGGAGGGACTGATGCTATCTATAACCCAGTCTGGAGAATCCTTGAGTTGATTGCCAAGAAGGAAAAGTTTGATATTGCTCGATATATCTTCTCTGAGATCAATGAATGCCAGAAGCACAGAACAGACAAGATGAGATATGGCTCATACTTATTGCATATGATCCTTCAGAGAACAGCATTAGCAACTTCATCTTTCTCCTTTGACCAGAAGTGTTATTTAAGCAAGTTCAGACCTCAAAAGGATGATAATGAAGATGAGAAACCTTTCTACAGCATCCTTGAAGCCTCTCAGCCAAGTGCCTCAGTGCCACCTGAGCCAGCTACCAGAGCCTCAGTCAGAGTCTTTTAGCCAGCAGTTGAACCCCAAGCAGACCTACCTGAGCCTCAGGTGTCTCCTGCCCGAGACTCAGCTAGGGAACCATCTCCTCCTGCTGAGCTTCAAGCTTCGGTATCAGTTGGTCTCTCCTCAGCTAGTGTACCTTTGGTTCAACGTCTGGACAACCCTGCTGCAGTTGATGCTTTTATCAAGAGGGTTGTGCCCGTTCAGATTTCTGCTATCAAGAGAAGGCAAGATGAGCTGAAGCAAGAGATGACAGAGCTGAAGAATGATATCAAGACTGATATGGCAGATCTCAAGACTTCAGTCAGCAGCAAGTTTGATCAGATTCTATCCCTTCTGCAACAAAGCCAGCTCCCTGAAGATCTTCTTCCTATCTCTTTTTAGTGTTTAGTGGCAAAGGGGGAGAGATTAGAGAGTATATGCAAAAGGGCTAAGGGCTAGGCTAAGAGCTGCATGTGTGTCAAGATATTCTCTGTTTTAAAAAAAAAGGCTAAGAGCTGCATGTGTGTCAAGATTTTCTCTATTTTAAAAAAATTGCTTATACATATGATGATGCTCTGATTGTTTGTCTTGCTCTGATACATGTTGTTTGTCTTGCTCTGATACATGTGTCTTTGCCTTTTCTGATCTGATACATGTGTTGTGTTTTTTTCTTTTGCTCTGATACATGTGTTTAGCTCTGATACAAGTATTTTGCTCTAAATTCTGTTGATTGTTCTGATATCTATTTGCTCTGATAATATCTATTCTAATGATATCTGCTCTGATAATATTTGTTTTAGGAGAGTTTAGATTCGTACTCAAGCATGCTATTCCTTGTACATCTGTTGCTGAGTATTTGTTCAACATAATTGATATTCCGCTGTGCTTATTTATTCAGTTATATTATGGCAACCTGGTTTAGCATCTACTCTCCATGATTAAACAGAACTGTGCATTTGCAGTAAAACGCAGAATCTCTTATGTGCACAGCTTAAGGGGGAGTAGATATTAAACTTGGTTGAATATCACACCCTTTTATACATCTAATGCTATGTTTAAAGGGATTTGCCACTAACCACCAAAAAGGGGGAGATTGAAAGTGCATCCAGTCCCAAGGAGAGTGGAAGGATGATTATCTAGCCCCAAGGTTTGGTTTTGATGGTTAATGGCAACCCTCACCTGTATCTAACATTTACAACGAGTGTGAACAGGAGTTTAGATGAACAGGTGATCGCTCAAGACAACATCTGACTGATGATGAGGCCAAAAAAAGAGCAAGGAACCGTGAAGGTCAGAAGGGCTAGCTGAGCTAGTCTCCTGAGGCTCAGTTGCGAGGAAGCCGAGGCTGTGCTCGAGGGCAAGCGAGGTGATGGTGGCTTGATGGAGTTCAAGGACCGTGACTGCAAGCTGGATAAGACCTGGAGGAGCTAGGAAGCTAGTGGATCTGCGTCAAGGGGTTCGCTGTGCATCTTCAAAGGGCTGTCATCTTCAGTTGTTAGCTTGGAACCAGTGCCAAGATTCTGAGCGAGCTGGTCAGTGGCAGTGGTGAGTCCATTGTCCTCCTAAATCAGTTTAAGGCTTGTAGTGAGCCGGCCTGTGTTGTGCTCAGGTGCTGCCTGAGGCAACCGAGTCCACCTGAGTTTGGCATCTGAGACTCAGGTGGGTAGCTCAGCCGTGGCTAGTAGGTTACCAAGTGTATGTTAGCTGAGTCTCAGATAGGTTTGTCTGGTGGCTCTTTGTCTGACGTGACATGAGGGTAACGGCTAGCTGCCAGGGACTCTATAAATAGGGAACCTGGGGAGGTTTAGACCTCAACCTTTACCTCTACCATAGCAAGCACCCTGCTGTTGCAAGAAAGAGCTCTTAGTCTCCGAGAGAGCGTTACCTGCGTGCATCCACCGTGAGAGAGAGTTGCTTTACATCTTGAGTGCTTCAGAACTGAGAGAGTTCATGGTACTGGTTCCTCCAAGAGACTGAGAGAGCTCTTGGTGTTCGTCTGCTCCAAGACCGGGAAGTTGGAGTCGTTGGTGAGCAAGCCAAGTCTTGTGTGGCTGCCTCCAAGTGTCTGTGAAGGCGATTTAGGTCTGCCTGTCTTGCTGCGGTGAGATCAAAAGGGATTCCACACAAGATAAGTGAACGAGGAAAGAGCACGTTTCAGTGCCGGCTGTGTAAGTAGCTTCCTCAACGGAGACGTACCACTTTGCAAAGAGTGGGAACTTCGGTAAAACAAACCTCTGTGTCTACTTGTTCATTTGTATGGTTTGCTTTTACTTGTGCTGATATATATAGTACACACTCTGCTGCACTCAACTGAGTTTCCCACCTGAGACTCAGTTGACACTGAGTAGTCTCTGCTCTGCTTGCTTTTACCTGACTCATCTACCTGAGAGTCAGTTGCTTGAGCCAGTTGCTTGCATCTTGGTAGGATTGATCTATTAATTTGAAGCAAAGCCCATTAGGTTTTAAATTTCTAGAGCCGACCTATTCACCCCCCCTCTAGTCGACTTCCGAGATACTTTCAAAAGTTCACGATCTCCTCTAGAAGTCCCGAACCCTCCGACTAGACCATCCCGAACCGTTCGACCGGGCCATCCCGAACCCTCCAAACGGTCCGTCCAGAAGGAGGTCTGGATCTCCTCTAGATGATACGGAGGGCTCCTGATCTTCACGGTTGGAACAATAACTAGAGTAGCCTAAATGTAAAACCCACCCCAACAACAAACTCCAATGAGAAAGCCTTTGGGGAACTAGGAAACCAAATCAACTTCCCTCTTGATTGAATGCCACGACTTCCACTCAGAGGCACACGCCAATCCTTACAGTCCACAAGGAAAGCAAGGCCTAAGGTGGATTCCCCAATCTGGAGGGATGAACTGATGCGGACATCACCATGGACAACATTATTTCACATTCAAGCCCACCTCCACTTGTTGGGCCGATGACACGAGCTCAAGCCAAAGCCCAACATGAGGTGAATCTTCTCCTTGGTACTTTTCCATTTGGTATGAACATGAATGTATGCTACGTAATGCGCCGACCTTGTGCATGCTTAGGTACAAAGGATTGTCCAAGGTGGAGGGCAGCAGGACCGAGGGAGGGACTTCAAGCTTCAAGTTCAACCATGCCAGGGCTGCTGCCTCGAACCCTCTGGACGTGCACTGAAGAAGAAGTCCTGGACTGTCCGGCTGAGGCCTAGACCCTCCAGATGGCCGGACCTTCCAGCTCGGACACTCCGACTGATGGTCCGGATCTTCTCTAGAAGACCCGGGGGTCAGCCCGGACACTCCGGACGAGGGTCTGGATCTTCTCTGGAAGACCCGGACCACCCGGACCCCTCCGGGCGAGGGTCCGGATCTTCTCTGGAAGACCCGGAGGTCAGCCCAGACCCTTCGGCCACCCGGACAGTCCGGCCAAAATCCGGACGGTCCGGATCTGCCTGCGCGTAGAAAAACGGGCCACGGCCCATGTATTCCTTAAGTGGAGGGTTAA